>VZRS01014874.1:117484-152723 GCA_013398055.1 Ifrita kowaldi
TTTCAGTCTCTCTGGACTTCCTCTGCAAGACTTTTGTCTCTGGAGACCAAATCAGAACTTCTGCAAAGAGGTTTGCAATTACTCTCTGGTGCAATGTTGGACTGAAGGGCTAAATTAAGCTCTTTCAAATTACAGACTGTTAAATCAGAAGTATCCAAACAAATGAACTCAGAATCGTTGTTCCTTACTTTTCTTACACTCATGAGCTTCTTAAAAGGGAGATGCAGTGAACAGACTAATAGGTAATTCAGCATCTTAAAAGCAGGTGGGGACTTTCAGTACTTGAAAAGGAATGGTACTGACTACTCTGGACTTGAGCCAGGAGAGGCACAGACAGACAACGTGCAAACTCAGACAGCTCTATTAATGAATGTCAGTCCTGATTTGATGACATTCTGTGCAGGCATGGCTTTCATGCTGCTCTCCAGTAATACTCAAGTAGCACAGATAACTTCCCTCTCCCCTCCCCAGAATTTAGCTTTGCTAGCAAACAAACTCTAAATGCATTAAAACCAAAATACACTCATTGCTGTAGTCCACACTCTCGTACCTCCCTCACAGAAAGCAGTTTCCTTGCACTGAGGTAGTAAAATTGCCCACTTCTGAGTCAGCAGAACCTACTTATTCCCTTCCCATCAGGATCAACACCTGTTTATGGGATAGGGTGACGTTTCAGGCTAATACTGTCAGCCTGCCACAGATCTAAAATTAGAGTACCAGGGAATTGCTAAATGTTATGAATGGTGTAGTTTACGGAGCTCACAAAAGGATGAGGACAGTAACTAACATTTACATCTGATCTAATCCAAGATTTGAACTTAGCTTTCAGAGGTTAAAGAACACCATACTAAGCTCTTGCACCATCTAGACTTTGTTGTGGATGCTTAATAAATAGATGTAGCACTGTGTAATCTGTGTTTTCTGTTAATGGTTACCCCAAGTTTAAATATTAACAGTATGGATAAGGTATTTTCTAAACTACTGCTGAGGTACTCAAAGCTTTGAGACAATCTGTAACATGCATTTGAAGTGTTCTTTTTTGAGGAGGGGTTTGGGAGGCAACATTAGTGATTTGCATCATAAACCAATAAACCGTAAGCCGTGCCAAAGCAGGAGAAAAGCACAGCATGGTCTTAGTGAAATTATTTCTCTTGTTCTGGCCTTAATGACTGAACATGCAGAGAACAGAGCTCCTTAACACTCATACTCATAAGGAATAAACACGAAGAAAAGTGACAGACTAAGCAGATAACTGTCTGGAGATGAGTGTATTTAGAGATGGACTGCACACAAGGAAAACAGTTTCCAGAATACAAAGAATCAGATTTGTCTTTCCCCCATTGTGAACAAGGTATCCAGGATCACGCATCTGTGGCAGTACAGTATCTTCCCCGACAATTGGTGTGTACTGGTGGCCATAAGGTCATTTTCTCTTCCCATATTTGGCATGGCTTTCACATCAGGGGGAATTATGAGACACTGTAAGGTAACTGCTGTCTGAGGAGATTGTCCTTGCAAGTTCAAAGTCTACTAATTAATGTAAAAACAACATCACTAAAGACATTAAACTTTGCTTTAATGTAAATGAAAATGTGTCTCAAATGCCAACACATAAAAGGCCAGAGAATGACAGAAAAATTTGAGTTGGAAAGGACCTTCCAAAGGCAAGGACACTTCCTTTAGAAGAGGAGGTCTCTGTATTAGAAAAGCTGTAATTTAATTTCTAGTATTTAGCCAGTTACACATGTTTTGCATACATGTGAGATGATGAAAAAACAGTTCTAGAATGCGAAAATCACTGAGCTGAAAGATTGCCTTTAAGGTTTATACCAATCTTTTTCTGCAGTATCTGGAAGTCTGAAAACAACTTGTCTTCACAGTGTTGGGAAACACACTCAAGAAACAGTGTACCTGGAGAAATCCTCTAGACTAAAAAGCTTAGAAACAGCCCTGTGGTCATGAGAGCAAGCTAAAATGCAAGAAAGGCTTCCACAAAATTAAGCAGACATCTCCACTGCACGTCATTTCCCAAGAGAGCCACTGGGATCCTGGATTTTATCAGAAATTGCGTGTCCAGCAGGACCAGGGCAGTGACTGTTCCCCTGTGCTGGGCACTGCTGAGGCCGCACCTCAAGTCCTGAGTCCAGTTCTGGGCCTCTCACTACCAGAGAGACATTGAGGGGCTGGAGAGTATCCAGAGAAGGGAACGGAGCTGGGGAAGGGTCTGAAACACCAGCAGCAGCTGAAGGAACTGGGGGGGCTCAGCCTGGAGAAAAGGAGGCTCAGGGGGACCTTCTCACTCTCCTCAACTCCCTGACAAGAGGGTGGAGCCAGGTGGGGGTCAGGCTCTGCTCCCAGGGAACAAGGGACAGGGTGAGAGGAAATGGCCTAAAGTTGTGCCAGGGGAGGTACAGATTAGATATCAGGAAACAACTTTTTAATTGAAAGGTTTGTCAAGCACTGGAATGGGCTGCCCAAGGAAGTGGTGGAGTCACCATCCCTGGAGGTGTTAAAAAAAACACGTGGAGGCGGCACTCGAGGACACAGTTTAATGGTGAACAGGGAAGTGGTGCTGGGTTGGTGGTTGGACTTGATGATCCTAAAGGTCTTTTCCAACCTTAACAATTCTATGATTCTGTAATGTGTAAAAGAAGGAAAAGAAATCATATCCATGGCCAAGAAAATGAATGATCCTAAACCAGGTGGTGATCAAATGATATTTTCTGTAGAGTTATATTAGAATTGTCTGGGAGAGGAAAAAGAGATAACCAGCCAGTGCTAAGAATATAAGATACAGCTAGCAACCATGGCAACTCTAATATTTAACTACATAATCCAGGGTCATTATCTAGTAATAGCAATATAACAAGTGCTCAAAATAACCAGCCATCCCATCCCTTTCACCCAAACTTAGATACCCAAAACCATCTGTTATGGAAATACGCGTGTGTTTCTGGAACATAAATTAAATTACATTCTGTGCCCTAAATGCGGTGTGTTCTCGCTTCCACACCCTTTTCTTTTATTTTCAATCATGTCTCCCATTCCAGAGTGTTTTTTCCCTTGTATTACATATTGCTGGCATAAATGTGAAGAGTTTGAGTGAAGACAGCAAACAAAGCTATGATTAAGTTAGCAAAAAAATCTACCCAATGTACTTCCAAATTCTTGCTTCCTTTTTTGCTCTTGAGTAACTTCTTTTCCCATCCTTATTTGCTTTGTCCTTTGATTTTTCCCTTTTTTGAAACTGCAACCTCTTTTTCTCTTTGACATTTCCCATTTTCCTGTGAAATACTTGTCATCTTCTCTCCCACTGCCAGCCTAGTACATTCTCTTGCCATCTATATTGCACAAAAGAAAAAGTAACTAAGCTTTGTTCTTGCCTTGATGAAAAGCAACCCTTGTCATTTCACTTCACTGACTTTTTACTTTGGCCATACTCGATACTCACATTACAAGTCAAGCTAAGCAGAAGTAAAAGCCTTTGAAAAGTTGTAAAAGATTCAGTGTTATTTATTATTTATAAAACAATGTTTTTCAACTTTCTATTTCTAAAAAAAAATTAAAAAAATATATAAATATACGTGCATATATTATTTAATGTATGAAAGGTTACACTGAACTTTGGTGTTTGGAACAAAAATTGTTTAAAGTAGAATTATCTCTATTCCTTTATTTGTTTTTTGCTAAAAAGCTCTAATACCTGTACAGATATTTATGTCAGGTTAACATTATTTCTTCCTCCTAGCCAACAAATAAAAAATATTTGCACAATCAATTTTCTCCTTTTTTCTTGTCAGTCACAGCCTTCAGCATTCTGTGTGTACTATCAGCAGTACAGAAACTGCCAGGTGGGACTTGCCATTGGAATGACACAAGTGAATTGATCTGTGGAGAGAAGTTGGGAGCACTGGCAAGGGTACCATCCAACAGCACTTGTGATTGCCTTTGGTAAAAATGTACACTGAAAAACACTATAAAAGCTGTTTGTTCCCATTACAAGGGATGAAACTTGATCATTGTCCATTTTATCAAAATAATATTCAAGAGAAATAGACAATAGATATCAGGTGTAGTAGGCAATTGGGAATCTTCATTTCCATACATTCAAATTCCAATGTAGAAGAAGACGCCTACAGCGGGGCAAATTTTAGAAAACTGTAAACTCCATGTTTTCAATTTGATTATAATTGGTTTTTAGGCTAAAAGCTTGTGCATCTCATCAGACTTTTTAGACAAGTTAAAGCATCCTTCCCTTCTAAAAATGGAATACTCAATACTTCCAGTGATGGGGCAGCCAGGGCTCTCTGGGCGACCGTTTCCAGTGCCCCAACATCCTCACAGGGAAGAATTTCTTCTTAATATCCAATCCAAATCTACTCTCTGTTGGTTTAAAACCCTTTTGCCTTGTCCTATCTCTACCTGCCCTTGTAAATAGTCTCTCTCCATCTTTCTTGCAGGCTCCTTTCAGGTAGTGAAAGGCCACAGTTATAAGGTGTATATAGTATATACATATATATGCATATACTATAGTATATGCATATATAAATATACACACGCACATATATATATATATACACACAATACAAAACATGCATGCCACCCCAGCCATTCTAATCCACTCTTCATTCAGTATATGCTACCCCCTAAACTACTTTTAACTCTCAAACTGTAAGTGCTGATAATGTTTTTAGACATCCATCAGTGAACACTACAGCAAAACTCTCTTTTACTTCTCACTTAGTCTGTTGCCTCCACACTTATACTCCCTTTCTATCTAGCTTTAGATAAAAATCAAGGCTAACGTGTTCAGGTTTGTTTGCTTACATGTATGTAAAGTTACATGTGTCCTAATAACTTTCTAACCCACCTTTCAATTTCAACCAAACTTCATGTGGTAAAGAGGTCCCAGTTAGTTTCTGGAGGGCTTAATAAAAACAGACTGCTACAGAAAGGAGCATGGGGGAAAGGCAATCTCATGAGACCTGCTCCAAAATACTACAAAATGGATAATCTACCTGGATGGAAGAGTTATAAGCAGTCCACATCTGGAGAAAAAACACCTTCAGTTGGCACTTGCAGCTTGTTAAACCTCAAAATCAGGCAACCACAGTGCACCAGCCTGTAGGAAATTAAATGTCTTTGATCCCAGTGCTGTAGGATCACTTTTTCGGATTAAGACACATAGGAGGTGTGAAAAGTGATCCCCTGATATTTGTCATGTTTAGGCATTTCACAGCTATACAGCATGTGAACACAAGACTGCAAATATGTAATTAGAAGGTACATAAGACTCACAATAATATAATTCCATTTGTTGCCTTATTCAACCATTCTTAACATATGTTAATGTTCCATATGAGCATGGAATTCACAGAACAGGTTCAGCAAAAATAGCAGTGGTGGAAGCTTCCTGACATTGTTCCACTGTTGACATCCATTGGTGGAATGAAGGAAAATGCCAGCCTGAAGCCCTTGAATTCATCCAGGATAAGCACCACTGAGAGGCTGACCTCTGGGCTCAGAGGTTGATTAGGATAGTTGTGAGTTCAGGTAAACAATTTTGTGCATGTACCTGCCGTTCTCAAGAAGCAAACCATTTCTAATTTAGCTACACAGATTTATAGATTAAAAAAAATTGCATTCTAACAGCAATTTTTTTTTTAATTCCAGAAAGTGCAAAAATATACATGTCTCATTTTCATGGGCTCCAAGCATTCTTCATAAATAGGCATAACTGATTCAGGGATGTGTCAATAATAATAATGGATTTATATTAGTAGACTTTAAAACCCAAATGATTTAAGGCTGCCTTTGCTGTTCATACAACTGAAGTCAAGCACTTAAACAATGATTTAATATTTTATATTGTGCTTGGATTTTCAGAGTAGACAAAGACACGTGGTTTCCACTGAATTGATTGCTAAACACATATGCGAGCAGCTTATGCTAGACAACCAAATCTGAAAAATCATTGCAAATTTTTAACAGTTAATTATCTTCTAATATTTTTAAAAATACCAATTGCTTTTGATTGGCCAAGTTCAATTCATGATGAATCAAATGGAAACACTGCAAAATGATGAATCAAAAGCAAAATACATTTTCCCATGACATTGGACATCTTCTTTTTTAGCTTTTGTTGCAGTCTGTCAGCATCTGAGTGCCACACCAGGTCCTTCAGTGGAAGGGGATTTGCAGTGGGAAACTTAAACAAGCTTTGACACTTCAGGCAAAAAGTAACTATAGTGTGCCTATAGCCATCAACCCAGATAAAGACACCTCACTTTCTTAACCTGCATAGTTTGGATTCAGGGAGTTCTTTGGCTGTCTTGTAAGACTACAGGATTTTAACATTTTCCCTCCCATCATCTTGTTTCTGCAGCTGAAGATTCCCATGGATGCAAACTTGGCTGGACTGCAAGGTCAGCTGGGCAGAGATTTCATTACTCACCTTCTTTCCTCTCTCTCTGAATTTCTTTTTCAGGTTTCTTGTGGAAAGGGACTGACAGCCACAGAGTGCACTTTGCCATTTAATAGTCAGGCAAAAGATGACAGGGCTGTGAGTACAGGCCATAGGCAAGAAAAAAGTCTCCAGCTTATTCACTATGGGTATGAACACCTGAAATGCCAATGTATATTGAACCAGTGTACACAAAAACAAAGCACCTCACAGAAACATGTTTACTAATATTGTCAAGTATTCTAAGCCTAAATGAGGATCCATTATGTCCTTCATTAAAGTATGCAAAGTTTATTTAAAAAAACTAAAATTGAAAAGGAGACCTGTACCAGCTGAACTGGATTGTTATGTGACCTGGAGGCTGTCAATGAAGGATTTAAGGGACATCCACAAAGCTGAGGGCCCAGAACTATGACAGCCCTTGGTGGCCTCAGTTGATCCTACAGAGCAATGGCCAACTTGTGCTCTACTGTGACCATCAGGCAGAGGCATGAAATAGAACCATAGAATGGCTTCTACTCTACCATAGAGTAGAACCATAGAATGGCTTGGGTTAGAAAGGACCCTAAAGATAACCCAGTTCCAGCCCCCTGCCACAGGCAGGGAACACAGTCCACTAGACCTGGTTGCTCCAAGCCCTGTCCAACCTGGCCTTGAACAGTTCCAGGGATGGGGCAGTCACAGCTTCTCTGGGCAACCTGTGCCAGGGCCTCACCACCCTCACAGGGAAGAATTTCTTCCCGATATCCCATCTATCCCTGCCCTCTGTCAGTGGGAAGCCATTCCCCCTTGTCCGGTCACCCCAGGCCCTTATAAATAGTCTCTCTCCATCTTTTTTGTAGGCTTCCTTCAGATACTGGAAGGCCACAATTATAAGGTATGTATAAATAAGTATATACATATATAAGTGTATATGTATATAAGGTCAGAAAATACAATGTTAAACCTTCATGTTTCAAACAGGGTTTTACAAAGAGAATATACAACAGTAAATCCTTTGGGAAAGTTACTCACTTTCTTTCTTCCAGCAGAGCAATTTCTTTCTTGACCTCATGGTACTCTTCTGCTATTTTGCAGTGCTGTTTATACACCTGCATGGATTCCTTAGAGTCATGACAGGGAGGCAGGGGCTTTAAGAAAAAAAAGAAGAAAAAAACCCACTGTTTTTTGAATGAAATATTAGTTAAAACCCCACATATTTTGAAAGATACAATATTTATCTAAATTCCTGTGAGAATACCTAAAGAATTTTGTTCCCTTAACTGCAGGATATGGCCAACTACCCCTAGTGATGGCCTTTCATGGAAAGAAAAAACCCAAAACAGTTCCCTGCATAAGAATATGTGTAAAACTTCAAACATTGTAAGAATTTTCAGAACTCTCCTTGTCAGCTTTGCAAAATATCCCTGAAGATTTTTCAAATAAGGATTTCTCCCTTACCTCCCTCTTTTTCAGCTAGAGTGATATGTAAATGCTAAAGCTGATGCATTGGTCAGACCTATCACACACATCTTCTCACTGCAGGAAATTATATCATTGCAGCAAGATCAATCTTTTTTCAATGCACACTGAATGTAATAAATATGGCAAATAAAACCAATCTGTCCTATGACTCCTCATGTGAATTTAATCAAAGTTCTTGAAAACACATTTTGGTTAAATGTAGGTGCTTTTTGCTCCTTAAAAAAGAATGCATCTTAATTCAGGCTTCAGGCTTGACTGTCACATTTTGGTTATAACACTTTCAGGAAGTATTTTTAAGTTATAAGCCATAAATCTATTGACTGTAGATGAACTCCAAATAGCATGCTTGAGCCACGTGTTCGAAGTAAAAGGAAACACTTAAAATAGTTTCTTTACTGCCCAGTTAAATAATGTCCAATTGAGTTATTAGCTAATTAGTTAGCAGACTATTTTGCATTTCTTGCTGTCCCACCCTTACTCTTCTGTGTAGTTTAATATTCCCTTAATGACATTATCAGGAAAAGAAAAGCACAAGTAGCCAGATTTTTCCTATTTATGATCTTGTAATCCTTTGTTTAATCTATACTGGAAATTTAAATTTTACTGAGCATATTCAGAGACAAAGATTAAAAACATTTTTGTTCAGCAGACACGGTAAACTGGCTTCAGACATAACCCAAAGCACAGATGTAAGTAATGTATGGACCTTGCAAGTACTTGTCGATGGTATGTGATTCCTCACTGAAATTTTAACACAGACACTCATTTTCCATGTCCTAAATGTAAAACTGCTGCAGCAGAATTGTTTTGCAGCACATTGTTTCATTCTCCTTGATCTTGGAGATTTTGGGAACCCAGGGAAAGGGCAGCCCATCTATCCATGAATCTAATCCCTAGAAAAGGGCTTTTAATTGCATTTCAATGTGGATGAGCAATAGCACCATTCATATAGCCACCCAAATAATAAGCATAAATTTAACAAGACTGAATATAGAAGTCTCAGTGCTCTAATCCAAGAATGCAGGGATGAGCCAAAGCAGCATCTCTGCTATCTACCGGAGATCAGCCACCAACAAGTGCGTCACAATAAAACAATTTTGAACAGTACCAAGGGGAAAGTCCCCAAACAGTGATACTTCAAAAGAAAAACACAGCAAAACAAAGCAAAAACCACCTTGGATTTGCTTCCAATTTAGTTTCTGCTAATCTGGCTGGTTTAAACCAGTTTAAAAATTAAAACAGTGTTCAGTTTCTATATTCCAGCTTCCCACTCAAAAGATATATATAGAGAGCTAAAAATTATCTAGTCATGCTGAAACTTAGTATCTAGGTCTCACTTAGAACCAGTTGCTGACTTTTAAACCCCTTCTTATTATTGTTTCCTCTTCGGTGACGTTTTTTCTTACGCTATTTTAGCACTTAAATTAAACTTAAAACAAATTATACAATCAGTTTACTAATTTCTGTTCATAAAATTATTTTCAATTTGTCTGATGGTACTAAGCACTATATCAAGAACCTTTTAAAGTATTAGTGTATTTTTCTTTAAAACATAAATGTGATTATGTTTTCAAATGACTAGATAGAATATCATTGGATCATATCATAGAGTGGTTTGGGTTGGAAGGGACCTTCAAGAGCATCTAGTTCCAGCCCCTTTGCCATGGGCAGGGACACCTTCCACTCAGCCAGGTTGCTCCAAGCCCTGTCCAACCTGGCCTTGAACACTTCCAGGGATGGGGCAGCTGGAACTGGAGAATTTGGTTTGCTCCTCTGTAATTCAGAAACTTCTAAGAAAGTTTTCAGAGATAGTATCTACAGCATCCATGAGTAGTTTCTGGTCAGTAGGATATGAAACAGTCTTATTTAGCAAACACCTTCTACTGCAATAACATGGGAAAAGGAGAGATACAAATCTCCATTCCACCTGGAAGGACTTTTTTAAATGTCTGCAGCCAGGCAATGGGAAGTATTGCAGATACTACCCAATGGCTTTCCATGAAGTCTGTACAATATTTTTATGTTAAGAGGTTGCTAGTTTACCGAGGTGACCAATTTCAGAAGGCCTTAATAAAGTTCAATTGGCAGTATGGGTTTTTTTTCACGCAGAAGCAAAAAGCCATACTTTAACTTCCTCTTGGGACAGCCTGAGCTTCCTACTTCATGAAGTACCTTGCCTGCCCATAAATTAACATAAATAAAAGCATACCTGCTAGACAAACAACAACAACAAAAACAAACAAACAAACAAACAAAACCAAAAAAAACCCCAACCCTGCCAAAGTAAGTTTCATTTAATGGCAACAGTTGCTACTTTTAATCCTGTTTATTTCAGGCTTCAGTGTCATCCACCCTCATTTTCCTGTGCTGGCAAAATATGCACATGCAGCATCTCTGATTTTGTTCACAAAGCTAGTACAAAAGCTACAGCTATAAGTTATACTGGTGGTCTATCCTATTATGCCTGATTTTCAACAAGGTCTGATTTTTCCTTGTATTTTGTTGAGCAACTCACTGTAACATTGACAAATGTTCTACAGAATCCAGCAGGCAGACACTAAGAGATCCTTTTATCGACCATCCTGTAACTGCATATATATATGTAGATCTTTACAAGACATATGCACTGTTTATTTAGACTTTTGTTCAGAATCCAGATATGAAAGATGTTAGAAGATGACATGCAATGGAAGTTCATGAAGAAATAGAAAATCACAGAATGGTTTGGGTTGGAATGGACCTGCTTTCCTTTAGGGAGAGGTGCTCCATTCCTCTAATCATCTGGGTGACCTTCTCTCTGCCTGCTTTTTAAGGCAGGTTGAAGGAGGTATTCTAAATAAAATCCTTGCTGGGGGGGACACAGAATGACAGTTTTCAGGTTTGGGGTTTTTTTTGCTTCACTCATGTGATAAATTCTTTTGCCTTGCCATATGAATACCAGCATTCCATATCCACTGTAGAGTTGACAGTGCCACTCAAGTGTTCAAAAAATTTAAAATAGTTGATTTTTTTTAATTCACTGAAGTTTATTTGCATTTACATGTTTGTTTAACTGTGAAAAAAAATTAAAACTTTCTCCTGAAAAAGTTGAAGTTTCAAGAAAAAATTGTATCAGGCAGTTTTTCCAGCTCACGTGAACTTGTCTAGAAGTCTTCAGCACTGTCTAATTAAAGAATGGTGTCTTGCTTTTTGCAAATTTGGTAACTTTCAGCTAAACTCTTCTGGAAAATTCAATGCCAATATTTTGAATGTGGCCTATGTTCATTATATGGCCTTGTGCACTCTTCTATGATGGAAAAACCACATTGTGCCAAGCAAAAATAGCACATTGCAGCTACTTTTTGTTGTGCAACGGGAACTCTTCCACCAGTTTCAGATACCTATTTTAGGATACATCTAGTCTAGTCTAGTTTTACTATGAAAGTAAGCAGTTCTCTTTCCTTCAAATAATTCAGGTCAACTGGATGAGAGCAATTGTGAGTTTTGCTTTCCTTCTTGGGAGATTTTCCATTCTTTTCTAACCTTATTATGATGCTCTGACTTGGTGAACATGCATATATGTTAACATACATGCATAACATGGTCTTATATAATCTAAGACCAAAGTTATCACAGCAGCATTACAGGAGACTTATCAAGTTCATAGGCAATCAAATCAAATTATAGAGCACCACAGTGCTCTGGGAATTCTCATGGAAATCAATACATATTTCAGAAAAATACAGCATCATCTTTAAAAACACAGTATACTTTTAAACTTTCTAAAATAAATTTATGTGTCTAACAAGAACCCTGGCATTCAGTAGAAACAATTAAAGTTCCAGAGTAAACAAGGTTTCTGCTAAATGCTTATATCACACACAACACACTCCCCCTTTCATAACTTTTTCATTACATCTGTTATAAGGGCATTCTCCGCTAAAGCAAGAAAAACTATCCTTTGACTTAAAAAACTGATGTTATAAATGGTTGGAGCTTTTTCTCTGTTGCAGCAATTTTATAGTCACCTAACTACACAGATTTGTAAAACAAAATATGACATAAATGTCTCTCAAGTTCACAATTTCATGAGAAGAGACCACAGAACCATGTAACTGTTTTGTTTTGGAAAGGACTTTAAAGATCACCTCGTTCCAACCCCCAGCCATGGACAGGGACACCTTCCACTAGACCAGGTTGTTCAGAGCCCCATCCAACCTGGTTCTGAATGATAAAGAATTACAGAACACCCTGTGTATCCATATGTGACTTGTGTTCTTCTCTCTTCAGGATCAAGCTCTCAGCTAGAACAAAGACTTCGATGGAGAACAGAGAGATGAACTGAGGAAGTCACAGGAAGTGTTGGGATGGGATAGACAACGCATGGGCCATAGCAATGCAGGTACTTAACACTAGATACCCTCCTCTCCATTCAGTGACCTGAACAACAAGGCCTTGGATGCTGATGTATGCTTCTAAATACAGCAGATAACCTGCAGTAAAGTGTCTGCCAGAGGGGCCACTATGCAGCCAATCAAGGAAGTGCCTTCCAAGGACCTGTCTAGCTTTTACAGAAGGCAAAGGTTAAAGTTTCCCACTGACAGAGTGACAAGTGTAATCAGCCTACCCTTGCTGCACTACCCACCAAATGGCTCACACACGGGAGGGGGGAAAAGACACCAAAGCCCGAATAAGCAGGTATTGCTCGTCAGTGGGAAGAGAATCATTTTCAATATTGCAAACAAAAGGAATTGAAAGCAAGAAGTTTATTAATATGAGTTTTGTTTCACTGATAACTTAGCAGGAAGTTATTTTAGTTGTGGGGGGGGGTTTAACAATAAAGCTGCAAATATAGGTTAAACTGCTCTGTTCTCATATGTAGGGCTTTTGTGTCTGGTTGACCATGTATCAGTTTTGATTTAGAGTAGTTGAGTTATTTTCTTAAAAATTGCTTCTTGGAATGTGTAGAAAAATGTAACATTCAGAAAAGTAATTCGAAAATAAAACATTAGTTTGAAGCTAGCTAGTACATCAGAATACACATACTGATAATTTTTATTCTTCAGAAAGAAGCTGCAAATAGAACTATCCTTTAGTAAGAGTTCTTACAGAGAATTAGCTTTTTTGCTAAGTCTCCTAGAAAGACCTTGTCTCCAGGCAATCCCACCTCTACCTCTGTAGAGCTGGGTGCTTGGACAGCAGGGTTTGTTGCCCTGCCAAGGGGAGGCTGCACTGAACTTTGCCCTGCCATCTGATACTGCTGCCCAGGGAATAGGTATGGAAGGACTGTGGAGGGAAAAGTGGGACCACTAGGTAATTCTGCTCAAATAACCAGGTTGTCTGCCAGGGCCTAACATAGGAGGACGAGGGCTTGAAGCCTAAAACAGAGGTGCAAATTGCTTGGTACTCAGGCTGTGGTCTGCTGCCTGCATGCATAGAATTCTAAGGCTCTGATTTTCCAAGTGACTCGGTGAACTTACATAGCTTTCAAGCTGCTTTCAAAATCCATCTTAAAGATCAGCTAATTTAGGCTTTTTGTTTGTTTATTTTTAAAACAGGTTTCAAAATTTTCCTTTGTATGCTTGAAACCTGAGAAGTTATTACTGGTTTTTTTAAGGTGCTTATTACTATATAGTCACCTAACATGGATTTATAGTTTGCTTCTTCAAGTAAAATTCAAATGTTTTTGACTGTATTTATGGCACAGTGATGAAAATCTTGTGGCTCTAAGATATGATATTTTTATTATGAACATATGTACCAGCATTCTTACAAATTCAAGCATTTCAGGCTGCTTTTGCCACAGTTGATTAAAAGGTTCATTTACATGACCCTTCATGCATGTGCTCTATATTAATGCACTTTGGGACAAAAAAAAAGCATGGATGGAATTACAAGGCACACTACCATTCACTACTTCTGTAGGTCCTGGTGAAGCCCATGTTTACTTGTTTCTTTAATACAGGAGCTACCTGTTTCAAAGCTGGCATGAATTGCAAGCACATGCCATACAGTTCTGACAAACCCTCAGCAGTTTGGATTGTAGCAATTGAAAAAAACACAATTAATAAGAAATGTAATGAGGTAAATGATAACTTTGTACTGAATTTTTTTTGAAATTTTAAAGCAGATTAAAAATATTGTAATTACATTAAATAGTTATCACATGAAGCTGTGATCCAGACTGACAAAAGCAAGGAAATTCAAGTTTTTATTGCTAAATTTGAATGCAATGTTACCTCTCCATCAGCTCAGAACCCTGTGTTGACTTAACTGCCCTTGGATGAACATAAAGGCATTGAAATATAAATATGCACATAAGCTTGAAAAGCTAAAGGATGAAGTGCTACCACAAATTTTATACTTTTAAGTGGTTGAGTCAGACAGGTAGTTCTCATAAGTTATCCTTTCAGCTACCCTGGTATTACCAAGAGAATTTATGAAGGATAATAAAAAGAACATTACATGAATCAAAGCCTTTGATTGTTTCTTTGATTTTGTTATCACATTGAGATCATGAGAGTAAAGGAAGGTTTTCTTGAAAAAAAGTCAAGTACTTAACGGACCAGTAGGGTACACTTAGCACGATTGTGCTAGTTTGTACTTAAAAACTTTTTTTGAAGAGCTATTATTTCTCCAGCACACTTGAATGTTTCCGGAGGAGCATTTTCAGTCTATCATGAAATTTCATATTTAGAGCATATTATAGGTTCCAGAAACATGGGTCATAAAAGTCCTAATAAAAAAATCATCACTTGTCCTGTAGCGTACTTGTATCTATGCTAGTAATTTTGTTTTTATGAATCAACAGAAGCAACAGTAATCATACTTTGCTCTTTTAGAGCAATCTTCACCCAGTGATCTTAATGCTCTTTAACAAAAAAGGTAAAAACTATTAACTTAATTTCAGAGATGAACAGAGGGATGAAGCAACTCCAGGATTAGGCAATGTGTCACTGAGAGAGTTGGAAGCAAAATGCAGGTTCTTTACTTTCAATTCAGTGCTTCAGCCATGAAACATGATTGTTTTTCTCAAATTGAATTCTTCTGAGGAAAAAAAAATACCGATCATGTTCGCTGCGCTGGAAGGTTAGTGGAATAAAGAGGTTAGCATCCTACCCTGTTCCTTTTGTCCCAAATCGTAAGCAGTTATTAATTCCTACTTATGCCTAAAGAACCTGCCCATATCCTCAGGATGAGAGGGATAGAGCAAGAAGAGTGTCTGTCATCCTCCATTCCTTTCCCAGTCATCCTTTTGATGAGAGGAGCAGGACAGAAGCGTCAGCCCTTGGAGTCAGCAGCCCTCCTGTGTTGTCTCACGAGTTGATGGGTACAGGAAAGATGATATTATTGGACAAAGAATGGTCTACTAATGCCTTTCTCAAGTTACAGTCAGGAAACAAATGCCTTCATAGTGAAATATCAGAGGAAGTCTAAATGCTCCTGGGAAAACAGATGATCTGAAGTAGTCTACAAAAGCCAGCAAACACTCCAGAACCACCACAGAAGAAAGGGAAGTAATCCCTGGATGCAGAACAAGCTTTGTGTCTGGTGAACCATGGAGCTCCCATCAACTGCTCACTGTCCAGTATATTGGGGGCCCATCATCCTATGCTGACAAATCAGACTGGTCACAAAAGGATTGTCTTGGAATGCTTCTGAGAAAACTGATGATATCAGTCATAGCACAGCCTGCAGGCATTAGAATATATAATACCTGTCTCATTCCTTCTCCCATCAAATGAATGAGAACTCTCTTCTTTGCACTGCAGCAGCACTGCAGGAATTGTATGGAAAATCTTAAAAGCAGATGAGATTGTTAAAATAGCAATTTCCCTGCAGCTGGACTAAAAATGTTAAATTAAATTTTCTGTAGATCTTGAAAAGACAATGTTTTCTTCTATGGATATATACAGTCTTATTAAATGTTAATAGGCTAGAAAAGCACCACTAAAAACTTCCACCTTAGTGTAACAACTAGAGGCTTTCTATAACAACAAATACAGTGAATGTGAAATAGAACTGTCGTAACAGAATAAAAGTTTACCTGCAGCTGCTGATCTAGTTCTGGAAATGCCAAAGAGAAGTTTTCAGGGGAAGCATCATCTAAAAGGTAAACACAATGTTAACAGTCACTGTCTACCAAAGAGGGTATTTCAAGTAATCTGTTTGATGAAGTTCTATATTGCAAATATGGACAGTAATATGGGGCTCCTGAAAACACCTCCACCTCCATCTTATCTTTTACACTTGAGATGCCTCACTAGAATCCTTGAAAACACTAGTGGGTTGGTGATGAGAAAAGTTTATGCTCTGGAAATACAGAAAGTTTATTCTGCATTGCAGTGATTAAGAAACAAAGCAGTTAGTCCAGTAGAATATGTGATAATTTAATAAAATAAATCTAAACTGTCTTTCTTTCTGAGCTTGCTCCATTACACTGCTAAGTAAAGGACTGTCTTAAAGGACTTTAACCTATCTATTACAATCCTTATGGGCTAGAGTTAGTTCAATCATGACAACAAACCAAGCCGTGTTTTTATTTGTTTGTTTGGGTTTTTGTTTGTTTTTAGTACAGGCTTCCAGCAAAGGTGGGACAGATTGTGCCAGCTATGTCAGGGTTGTGATGCGGACACCTGCCCACTAGTAGCTGGACTGAGATCAGAAATATGAATCACACTTGGTAGTGCTGCTGCAGTATTTCTTTCTCAGTGACTTTCACACTCTCAGTTTTGCATTGGATTGTGATGACTGTTTATTTATCTTACTACAGGTTATGGGAGGTGAGGACAGCATTACTATTAGCTTACAGTCAGTTATTTGTAAAGTGTCAAAATTAAATAAGGATGGCTCTTACAGGAGAAAATTGCTAACACAGTTCAGATCCTTCAGCCTGCTGTGTACTTGTAGACTTGAACACAGCAACAAAATCCCAACAAGATCAAGAGGCCCTCATATCAAAGCAGGATTCTAAAAGAGTACAGACTAGGATCTAAATTATTTGTCAAATATTTGATACCTCTTTCTCCTAGCCTCTGTGGTTTTACAGCAAAGGAGGTTAGGGGGGAAAAAGTAAAATAAGTCACCTTATTCTATGAAAAATAAACATACTGGCTAACACATGGTCAGAGCCTTACTCAATAACATAGCTAGAGCTGGGTGGCCTCTGCGAAGAGATGCTCAGAGAAGAAAAAAAAATACAGTGATACAAAAGCAAAAGCTCTTGAACTTCCTCAGAAAACAAAGTGAAGTTCCTGTATTTTTGTGGAGTAGTTGTCTTGCTAGCATTATCAAAAAGTCATACCCATGTCATGTGAGTGTCCCCCTCCTTTTTTCACACCATATGCCAAGCATGTCCATTCTGGAAAATACTTAAATTGCTTTAATTGTATAGAATTATATCATGCTAATATGCATGTGTTTACCTTTAATTTGCTATTGCTTTCTTGTACAACATATAAATAGACTAATATTCTAAAAGAAGAAAGATGAATCATATGGCAAGGCTAAAAGGAAGGACAGAATAAGACTCAGTCTGACTAGGGCTACAGCTGCTCTACAAGTATTTGGCTGAATAGCTGATAAATATTCTGACAGAGATATTGGACCAGAGTCATGGATGGCAGTTAAACTGCTATTTGTTTTGACAATCCAGCAGTATGATCTTTGGTACAGTAGCTTTATGGAGGGATCTTGAACATCTTTAAAATTCAGAAAAACATAGCAAAAGCAGCACTCCAAATTATTAAAAAAAATTTGAAGAAACATCAGACAGTAATTACTTTTTCACAGCGTCAGCTATTAATAAGAAAATAAAATTAATGCAGTGTCAGAATATTGGAAAACAAATTGGATTATACTCTGAAAAGAATCAGTTAAAAATTTCGGAAGTACTTTATAAAGGATGGAATAGAGAGAGAAATTAGTGTAGAGGAAATCCTTTCAATAAACAGATGTTCCCTGCTTATTTTTTGAACTCAAGTGACTGAGTCAATGGTACTAAAAATAGAATGTACTGGTATCCTAACCATTATGACATACCATAGTACATTTTATAATGGGCCTGCCCCAGCATCTATTGAACAGCTGCTAGGGGTTTTTTTTAGTTACACTAGTTTAAGACTTGTTTAAATCATCATCTGATGTGCAGAACATCATCAAGAAATGCTACAGACTTCAGTGTTTTGAAATTATCCTGAGTTTCTAATTCTCTTAGGCCCTTTTGAGAATTTCAGCTGAAGTATTTAGTTTACAAAAATTAACAGAAATCCTCATAGCTAACTGCAATCTTGTTTTCCACAAAAAGAACAACAGAAGGCTTTCCCCACAGCTTTCAGTGAAATAAATTATTGCATCAGATCAGTCTTTATTTCACTGTTGTCAAAGTAACAAGCACAATAATAACAATAAAAATCGCTTGGTAATAATGAAACACTTAAATTTCACACAAGGGGAAAGCAAATGAAAGCAGTCATTTGCCTCCTAAAACTTTTTTGAGGATGTTTTCAGAAAGCCAAGGGGAAAGATATAAACTCCTGCATTTTTTTCCAAATAATTGCTTTTGCCCTTACAAGGTGGAATACTCGGTGTTATGCAGAAGACCAGTCAAAATCACATCGACTTCTAGCCTTAAAAATCTATTGACTCTGAAAACCAGATACAAGAAATGTCTGAAATGCCAATGAAAATATTCTGAAGATCAAAACATTCTCAAAATTATCTCCTGATCTGTGTTTATTTTCTGGTCTACCTCTCCTTAACTAGAAAACAAAACTCTGAAATACCTCTTTTTTCCCCTTTTCTCAATTAATTATCAATTTATAATGAGTATCTAGATTAGTATAAGGAATCACTGATATAATTAAAGACCACTTTTACAGTAGAGGTAGTGGCTTTTCTGTACCACAAAGCCCTGAAAATACCTAGGCTGATTCTTCACCAGCTATGAACAGCATCTCATCCCTATCGTCATTATAAAGAAACACATAAAGAAAAATGATTTATAATTCAAGCTGGATGTTGAAAACCTATTTTGTTTAAAATAAAAATATTTTTTAAAGTCAGAGACAGAAACTCACTGCACTTGAAAATGAGTCAAGATTTTGGCCAAAAGGAAACAAGAAAGGAGAAAAAACGTACATGTGTATATTATGGCCATCCCAGCAAACTCAACAGCACTATCATGTGATACAAAAGAATCAGATCAGGGACTTCATTACAGCCACCTAAGTTAATGTATCTGTAACATGATTTCTAAGTGAGTAGCATTTCCTGATTTCCCATAGATCCCAAAACTAATTTTGAAGTTCTATATTTAAAAATGCCCTAAAGACCTCTACCCTGATTAAAACCCATGTATTTTTAACCAAAGACTCAGTTCATGTGCATGAAATAGTGTGATTTTCATGTTTGTTTCATCAGGTTCATGTGCTCGCTTGGTTTGCTGCTGAAAACTGTCATTTGTAACAGAGCATCTGCACTCTATTAACACTGATTGTCTTTGTACAAAAGGCTCACTACTTGCCCTGAGGCAGCTGATACCTGCTAATGTTGCACATTTAAAAATGAATCTTGATTTCCAGAAAGCATCACTTATTTAATCGTGTTCTGGCCTCCTGGAGATTCCAGTATCCCGGACCTCCATCATGTAGTCAAATGAGAGAAATCCTTCACAAGTTGCTGTCTGACTGACACCATGTTTGGCACAATGAAGTGTAAGATCCAAATCTTTTCCTATATGGGTGTTCCATTTAACTGAACTGTGAGCTAAAGGCAGTAAATCCTTTAAAAACAACATCTGATTCACTTGTGGTATAATCTTGCAAATTAGTTTCTCTATGATCTTCAAAAAGATAGACAGAAATAGAATACAAAAATTTAAATGTGTTGAAAGCACATTAAGGTTGCTAAATCAAGCACTTGAAACTTAGGAAATGCCAATCACAGCTCTGCTTCCTTGAGTAACTGAGTTATGATCCAGTATTTAATTATACAGTCAGGTACTATTTTTTTTCTCCTACATGTGTGGGTTGATGTACTCAGATCTCTTCCTTCTAAATTAAAGAATTAAATTGGTAACCTAAGTAGGTTGCTATCCTGTAAGTGGATCAGCCCTCGCACAGGAAAAGTGCTCAAACTGAACCGCAAGCACCAAAACTTGCACCAACAACAGTGACAAACTGTGTGTCAGGGTCCAGTCTTGGCCCTGGGAGGGCTGTGGGATCCAGCAGCTCTGGGCCTGGGTACTGACAGACAAGCATAGACTCATCAGATTCATCCTGGAAGGCTGTGTGGCTAAGTGACTGCGACTTGGCACTGCTTTGTGGAGCTCCAGGGCTTCTATTCACAGCCCTGCCTGACATGACCTTACACAACCTCGCAGTTACTTCACTCATAAAATAGTGGGGAACGGTCACTGCCCCACCCAGGAATAGGATGTGAAGGCTTGCTCAATAATAAGAGTTGTGGACCTCCCAAAAATAGAAACAGTCCATAACAGAAGAGGTAAGAGCAAAATCCTTCTACTTCATATACTTTCACTCAAGCCTAAGCATCCTCAGATGAATGTCCCTTTGAGGGTATCTCACCTGATTTCCCATCTAATTCCCCAAGGACAGAGCCCTGTAGGTGGGGTGTAGCTTTAGGAAATTAGCTCTGTAAATTTTAGCCATACATTTTAGCAATCCTCATTGGTTTTCAATCAATGTGCTGGAAAGCCTCTGTTGCCATTACAATCAATATGAGGGTGGGGTAGGAATTTGAAAGTTGCTTTTGAAGAAGCAACCACTGCAAAACAGTCTTGCATGATCAACTAGAAAAGCAAAAAATTCCTTGCAGTCACTACAATAATAAGCATAAAGAGGAGTAAAATAAGTAATTTTGCTATGCTTACAAAAATATGACACTGTTCCACTGTCTGTCAGGTTCATCAGAAGATGTATGTTTTGCCTTTGTTGTCAGTGATTTTTCTGGAAAGTCAGAGGTAGACTAATTTCAAATTAAAGAACTCACTAACAATTTCAGACCCAGTCATTTATCACCACTTACCATGAGCAAAATGTTTCAGCTAGATTCAAGCTTTTATTCTAGGAGGCAAGGAGATATGAACCTATAAACCTTCCCTTTGAACTATTACACAAAACAAATCCAGCCGTCTAAATTCCATCAAGTTCATATATTTGTAAAAGTAAGATTGATAAAAATTAGGATACACTGAATTTCACTGGTTAAATGAAATTGATGCTGACAAACCATAATGAATTTTCAGCTTTGGAACACTTATTTGAACCTTGGAACACCACATTCAGTTCAAGCTGCACTAGTTTCCAAGTGATGTAAGGTAGGTTGAAATAATATGTTTCCAATGCATTACTTTAAGATGGTACCTTAACTCAAACTGTTGCAATACAGTGTGCAGACACACCCTGGGAAACGTGTGTTAGTGAACTTGAGTGAAACAGCCAAACATAAACATTTATATATACAGGAATAAGAGATACACAATAAAACTGTCCTCTTATATAGCACCCACTGATGGGCTGCTCCTGAGACTTTTAAGGAACTGGTTACCCTACTTCCACATTAAAAATACCTCACAAAACTGGCCAGAATTTCAGTCATCAGGTGTTGACTGATAAATAATGTAACACAAATTATTTCTTGTACACTCAGGATAAGCCAGCTCTGGTCTCGTAGGTCAGTTAACACAAAGTAATTTCTTCTCATGAGTTGAGAGTAGTTTTTCCTTTCACTGCTCCTCACACCCACTGCTTGGTTACAATCCTAGCCAGTGAGATAATTGCCACCCAGAAGAAGCATTCCATTTCCTCTTTTTATATCCAGTTATGCTGTCAGTTCCTCCTAGTAAGCAGTTGCACAGCCCTCGGATGGAGAATGCAGCCTTTCTTGGCGAAATGTGTCACTGTGCCTTTCAAGTGAGGTAGAATTTAAGGAAAAGCTTCAGTCTGAGAGATTTCCTCACCACTTAGCCCTTGTGAAGAATTTACTATATCCTAGCAGTGCATGAGCTTCAGCTGATGCTTTACTATCACACATCAAGCAACTCTTGTTTGCACTGAAAACAAATATCCTTGTCAAGGAGGAAAAAAAAGGTGAAAAAATATAAAAGAGTAAGGGGGAAAAAATAAAAGCACCTGCTACGGAATACCTAAAGGTCTATCTGTTGAATGTTTTTGTAGCTCAACTTTAAAAAAAAGTGTTAAATACTTGTTTGTACTCTCTTGAATAACTATGGTTTGCTGGAAATTTTCACACCTATTAAATGCTTATTCCCTTTGCCTTCTTGAAATATATCTAACAAAAAATGCTTGAAATTCTTATAACATAGTAAAACAATAATGTTAGTTTAGACCTGGTATCCCCAAGGGGATGTGATGCAAACGGGAACATGGCACCCACTCTACTGGTTGCTATTTTTTTTATGAGTTCTCATGAAGATTCTGGATTACATACTGCAGCAACATTTGTATATATACAATAAAGGATTCAAAATTTTAACGATTTTAACATTTGGAACAATTTAACAATATGTAGAAGAAAAAGATTACCTTTCTCTAATTGAGTTTATTTTTGTAAACATTAAGAGAGAGGCTGGAATTATTAGCAGGCTAAAAAAAGTAAAAAATAAAATATGATGCAATGTTAAGGAAGTTAGGCTTCCTGCCTTTCATATCCTCTTATTCCAAGCTATTCACAACCTTGTCATTTCCTACCGCCGTCTCTTGTCACAAACCACTCTGCTCTCTTTGATTTTCCCATGGTCTCAGCTTTCCCTGACTTGTTTTCAGTGTCTCACATTAGCATTCTTTTTCCATAATTTGTAAGGGCACTCCCCTTTCTTTTACATCTCTCTTCAAGACCTATTTGTGCCATAATTCCTGCAAGAAATTTACCATGTGACTATATCTTGAGAGATGTGAATGATTCCTTACTGCTTTCTGTAATGAAAATGTAATTACCAAGTTATTTTAATTTATGAAAAAGGGCACATAGATTATCACGTGTTTCTTTATGTTCCTTGTCCCAATCTTTCTTTGTCACTCATCTTTATGAATTGAAAGTTAGGTTCAATAATATATGAAGATGTTTGGTTTTTAATTCCCTTGCTTAGGGGATGAGATTGTATTTTAGTATTGTAGCTGAAAATTAATAGTACACAAAGCTAGGAAAGATAATACATATTCTAAAATATTTTTAAAACAGAAAATTGCATTCAAGCTGAGATTCTGTTCACACAAACCTCAGGCAGGGACCTCACACATTATCCTACAATGCATAGAGTCCCATAAAGCACTCAACAGCAGTAGGTTTCAGTCGTCCTTATACCTCATGCCATAAATACATCTCAGCCCTGACTCCAAAGCACTCACCTTTAGCAAAAGCAACAGCCAACTTTTATGGGATGCTTTTCAGCTTCCTCTTGGATTTATTTCATTCTGACTTTCACTGTTTGGCAACAGCTCTCTGATCCTTAACAATATTGAAGGTGCAAACTAATAATATTTATCTACTACAAAGAGTCCATGTGTGTACAGGATATGTTTGGGGAAATTAATACTCCCTCAGCACTAGCTGATAGGATAAACATCAATGAAATTTCTGCTGCTGTCTCAGAGAACATGCCATGTGAGGCACCTGTTTCCTGAAACCTTTCACCAAGATGGGCATGTGTGGCACTTTCCAATCTTCCTCCTAAAAAAAGTCTCTTCCTGTTCTAGGCTCATTCAAATTTGTCCTTTTACTTTTCTTGGTTTACAATTCCACGAAATCAGACATACTGCCCATGCAAGTAAATTTGATAGTTAATTACAGTACTAATTGCGTTCCACAAACCACTGAAAGAAAGTTAAGATCAAACCTGTCAATCTAGTGGGTTTAGTCTAATGAAATTGTTAATGGAAACATTAAAAGTTATCAGACAGGAAAACTGATCACATGCTACCACTCAGGAAAAAAATCCATCTATTACACTGGCCTAGGTTTGATATTGTAAACACCAGTAAGTTAATGTAAAATTTAAAAGCAGCTGTGGTTTAATAAAAGCATTGTGGTTTACTCCACAAATTAAACTGTACCTGGGGAATCATTGAGGCTGAAGGCAATTCGTATTGGCTTATCAGCAGGTACCCTGGCGGTGGTGATCATGTGGGCACTTGAGTCAATGCTTTTACTTGTTTGTTCCAGCTGCAATAATAAAAAAAATATATTTATTACAGAGCATGTGACATCATTCAACAAACGAGGTTTAATGCTTTTCATGCACTCACAGCTGCCTTTCCCATTCTAGCTAAGCAATGTTTAGAATCAAAGTCAAGGGAGTGCCATTTCACTTTTCCATTTAAAAAGAATTTAAGTGAAATTCAGTGCAGAGATTGCTTTTATTTTTGCTATTTATAGATTAGAAAGAATGATGGCAAAGGAAGCTGCCTCTCTTCTCACCTGCTTGCTCCCCGCCATTGCCCCTTCAGCAAGCCTTGACTCGTGGCAATGCTGCCTGGTTCTGAAGGTGAAGAAGGAAGAAGGGGTGGGGAGTTGAGAGTAACATGACCCCAAGCCTGCCCTGTGATTGGAACCGTGCACACCACTCCACATGGTGTCAATGAGGAGGCACTCATCCTCCTACCTTCCACCCATACCCCCCAGTCCAACTGTGCCTGAAAGTCATGCACTTCATGACCAAAAATTCATGTGGTCTCCAAACCTTGGTGGTGATTCTTCAGTGGAAGCCTGTGCAGGTGTAGGGGTCTGTCTGCATGGGTTTGGCTCCCGCGGGACCTTACTCAGCCCTCCGTCTTTCTTCTGAGACCATCAATTCCAAAAAGTGATTTTACTGTGATGAAACCCTGTCCATTAAGAAAACTGCTAGTTCATTTCAAATATGGCACTAAAGAATTGTTGAGCAACAAAAGAATTAGCTACTTTTGATCTCTAATAGTGTAATTAAAACATCTCTGTGCCGTGAAAAGTTGTACTCCGAGCTCTACTATGTATATTTAACCTTTCGAATGAACAATTTTGGTTAAACTCTATTGAATAGCTGAATGCAAACAATCTCCTTGATTATCTAGCACAAAGCTGCTAAAATTCAAAGATACTAATCTTCTGATTAGCACCATGTGTGGAGAACATGAAGTCAGTGGGACTTCATGCATGCAAAAGATCTACCCATAAAGAAATTATTTTAGGACTCTGGACTGCTATCCAGCACGCATTGTATTCATACCAAATATGTGGACAATTATGCTTTTAAATTACCATAAAAACTTCTCAGGGAATTAGAAACAAAATTCATCAGGAAAATACAATGAGTTTGCTAATTCATTGCCAGCAGACAACAGAGTATTTAGCTAGTGAAACAAAAGCCAGTTTCCTAAGCCAATGGTCTTGCAGTTTTTCAGTAAAGTAGTTATTGTATTGCACGGAAATTCTACCAAGTCGTTCTAATTCATAGTGAATTATTTGGCAATCTAAAAAAGTCAATAGAGCAGAACACTATTTCAGGAGTATCATCTTCCCTGGTGGTACACAAGTGAATCAAACACTTCCCTGGCATCACTGCCATGCAACCAGTGGAAGAGGATCAAATTTGCATTGGGTCCATTAATTTCAGCATTTCTTGTTTATTTGCTTTGTCTCTCTTGAAATTTAGCTAGCAGAGTGATATGGTTACTTGTTATTTGAAGTGCATAATCTTTTCTTATGATAACAACAAATAATCTAAAATCCTTACTTCAAATAAATTTTATTTGAAGCCGAAAGTGTCTCCTCTGCTAGTATACAAAGGATATCAGGGACTGCTCTTAATTCCCCATTACTAGGATTCAAGACCCACAAAAATGGAACTGTTAGCTATGGAGGAGAGGCAAAGAAAAGCCAAATAAATTGTGGCCATGTATGTTTTTAGATTCAGGAAAGACTCTTGGAGTCAACAGAAATATTTTATTTTGAAGTGCATAGCATCAGAGTAAATGATTTTTACCTTCTGAGCATGGTTGATCTCTTCCCCACCCTCACTTCATAAGAAACATCTGAGACATCTCATTGTTTTTAAAAAAACAACAGAATTACCAATGCAAAATTCTTTAACATATTTCCCTTCCTTACTTCCCCATACAAGAGAAAGAAAAAACCCCTCAGAATGAAGAGATTTTAAGTGATAAGCAAATCCTTAAAACAAGGCTGTTCATCACTCTGTGCTGTTGGTACACTTTCCCTGACAGTGACTGACTATCTCAAGTGGTCTTGCACATAAGAGTATACTTCACATTTCACATCATAGCCCAAGAAATTAAAAGGATGCGTTCTGCTAGAGCTTTTAAAGTTGCCATAACAATATTGCTGCAAGACTGTTATTTTATCCCAATCACATACTCTGTGGTGTGCAAAGTTTTTAAATTAGTTCTTTTAACCGTCTACTCTGTGAGGGCAAAAATCAATACCCTTTCAGTAAGAAATGGTGAATTCTATCAAAACACAAAATAAAGTTTTCATTTTATTCTAATTCAGAAAAAAGAAAACTCATCTTTGTACACAACAATTACCCTGTTAACAATTTTTTTATATTGCAGTATGCCTTCGCTCCTTTTTTTGAGAAATCCTCAAGCTCTTCATCACAAAAAGGAATCACAGAGAACAGAGAGGGATGGAAGAAGCCTGTGTGCAAACAAGGGGATTTTAGGAAACATGCAGACCAACTGCCCCCAATTCCCCTCATGCTTTCTCCATGAATGAAGAACAGTATCTCTGTAGACAGAGATGAGAGTGAGTGGGCAACCTGGAATTTAATGAGATTTAATGAGTAGCTCCTTTCTTCCCAACAATTGCCGGTAGAGCTGGCTGGCTGCTGTTCCTCTGTAAAAAACCTGCAGTAGAACTCAGATTAAATGCTGTTATAGCTTTACAGATTTTTTTCACACCTGTTGCCTTACCTCACTTAGTGGAGTGTCTGCACTTGTATAATCCAGGGCCAGCCACTGCCTTGGCTTGTCGTTGCCTTTATGGAGTAAAGCTTCAATAAAAGAAAAGGCTGCACCTGCTGCATAGCAACAAACTGACAAGGTCTGAGAAGCTGAGACAGCTGTCAGGGCAACATGCTGCTACCTGCACTTCCCATAGGCTTTGCTGTCCCAAAAGATAACCCTTTTCCACTTTTCTCCACAACTCTGCTTTTCCTTCCTCTCCTTGCCAGGGATGAGGGATTATGATGCTGTCACACTTCAGGGAGGAAAAAATCCTTCTGTCACAGGCATTATTAAGCAGCAAACTGTGGTGAGCCCAAGATATTTAATTCATTAGTCCTGGCAAACCTGAAATATAAACAGACTTGCTTCATAGGACAGGAATGTTTTCAGCATGACCCAATCAGTGTCTGTGTCTATTCCAGCAAACTGGCAAAGATAGCATGACTCCAGTCAGCAAAAATGTCTGCAGCTCCAATCAGCTTGGGCTGACACTGCCAACTTGGACTGGCTGCAAGCACACTCTCAAATGATAGCAGCGCCTATCAAAGCTAACAACAACCGATGGACTTGGCCTCTTAGGCTTAGGTTTGTGTTGGCTTTGACTAAGCCAGGCTTGTTTAAGAGAAGCCACTAGCCCTGCTCTTCTGAGGAGATAACAGGCAAATCTCAGCGTAGGCTGTAAAAGCAGATGTATTTATAGATCAGCTGGTGATGGCGGTGATAAATGAAGCTGACTCAATCAGAGATTTGACTGAACTCGGAGGATTTCCTAGTGTGATTTCAGATAGCTTTTTTTTTTCAAACCACTGGCAAGCAATTTAATAGATAAATCTTGAAGTATTACAAGACATTAACTTCTTCAGCTTGAAGTTTTATTTTCTGTTGCCAGAAAAGAAAAGTTTAATCCCTGTCATGCACATGTACTGCCTACATGACTTCTTTGATTGAGTGCTACCACTGTCATTTGAACAAATGGAGAAAAATGGAGAACAATTACAGAATGATTTTACAGAATATCTTTATTGTTTAGTGCTTGAAAAGGGGGTCTCCTTCAAAATGTGCATGAAAGTATATTTCATCTCTAAATTCCAAATGGAAAGAGATTATCTAACCCAGATCTCTATAGACACATTCCTAGATTCCCTTGGCTCAGCTGAGCTATAGAGAGATTGCAGGACAAATAAAGACATGAAGGTCTGAAGTCAAATTTTCATCCTTCCTCACTCTCTCACATTCTGGCCCTAGTCCAGGACTGATCTCACCGGGGCAAAAGTCTGGAAGCTAGCAGTTGCCCTTGTGGCCTCAAAAGACCTTTTTTGTACTTCAAAATTACTAAACTGCAAAAATATCCTACCCACACTACCTTTACCCCAGCAATGACCTGGGAACGCATCAGACAGCTACACCACTAGTTAGGTATCTCTTGAGGCTGTCTTTAACTGCAGTGGGATTTCAGAGTTCTGGCCTAAACAGCTGGTGGAAAGCTGCACTGCACCTATGACTACACTGACCATTTTCTCTTTTCTTGATGTGTTGCTGAAAAGATTGCGGGTTCCTCCCTAAATGTCTCCTTTGGAAGGGGCAGAAGACAGATTTGCCTCTGATCACAACCATTACTGCAAATAACGTTCTACAGCTCAATATTATCAGCAGTTGGTATTGATCTCCAGCTCCACATTGATTTACTGTGAAAGTACTTGTTGGAAGATACAGAAAATCCTGGCTCCAATGGAGTCACAAAAAGTATTCTGCATCAGTTTTCATGGAGTCAGGGCTTTCCCCAAATCATAAGATACTGCTTCGTATGGACAGGTGGTATGCAGATGGGATGAGTGCCTTCGTTACATGCCATTACAGTAAAGCCTAAGAAGGGCTCTCCACATAAAATCTTAAGACAGGCAGAATTTCCAGTAGCCATGACAGCAAGGGTCTTGGACAGAAATGACGACTGAATAGCACAGGGTGTTTTTTTGCAGATGGCTCTGGCACTCCCCATTTCCAGCCTGACACTTCAGTTGCACTCAGTTTAAATAGCATGTGCATTTGCAAATTAAGTACATCATCATTTTATGTCTTGTAGCCACTGTATCCATGTTTTTTTTAAATTTCACTGTTTCTAGTTAAATCTGTATTATTCACAGACTCATGGAATTGCAGAGTTTTTAGGGCTGGAAGGGACCTCTGGAGATCACCCTGTCCAACTCCTCCTGCCAAGGCAGGGTCACCCAGAGCAGGTGACACAGAAACATGTCCAGGTGGGTTTGGAATGTCTCCAGAGAGGGAGACTTCACAAGTCCCCTGGGTAGCCTGTTCCAGTGCTCTGCCCCACTCCATGGAAAGAAGTTCTTCTTCATGTTGGGGTGAAACTTCTTGGGTTTCAGTTTATAGCCATTGCTCCTTGTCCTGTCACTGGGCATCACTGACAAGAGTCCGGCACCATTCTCTTGGCACCCCCCTAGGAAATATTTGGATGGATTATTGAGATCCCATCTCAGTCTTCTCTTCCCCAGACTAAACAGGCCCAGCTCCCACGGTCTCTCCTCATAAGAGATGCTCCAGAACCCTCAGCACCTTTGTGGCCTCTGCTGCACCCTCCCCAGTATCTCCATGTCTTTCTTGTCCTGAGGAGCCCAGAACAGGACACAGTTACATGCTTCTGTGAAGCGTGCTGCCTCTGAAAACTGTGAATTGTGGGTTAAGATCCAAAACTACACAAACCAAAAAGCCCCTGATTTGCATTTAAGTATCAGCTCTGTGCTTTACACAATGATTAGTCACCTGAAACTACTACTTTATGGGAGGTGGCATATTTTTAAAATGTGAGATTATTATAGCATTCTGCATACAGAAGATCAAATTTGAAGTATCAGGATGAATGATTTGACTGTAATTGTTTTATTATCTATCTATTCTTGGGGTGATTGTGCTAAAATTCTCAACAAGATGGACTCAAACAGCATATTTTAAAAAGGTCTTTGAATTACTTTATAAGAGTAAATAGGGAAGAACTCAATTTTAAACAATAGGGAAATTGAAGTCTAGGATGCTTCACTTCCTTGACTTGCTCCAATTAATAGTCCAAGGCATTTGGGTAGAGGTAAATCCCACATTTCTTACTTACTAAAGAGTAATTACTAAATTACTAAATTACTCTCCAATTTCTTGCAACACAAAAAATACTTCTCCCTGACAGGCTGCACATACACCTTACAGTCATCTCTGTGAAAATTACAGAATGCTGATAACTCCAGGGTTTTTTTTGTGTAGGAGCACAGCCTGCCCTGTTCCTTTTTCAGCATACTCTTAGTCATCAGGTGCCTGGTATCCAAGCAAAATTCTTTCAGTCCTGCATCACATTATGAAACTGATGATGTGCTAGAAGAGGATATAATGTTTTATTAGTCAAAAACACCTTAAAGGAATATACTCTAAATTAGGAACGCTGGGACTTACTGATATTCAGTAGTAGAAACATGCAAATTTGCAAAAAGTTTTAGGATGAAGTACCAGTTATTCTAAAGATGTTAAAAAAAGCCAATATCTGCAATCTAATAAAACACCTGTTGCCTTCACTTTTTTAGCCGTGCTACTTTCAATTCATCTCAGTGTCCTAGTATAAGTAGTATTTTAGTAGCATATGACCTCATTCATGCTAAAATGGTGTTTCACAGATTGCCGGTCACTGTTTAAAAATACACTTTAAATATTCTAGCATATGGAAGATGTTCCAAGAAGAAATTAAAAAAAAAAAAAAAGTATTGCCTGAAATTGCACACAGAGCAAAATCACTCAGAATCCAACATCCCATATCCTGACAACTGCAGCAACCAACAGAGCATTAGTGTTCTTAGGTATTACCTCTGGTATCCTTGTCTAGGTAGTATTTTAACACAGGTAAAATAATGTACTTTCCCCAAAGCTCTACTCTCATAAATGGCTGAACCCTATCAGATTAAATTAAAGCATTAACACCAGCAGGAAAAATACATTGTGCACTTACTTATGAAAGAGGACATAAGCAAATTTATAATTAATGGCAAATTGATATGCAATAGCTGAATTCACTTACATAGGATCGCACAGGTCTAATAAAAGAGATTGCTGCAGAGAAATTAAAGATTGGCTTAATCAAGGAAATGTGAATTTACAGGAGCTGACCCAGCAATTTTTACACCTGCCTTAAGATCATCTGCAAATAACTACATTGTGAATTATTTGAAAACCTGACCGGTGAAAAACTCCATCACTTCCACAGCAAACTCCAGGCAGAAATTGTGAAAGGCTAACTCTGCTGAGAGGAAGAAAACTGAAGCCTTTGAGATACGATGCTGCCGAAGACCCTCGTGTAACTCTGCATGGAAAACAAGATGAAAGCTGTAGTTAGAAATATTACTGGAAAAGCATTGCTATTGTCAGAAATCAACAGGTGCAAATTTACACACTTTACTCACATCAGCATAGAGATGAAAATAACCTTTAGAAACTAATTTTGGGAAAATGATGGTGGCTCATCTCAGCATGGAATGCTGAAGGAGGCTACAGATAGACAGTATGCAGCAATTCACTGGGAGGTGAGGAGCTGAATGTTCAATGCCAGCTAGCACTGGCTGACTGGAAACACCAGCATGTAGACAAAAATGCATCGATTTTGCTTACCAATTGTGCAGCTAAATTACATTCAGCTTGGTCCTAGAAAAGAAAGATAGTTCCCTCATATCCACGTAAAATGGAGCAATCACTCCATTGCAACTGGACTTGCTGTTCCTGAAGGAAATGCTTAGCTTACCTTATTTAAGAGCTCACCTGAATAGGACACTACAAGATATTACAGCCTCACTTGTTGATGATGGCTGAGGTCATCATGCTGTCATGGGTACACGCATAAGAGTTTCAAGGCAACACACTCTTTCATGAAGCTTTGCTGCTCTAAAGAAGAAATCAGTATGCAGAAGAATGTGGGAAAATCCCAAACAGCAGCTGGTATTCTGGCAATACTTGAAACCTCACTACTGATTCAGCACTGAAACTGCCTTCGGTAATACTGCCAGCTGCAGACACAGAGAAGTTTAGAAACAACAAAATCTACAATATTTATTAGCCAAAAGAACTCATTAGCAAATGGAGCTCATAATAGTCCAGGAAGTCCTCACACCTTCTGTAGATACTTATCTGCACTTGCAGTCCAGAGAGCCAACTGTATCCTGGACTACATCACAAGAGATATGACCAATAGGTTGAGGGAATTGATTCTCCCCACCTGCTCTGACCTCATGAAACTCCACCTGGAATGCTGTGTCCAGCTCTGGGGCATCCAGCATCAGAAGGACATGGAGCTGCCAGAGCAAGTCTGGAGGAGGCTGCCAAGATGATCAGAGGCATGGAGCACCTTTGCTATGAGGAAAGGCTGAGAGAATTGGGAGTGTTCAGCTTGAAAAAAACAGAAGGTTCCAGGGTGACCTAATTGCAGCCTTCCAATACCTGAAGGGAACCTACAAGAAAGATGGAGAGAGATTATTTACAAGGGCCTGGAGTGACAGGACAGGGGGAATGGCTTCCCACTGACAGAGAAGAAGTTTAGATTGGGTATTAGGAAGAAATTCTTCCTTGTGAGGGTGGTGAGACCCTGGCACAGGTTGCCCAGAGCAGCTGTGGCTGCCCCATCCCTGGAAGCATTCAAGACCAGTTTGGACAGGGCTTTAAGCAACCTGGCCTAGTAGAAGGTGTCAGGGCTGTTGGAATGAGATGAGCTTTAAGGTCCCTTCCAAACCAAACCATCCTATGACTATGATCTTCTCTCCCTAAAAAGTTACAATATTATAACCAGAAAGAACAGTATGATAGATGTATGAGGCATGTGGCTATCATGACAATGACAGGATATGTGTATGTGAATTTATCTTGTTCCATAGAATGAACTACATTAAACAAGAAATCATATTAAATCTGCCAAGATAAATTAGACAATTTCAAAGACTATCGTACCTAGGTACAGCTCCTGTCCAGAAAAAAAAGACTCTGCCAATTTTCTTCTAGGACACTAACAAGAAAAAGTTGGGTAAGGAGAGTAAAGTGCTGCTTTTTCAGAGGGGGTTAAAATAGCCCTGGAACTTTGCTTTTCATAAATGATCACCCTGAAGCTGATTGCAAGTGAAGGACTAAGCACTATCATTGTGTCACTAGTAATACCACACTTTTCCCCTTGTGACAAAAATTTAATAAAGAAGAAGCAGATATTCTTGTGATCTAATGTACAGGACTAAGCCGGTCAGTCATTAAGACTCCAGAATATTCCAGTATTAACTGACCCCCTGCAGAGGCCCAGAGAAGCTGACTTCAGTCACGGGATGGACTGTGCTGGTGCATCCTCCTCCCCAGGCTCGACTATGATCTAATGCTCATTAGACATCAGCCTTGATGAACTGCACCTGGGCTAAGCCCTTCTTGAGCTTATCAGAAACATTATTCCCAGGAAATAGTGGTGTCCAGTGAGCACCTATTATTTTAACACACAGCCTTGGAAACTTATTTTTCTTGCCTGAATAACAGCCCAAATGGAATAATATTTTTGTTACTGAACCTTCAAAGAAACTTATTGACCTGAATTGCAGCCAGGATGAAAAACTGCTATGGCTAAGGCCCACTCTCTTTGAACTCTATAAACAGTGGTTTGAAGTGAGTTGCTTGGAGCTCGCAATTATAAGAGGCTAATGCATACTGGAGCCCACTCTCTATTGACTCTAGGTTGGAGGTTAGGATTTTTCCTTTTTTTTTTCTTTCTCTCAGGGAATTTTCTCCCATTTGCTGCCTAAGAGATGGTAACGATGATACTTGGGAGACAAAAGATGCGGCTGAGAGAAGGAGGAGGGGGAAGGATTCGGTTTGCTGCCACCTCTTGGCTGGGGAGCTTTCTCTTGAGATGTGCAGCCATACCACAAGTTTTGGCTGCGGGGTGAGGGACTGGAGTCAGCTCCTTGCTCTATCTCACTCTTGGGACCAGAGGGGAACGGTTGGGCTGGTGCCACTGCAGGGAAGAATTTGCTGCCACCGTGGAGTCCAGCCCTTTACTGCTTCTTCTACAGTGGGTGAGCCTTTGCTGGTAAGAGCAGCCATTGTACTGGGATCTTTTCAATACCCGACCTCACCAGAAGGACCCTCACCATCTGCTTGGGTGCCCCAGGAGAAAATCCGGGACCCCGACCCCCTCCCCATTCCAGAGGGAGCGCCTCCCACTGCTTGTGGCAGCTGCCTGCAGCAGCCCATTTGCTACAGCCCATTTCACTGTCTGGAGGGGCACCGGGACCAGCTGCCCTCCATTAGTTTGCTTTCCTTTTCTCTCTCTCCCGCCAGCTGCGGCTCCATTAACCCTGTGGAGAGAAACGGCTGAGTTCGCTCCACAGCGCCCCCTGCAGGCGCGGGGGAACCATCGCAGCCGCCCTGCCGGGCCGGGAGCCACCAGCGCCCCTGCCGGCTGTGAGCGGAACTGCACCGAAGGGGAAAGGGCCCGACAGCCGAGAGAGGCTGGCACTGGGTGCCTGGTTCTGTTTGCTGTTGCTGCCGGTGGTGTTCTTTGTTTGCCTTGTTTTATATATATATATTCTAGTAAAGAACTGTTACTTCTTTTCCCATATCTTTGCCTGAAAGCCCCAAAACTTCAAAGTTTTAATAATTTGGATGGTAGGGGGGTCATATTTTCCATTCCAGGGGAGGTTCCCGCCTTCCTTGGCCGGCATCTGTCTTTCAAACCAAGACACTATAGACTGCAGTCCAAAGTGAGACCCCTTGAGCTCTCTATTCCCAGAATATAAGAGAGATAACGTGTATGTCTAAAACATAGATATTGGATGGCTGTTGAACCAATCAAGGACTGTTGGTAATAAACAAGGACTGTTGGTATCAACACGCCATGAGAAAAAACAAGATGTGGCTGGAGAAGGGGGCCAAGGGGGAGAGAGGGCAGCATTTTTCCATGAGAAAGAACCACATAGAGTATGGCACAGGGGCAAGAATGGGCATGGACTGTGCAGTGGGATTAAGACCACCCAAGACCCCTGAAGCCCTCCAACCCATTTCCAGAAAGGCCTGAAAGAACAGACTGTGCATGATAACTGACTTACATAGAAAGTGAGAAACCTGTCTTCAGGGTGGAGAAATGTGTTCACAGAAAGATACCCCCTCAAGACTGGGTGGTGCCCCAGGACCCTGGACATTTCATGGGCCAGATCGACACAGCTGGATCACACTTATCAACTGGGTCACCACTGAAACCAGGATCAGCGTCCCCTGCTGGATTGATGCCAGCATCAGAACTGGTGATCTCTTTTATCTCTTTTTCTCTCTCTTCTCCTTCCTTCCT
>VZRS01014877.1:0-10953 GCA_013398055.1 Ifrita kowaldi
GAATGCCCAGACCTCTGATTTGTGGGGGTCTATCTGCAGGGCCTCCCTGCCTTTGAGGGAGTCAGCAGTTCCTCCCAGTTCTTTATTATCTGACAACTTACTTAGTATCCCTTGCCCTCCAGTGCCCAAGTCATTTATGAAGATGCTGAAGAGCACAGGGCCGAGGATGGAGCCCTGCAGAAGCCCAGTAGTGACAGGTCCCCAGTCTGATGTCACCCCATTCACTGTAACCCTTTGTGCCTGACCCATGAGCCAGTTTCTCACCCATCACATGATGTGTTTATCCAGCTGTGGGCTGGACATTTTGTCCAGAAGGATCCTGTGAGAGACAGTATAGAAATCTTTACTGAAATCCAAAAAGATTATATCAGCTGGCTTCCCTTGATCAACCAGGTGGGTTGCCTTGTCGTATAAGGAAATCAGGTTTGGTAAGCAGGACTTTCCTCTCATGAAGCCCGGCTGGCTGTGGCCAGTAACTGCATTGTCTTTCAGTTATCTTTCAATGCCTCCCAGAATAATTTTCTCCATAACTTTACCAGGCCCTGACATGAGATTGACAGGCCTGTAGTTTCTGGGGTTCTTCTTCTTGCCTTTCTTGAAAGTCAGGATAACATTCACCAGCTCCCAGACAGCTCAGATCACTCCAGATTCCCAAAACTACTCAAAAATCATCAAGAGAGGTTTTGTGATGACATCAGCAGCTCATTGAGGATTCTTGGATGAATCCCATCAGGCCCCATAGATTTGTAGGGATCCAGCTGGAGCAATTTCAGGATCAACTGGGAGCTGCTCATTCTCGCAGTCATGGTCCTCCAGCTCAAGGCTCTGAGATCCCCTTTGACCCTCATCAGTGTTGAAGATGGAGGCAAAGAATGCGTTAAACACGGCTGGACATCCAGAAGCAACTCCTGGCTGTGGGCAGCCCTCACTTGCTTTCCTGCTGCTCCAAGAAGTTTAGGGGGTCAGGGCTCCTTGCCCCATTTCCTCCCATTCCTTCATGAGTGCTGGACTCACGTGGGTCCTTCAATCTTCTTATTAATACTCTGGATGTGAAAATGTTCAACATCATGCCAACAGGAGCCAGAGGTTAAAAAGGACAAATATAGTGTCATGGAACTTCTCCTGTGCAGCCAGCTGGAATGGCAGGGGAGGAGGCAGCTGGAGAGAACTTTGCTCTCAGCCTCCATTCTGCCCTGGGTTCCTCTGACCAGGACTTTTTCTTGACTTGGGGTAGTGTCTCCTCACTGTCTCCAAGATTCCAAGCCATGGGGAGGCTGAGGATTTCAGCTTATTAGTTTTGGAGGACACAGCTCCCATGTGATCCCCTGTGCCCATGCCAGCTCCTGTCACCCCTCAATTGCTCACAGGTCCTTCGGGTGCAACAGAACTGGCTGCTGGCTTTAAAGCATCCACTCCTGCATTTGCAGCGTGGTCTTCACACTATACATATTCATTTAATAATAGCCAAGGCCCAGTGTATTCCCAGCCAAGCTTGACCTAAATTCAACAGCAAGGTTTACTCCGCAGCTTGAATTGCAGCCGGTGGGAGAGTCTGCAGCGGCTGGAGGAAAAAAAACAAACCTTGAAAGGGAGAGACTTGGATTGAATTAAATCTGAATCAAAACACAGCCATCTCCTCTGTGTTTCTTTAATTGCAAGTTCAAATTCAGTTTATTGTTCCCAGCTCCGTCATTTTTAGTTTCCAATGTGCTGCAGGATTTGCGATCTCAAATGGTTGTAATTGTTGTGCAGGGAAATTTTAACTGCTGTGGCTGCTAGAAATTGAGCAAGGGCTGTGGTGTAGTTTGGATGATGGTTTACTAGGTTTCAGAGTTAGCCCTGTGCAGAAGGTTACTGCCTCTGAGAGGCATTACTGGTTCAATCTTTCATCACCTGTGGAAGGTATTCACTGGGCTGATTTATTTTGTGTTACTGCCGTGACATTCAGGCATAAAGAGGTAGTTTCAACAAACTCTCTTCTCGAGGAACAAGAAAATAGTCAGGGCTTAATAATGACAAGATAAACAGGGCTTACTCACGTGCCTTTAACCACCGTTACCCCAGGAGGGTTAGAGCAATGATATGCTTAATCCTGGCCTGCTTGGCCAACTCTTAACTCTGTTAGTCAGCTCCCTGGAGGAGGAACAAAGCTGCTCACGTATGTACAGCTCTAAGCTATTGGCTGTGCTCCAGAAAACGGTTCTCTCTGCTGCTGGAGAAGGATGCTCACCAAAGCTGTGCTTGTGCTCATTCAGACACAACCCCCGAAGAAATTAATGCTCAACAGATCCCACCTGAAATGTGCAGAGAAAGGAAAATGCCACTTTTCCCCAAAGAGTGGCATGGGCACACTGTTGCCTTCAAGTGTGGGCAGGAGCCAATGCTGGGAGCTTTCTGTTAATGCCTTGTGCTTCTGAAGAAGCTCAGGCTCTGGCAAGGCCTTAAGTCCACCCTCACCATCTCAGCCAGCTCAGCAGTGCTGGAAGAGACTGGGAACGGAGCTGGATGGAGTGGGATGAGGAGGGAGATGCCTCAGCTGGCCCTCCCCAAAACCACATCAGAACAAACCAAGCACCTGAGGGAGCCAGGCAGGAGTTTTCAGAGCCCCATGAGGGGCGGGCACTCTGCCCAACTGGCCAGCAAAGCAGATGCCACAACAGATCCACCCCTTACCTGAAAAGCCAACTTCAGCCCAACTGCAGAGAATGAAGTCAGAGCAAAGCAAAAGCAGAGTCCCCCTTTGGTTTCGCTACCTGACCTAGCCTTAAAAACTCAATTTGAAGGTGGCATTAGGAAAGTAAGACATCGTTTATCAGGAGTGACAGATACAATCTATAAATTAGTGTGCTCAGCCTGGGAGTCAGGAGGCAGAGATATCTATCACTTCCTCCCCGGCAGGCTGATACAGGCACACAAATTTGGCCAGTTCCCCAGAGCATCATCCGGTCTCTAGCAGATCTGACGACCCAGAAGTGCTGGGGATGCTGGTGGGGAAATTATGTAGGAGAGACCTGGAGAAGAATGGAGCTCCTGACTCGGCCCCACCCTGTCCTCTGTGACCTGGGGACAAGAGGACCCCCAGCAAAATGGGGTTCACGTCTCAGTCCAAAGTCCACTACATTTTTAAACACTGTCAAGGCATCTGAAATAGGATGAGTTGCAAAATGGCTGCAGTCCATTAGGGAAAAAGCTGGCGATTTTAAGATACTTCTACATAGTCTGTATCCAAAAGAAAGGATAATGTATGGAAATAATATTTGCTTTTTAGGTACATAAACTACTGTCTCTGTGCTCAGTAAATATGGGGTCTTAGCCCAGCCCTGGGAGGTTCTGGGTGGCTTTCGGTGATGCCTGGCATGACTTTGCTGTAAAAGACACACAAACAAGGATATTCACAACATCGTCATGAGGCGCTTGTCTCACTGAATCCCTTTTCTACGTAAAACCAGGGAAGCTGGCCCAACTGCTGGAAATGGGTTCATCAGGATGCCCCAGCACAGCCTCACTCCCACCCCAGGTAGCTGGGTCTCTGAATCAGCCAGTCCCGTGCGGAGGAATGGCTCTTGGGATGGCTGAAGGGACCACTCCCTCCAAGGCACATGGAAACTAAATGATTAGGGGGCTCAGATGGTGCAGCCAGGAAGACTGTTAAAGGCCTCGTAAATAAGAGCCCATGTAGACAGCAGGTACTGTGGGGCTTTATAGGCCCATAAAACACCCTGAGCTGCCACGAAGGCTGGAAGGGTTGGGTAGGAAATCTAATTTCACAGGATTTAAAGCAGGTGAGAGAGATATAAATGTGTGTTTTTAATAGTAATTAATGCTGCCATTCAGAAGCACTTAAGCACTGGGTTCGGAGAGTTTCCAAGGGCTTGCCTCATAAATCACAGACCACTACCTGCCTGCCCTGCTCCTAAGGGGCTGGGCTACCGCTCCCTCACCTGACCCAGCCATGGCAGCGGGGGCATTTCCAGCTCCAGACAGAGAGCTCAGCGTCTCTGCAGCCAGGCTGCTCCCCAGCCATGGCAAGCAGAGCCATCCCCAGCCATCCTTTCGAACTGGGGGTCACCCTGGGATGCAGGCCACCTTCCCTCAAGGTTATCTCTCTTCTTCAGAGCCAGAGGGACAAAGCAGCAGCTTCTTCACACTTTTTTGCTGTGGGCTGACGGTTTTCACCCTGCCTTGTAGAGTCATTTCTGCTGCGCAGGCAGTCGGGTCCCAGCCAGCTCCTGCCTGGCATGAGTGGAAAGCAGAGGCTGCTGCAGCCCACGGGGATGAGGTGGATAGCGGGGGGTGCACGGGAAACATACAGGAACTGGGCAATGTATTTAATCCGTGATGTTTTGTGTCATGCTGTGATTTCTAATTTGTCACCTGGGCCTTTAAGGCCTGATTCTGTACCGTTCTTGGGTGGTGACAGAGGCCAGCATGGGCAACTGGAGATGTGCCCCATGCCTCATCATCCCTACGCATCCCAGAAAGCAGTGGCAGAGCTCTCAGCCCTTGCTGCATCGTGTGCACCCACTCCTGCCTCCCACGGCTGCAGGCGGGCAGCAAAGTAGGACAGCACGACCAGGCTCCCCCTCCACCCCAGCCCCAGCGCTGCCCCAGCCTCGCCCAGTCCTGCCCACCTGCACCCCAGTCCAGCCTCAGGCTTGTCCCACCCCTGCCTGGGAAGGCTCCAACCGTGTGCCAGCCCTGCCCTCTAGTGTCACTTCTGCCACAGCCACTCCTTGTAATCCAGATCGTTCCCCCAGCACCGCTGGTACAGAGGTTCAGTCGGGACTTAGGTGTGACTGTTTCGTGCAGAGCTTGGCTTTCACGCCAGGGGAGCAGGAAGGGGGAAGGACCCAGGCTCAGACATTTGCCAGATGATGATGATGTAATTTGGGGTGGAAGGAACCTTCACCTCCAGTCTCTGCCCATGGTCAAAGCAGGTACTCACCATTTTTGCAGTCCGGGCAAAATCCTGAGGAAGCCAGGAGGGAACAAGACAACCAGGAGAAACCTTCATTAACTATTTCTTATGCACTTCCATTTATGCACAGTGAGACTATCCCAGCTGGGGATCCAGCATGCCCCAGGTGCAGAGAGAGTCTGAGATGTGGCCGATTTTATTAGCTGATGGGACACCTGCACTGGTTCCAGAAACGGCTCGGGTTTGCAAAGCCCACGGCTGCTTTGATGCAGTAGAGCCCTTGTGGAGGTCCTGTTGGACCCCACTGCCTCTCTACAGAGCTGAGTCAGCATGACTGCTCCAGGGACCTGGCACCAGACGCCCAGAGATGGAAGAGCCCAGGCAGTGCTGGTTTTGATCCAGCTTCAAAGCTAGTTTGGATCCAGCTGGGAGTTAGCCCCCTCTGGGCTGAGCTCCAGCAGATTCTGTATGAGTGCCCCATGTTCTAGGGTCCAGGAAGGTGTCTGAGCTGGGTGCAGCTGGATCCAAGCACTTTCCAGCTAGTGTCACCAGGCTGCTGGAGGACAGCATGTGGGGGAGGCACCAAAGCATCTTTGCAGCAGCTGTCTGGGCCAACAAAGCTGGCAGAGAACCACAGCTAAAAAATCCACCTAGACCAAAACTGTTCCAATTCCGCAGTGACACCAGGCCTCCTCTGCACTGGACTCCCCTGGTGTTCCATGTTTTTCCACAATGAGACTGCAGCAATATCTATTGTCCTGCACAGTGGAGAGCTACAGCAGCACAACCCTGCCAAGGCCGTTTCTCCTATGAAGTGGGGGAGTCTGGAAAGAAGCTGTATTGTAATGGGAAACACAGGTGCTAGAAACGGGTTGAGGACAATACTAAGAGATTACTCAGTTGTCTCCCCTGATCATGCTTACTACCCTAGCAGGGAGAGACCTGATTCAGCTAATCTGCTCTGATAAATCAATCTTAGATTTTGCATTGGCCTTCTTCCCCTGTATTGATTATCAGCAAATACTAAATAATGGTATGACAGCTGAGACCTGTTGTTACCAGGCAATATCTGCAGTTCAAACTTGAAACCTTGAAAGCTCAAGCTAATTTTGATGAGATACACAGCAAAGCAGAGGAATCACCAGCAGGTCCAGTGAAGTAATACCCCTGTCACAATAAAGTAATACTCCTGTCACAGATGAACCCTCCTGGGTTGTTGGTCCCTGCTTGGACACCACTGTGGCACCACACTGTACATAGTCGGAGCATACTCACACAAACATATATATATGTACAGATATAAATATACTTAAATGCTTGTATATGTGTGTGTGTTGATACATATATGAATCTAGATTGATACCTTGACTTGTAAGCTCCACACTTTATAAATGTCATCATCAAGGATGTTTGTATTAACTGGAAATCAGATACCTATGCTTGTAAGGAACAATAAATTCTTACATACACAGGAATGACCTCACTTCTGAGTGGATTTTTTTCCCATGTCCCATTCTAGGTCGTGGAATGAGTCCTATTTCTAACCCCAAACCCAGAAACAAAACTGGCAATGTTCTGCTGCTTCGTTTGCTCTTCTACATGACTTACAGAGGGTCTGTTCCTACAACAGCACACCAGTTGGTATGTCCAGGTCTCCTGTGTGGCCAGGAAATGCAATCTGTGCTGTCTCACCATCGGGTTTGACGTACACCCCAAGCCCATTGCTATTTTCTCAGCCACGCTGCTGGCTATCAGCTGATCTGCATGCTTTCAAGTAGGTCACCTAGTTTTAGTGGGAAGGGGAGAGCTCTCCTCTTGGAGGAGCTGCGCCTCTCATAGTTAAAAAGGTTTTCTGTTCACACAGGAAAGAACAAAATAAGATGCAGGAGTGCATGTATGTAGGTATGTATGTATGTGTGCATGCCAGCAGCAGGCAGGGCATCAGGCGTGCCAGGCACCAGCAGCAGTGCAGGCACCTCACAAGACATGGGAGCAAGGACACTACCAGCCAGATTTCCCTACATGAAGAACCTGCCAAAGCTGCTTATTTTCCAGCCTCAGGCCACCACTAGTGATAAGTGTTTATTTTGTAAGCACTCAGGCAACATGAAGTAGCACACTCCTAAACCAGGAATAATCCAGTGCAGGCTCCTCACAATAGGTGCTACCATGTTAATGTACAACCAGGCAGCAGGACAGGAAAATATTGAGGTCTCATCTGCATAAGGAAGTGAATCTTTGCTGCTGTAGCATAATAAACATGTTCTGTAAGGAAGTTAACATTATTTATCATCTCCAAAAACAAGGCTAAAAGGTAACTTCATCTGCCTGTAACTGCTTGCTTGTAAAAAAAATCAGCAAAGCTGTAACAAGACCCAGAGGTTGAAAACTTGAACCAGGCAATGCCAAGCATGAAAAGGAGTGTGCATTATTTAGTGGGAAAGAACCAGCCATCAGAATAACATCACTAGTGCCCTATTGAATTCAGTCTCTGGGAGTATTTCTAATCAAAATTGATTTTTTTTTTCTCATAGAAGATCAGGTTTAATTCAAGTAAGATTTAATTTGGGGAAGCCTAAGACTGATGTTGTGCAGGAGGCCAGGCTAGATTGTCTAAACACCTTATATTAGTATTATAAGCTACTTATTCCTACCTTTACTCTGAAATTTCTAAATCACCTACGACTTTAAACCACCTTCCCCCCCAAAAGCAAAGCATCCTTGTGAGGCAGGTAGGCAGGCACAGCTAAGGCAGAGTAATTCTGCTGGTCAGTTTTTGCACCTAGGAAAGCCTTTATTCAAAGCACTTGTCAAAACCATTGCCATGCTGTAGACAAGCTCTGCCTAGAGAGATTGACCAGCACAACTATCACAACTACCTGATTATTCGAGAACAAATCACTTTTATTTTGGAATACACTGTCAACACCAGGGAGTTATATTGGCAGAGGTGAGAGAGTTATTCTGGTCGATTTTCCCATGCAGACGTGCCATACATGTGTGATAGGGCTGTAGAATAATCCCCCGGGAGAAGCAATGAGGATTTTATTGATTGGGATATTTCAAACTTCTGCAGGCCAAAGCAATCTTCTGTGCGCTGAATGAGTGGACAAGATGCAACTGAAGGCTGGGTTTTTTGCCTTCTCCAGCTCCTGGGTCCAGTTTAGAAAAGGCACTTTGAACAACACGAGCAAGAGGCAGAGAGGGGAAAACATTATTTATATCTGACTCTGATTCTGCCAGAGGCACTGTCATTCTTGCAACCTTAGTGGTAGGAGAGGTCAAATGCCTTGAAATTCAAGACTAATATGTGATGCTGAAGCCACAGGTATGTGTAACAGGCCATGAGGACCTATGGAACCAACTGAGTGTGCCACGCCCAGACTGTTTGCTTTCTTTTTTTTTCCTGACTGACACCATTTATGAGAGGAGTGCTGGGCCGCTGGAAGAAGGTGGATGGGAAGGAACACGGAATATGAAGTAATGAGTAAGTAAGTGATCCTGCACTTCCAGCAGCAGGATCAAAGCGTGGCTGGGCTACAGGGAACACTGGCTGGTCATTTCGATAGCAGCTTTCCCTGCCTTAATGCCAGCCCCTCTGCAGAGCTGCAATCTCTGCTGTTTCCGTGGCAGGAGCTGCAGGCCTGCATCCACAGGATGTCACACCCCATGTGACCTCAGGCAAGCTCCACGCATGGGGTGGCTCTCCTGGCTGCGCAGGCAGAGCAGGCAGGTGGGTGAGGTGAGCAGGCAAAACTCGCTTGGGGTTGCAAGGGCTCTACCAGGCACCTGTCACAAGGTGCAGGGGTGAGAGATGGTGCTCAGAACACAACCCAGAACACTCCATCAGCAAGTACCCTGCAGGCACTTATGTAGTCCAAAGCAAGCACACCAGCACCAGCTTTCTCTGTACAGAGGGAACATGATTCCCATCAGCGCCCAGATGCTGCTTAGAAGGCAAGGGTTGTGAGGAAAGGCAGCATCAGTTACTGAACCAACTGATGCACTTGGGAGAAAAAACAATCAAGTGTGACTTCAGAGATTTGAGAAAAGCACGTTATGCCTGAAACATTTTCCAGCTGCACCAACTGGTCTAATTAAGTACTTCACTTTTCTCCTCACGACCTCTACTATGCTTCTGTCCTTCCTAACTGTAAGAGTGGCAAAGACTGCTATGGGGGGCAATTAACACTGCTGGCTTTGCCTCCAAAATCCTCTTAATTATGCCCTGTGCAAATTGCTGGGCCCCAGGACATTGCAGACCAGACACTTTGCAGCAGTCTCAGCTGAAATAAGAAGCAGGAGGTCATACTGACCAATGTTTGACAGGCATTGCTGCCTCCCCTGCCACATGGAATCTGGCATTAATTTTAATTTATTTCATTCTGTCCAGCAATTTGAATTCACAACATGCTAGACTTTGGTATTGAAAGGATTCTTTGTTCTAAAGCACCATTAAGAGAACATGGGATGTTTTGCCATGTGCATATGGGCAGACGGGTGTTTTATACCTGGAATGATGATGTGGGACTGTGGGATAACTGCTTCAGCATGAGAATGTGTGCAGCTTGTCCTAACACCCAGGCTACTTTGAAAGCAGTTAGCGCCTGTATTGCTTGCAGTGGAGTGGGGTAGTGCACAGGTCAGCACAGGCTGCACCTCAGTACTGGAGAGACATCCTCCTGGTTAGATATCAAAGTTATTGATGCAGGAATGGGAACTAGGCAGCCGACTCTTGCTTGTGCTGTCCTTGCTTGCACATGTCACCATGCCTACTTCATTCAGGTTGTATTGGGAAGGTTTGATTTACCTCCACAGAAGTGGGAACCTGTTTTCTGTACAGAAGGCTTAGGCAGCAGAGCACACTGTGCTTTTGATGGGATGTGGGCAAAATCCATGCTAGCAAACTAGTGCATGTCCAACACCCAGATCCCACTTGCTCCAACCAGCACAAGAAGGATGCTGACACAAGCCAGCAGAGCAGTGTTGTTCCTGACACAAGGACCACTACCAGTCCCCTCCTGCCACCCACTGCCCAGCCATGCCAGGTGGACACGGTGCTGGTCACTGTAATGGCCATGGTGAGCATGGCAGCCCCTCCCCAGCAGTCCCACAGCAAGACCCTCCCTCCTGGCTGTGGAGGGTGCCCAAGGACTGTCCTCAGGTGACTGTTCCTCATTAAACTGCCCCAGTTGCTGTCTGCTCCTGTTGTCCCAAAATAGGTTCTTTCACCTGGTGTGCAAGACACCAATCCACACACAGAGTTGAGGTATTTGATTTATTTACAATTCTGCATGGAAAGAGGTGCTGGGTGGCAAATCCACAAGGCCAGCATGACAGCTACCAAAACTTTTCACTATTCACAGATTTTAGCACACAAAGGCATTGTTACAACAATATTATAGAACAAAGATAATTCATTGGCTATAAGTTACCTAGTTTTTTTATTAATTAGTATTCTATCTTCTATCGATTGACAATTTTTCTCGCTTCTTGTGGTAATTAGTTTGCATGCTCAGTCTTTCTCTTCTTTTGGGCTGGTGGGTTTCTGGAGTTGGTGGTAAATGAGTCAGTGGTTGTAATCTCCACCTGTTGGAATTACCTTTTACCCAGCTGGACCTGATCTCAGCAGAGTTGCTGAATTGTCTTTATTATTACTTCCTTATCTTAGGGGTCCTGCCAAATGTCCTTGGGGCCTGTAAATTCTACCTTCTTTGTGTCCCCTGTCAGCTTGTCCCCCAAGCTTTGCCAGCCTCCACCTGGGCCTGAGATCGTTGAAACCCGTCGAGACCTAAACCTTAGCAAGGCTATTCTGCCGACAAGTAATTTCTTTTTGACGGCCGGGCATCACTTAGAGCTTGCTTGTTCGCTGCTCTCTGTTCCATGGATCAAATCTCCTTTCTTGTCGATGCGGCCTGAAAGTACACAAAGCTCAAGTATCAAATGACATCCTTTCTTGAGAATTCTTTTATAAATGCCGTATTTTGCAACAGCCGCGCTGCCCCGGGGCGGGGCGGGGCGGGGCGGGGCGGGGC
>VZRS01014877.1:11302-42386 GCA_013398055.1 Ifrita kowaldi
CCTTCCTGCTGCGAGCGCTGCGCATCGCCGTGGTGGTCTGCCTCTACTGGTTCACCTCCATCGCCATGGTCTTCCTCAACAAGTACCTGCTGGACAGCCCCTCGCTGCGCCTCGACGCCCCTCTCTTCGTCACCTTCTTCCAGTGCGCCCTGACGGCCGCCCTCTGCCTGGGCCTCAGCCTGGGGGCGGCCTGCGGGCCCCCCTGCGCCGGCCTGCCCACCCTCCGCCTCGACCCCAAGGTGTCCCGCAGCGTTCTGCCCCTCTCCGCCGTGTTCATCGGCATGGTCACCTCCAACAACCTCTGCCTCAAGCATGTCGGCGTGGCCTTCTACAATGTGGGGCGGTCCCTCACCACCGTATTCAACGTGCTGCTGTCCTACCTCCTCCTCAAGCAGACCACCTCCCTCTATGCCCTCCTGGCCTGCGGAGTCATCATAGGTGAGGGGGAGCAGGAAGGGCTGCACCCATCCTACAGCCAGCCCCGGAGAGACGGTGGTGGGGTGTCCTTCCCTTGGGAAGTCATCCTCACCTGCATGACAGCTCCCTCTAAGGTGGCGTAGCTCAGGGCTCGTGCCTTGCTCTGTCTCTGGCAACCAAATTTGTATGTCTGGAGGATGTAGGTAACTCGTTAAGAGAAGAAATTGCTCTCGTTTGACGTAGTTCCCTTTTTTCTTTGAGCACTAAAACCTACCTACCCTCTAATGAAGCTTAACTTGCCCTAGCTTTTTTTCTTCTTCCCCCTGTATAGGCCATAAAATAGCAGGTGGCTTTCTCCTTGTTCCCAAGTCCTTGTTGATTATTAACTTTGGTAACAATAGCATTTATGTCAGCACCACTGGGACCATACAATAGAGCCAGCCAATTGGGTTTTACAGTAGGCTGAATGCATGTGGTAGAGGGTTAGATGATCAAGCCAAGCGTAAAACACCATCAGAAGATCTGGTTGTATGGTTAGGGTGTGGGGCAAGACATTGACTGGTTTAACAGGAATGCTTATAAGTCTTCCATTCCAAGGACAAAGTAATTCCAAAAGCTACCTTCTGCTGGAGGGCTATTTAGATGCCAAGAATGGTAAAATGTTGATTTCAGTCTGGTTCCAGGTGTGCATGTGTTCACTTTAGTGTTAGACAAGTGGATGGAATCAGATGAAAATAAGAGAATCTCATCTCCACGGAAGAGATGAAGAGGAACAGAGCTACTGTATTTTCTACCCAAGTGATGCAAGCAATTGCCTTCAGCTAATGTTCAGGCATTGCCCAGGAGTGTGGTGCCTGGCAGCCTGACAGGGTTTATCTAAGACTGAGCCTCTGTCCTCCTGGCTCCATCTCCTTTTGCCGTGAGAGCATTGCCCGTGTGCCTATAGCAGCATAGCTGAGCATCCTCTTTGGCCTGACACAAAGCCCTTCCCGTCTGTGCATTGAACCCATTTGTATCTGGGCTTAGTTTCAAGTGTGTTAGGTGCTTTGCAGGCAGCTTCCCAGACAACGTCCAACAAGAAGCAGCTAATGAAAATGTGGTGCAGTGCTCCTTCAGTAGCTCATCTCCCTTTTATGTTTTGCTTATGAGCTGGATGGGGACAGGTCTCCCTCTCTGCCCTGGAGATGCAAAGCCTGTAGCTCCTGTTTTGGAGGTGGTTAGAGAGTGCTTTGCCCATCAAAGTTTAACATGAAGATACTGCACACAGCTTCTGCCTTGTGGGTTTTTTTTTTTTATCCTGCTTACTATTGCATCCATGTTTTCACTATCTTTTCATCTATAAAGTGGGGTTTTTTTCAAACTTTGAAGAATATTTTTTCTACCTGTGTGTCAATTTTCAGCCTTTTCAATTAAAATATAATGGTCTCCTGAAAATTACCTATATGCAAAGACTAGCTGGATTAATAGTTTCTGAACTAGTGCTGCCTGCTCAGTGTGGGAATTAGTCCTTTGAGACTGACTTATCCGCACAATAAATTTCCTGTACTCCCAAAATAAGTGTTCCCAGGACACTAGTCATGATATTTTGTGGGTTCACTTAATAGAAAGGGGAAGCCCTTAAGCCTGTCTCTTGTTGTTGATCACTATAAAGCACGTGATGAGTTTTTGCCTGTAAGTTTTGAGCCTTTCAGCAGTTGTTCAGATGATGCCTGATTTGTTTGGTTGCAGGTGGCTTCTGGCTGGGTGTTGACCAGGAAGGAGCAGAGGGCACTCTGTCATGGACAGGTATATTCTTTGGGATCTTAGCAAGCCTGTGTGTCTCTCTCAATGCCATCTACACCAAGAAGGTGCTGCCTGTGGTGGATGGTAGCATCTGGCGCCTGACCTTCTACAACAACGTCAATGCTTGTGTCCTGTTCTTCCCTCTCATGTTGCTGCTGGGCGAGTTCCGCACCCTCTACCACTTCGACAAGCTGGGGAGCCCCAGTTTTTGGGGCATGATGACCCTGGGGGGAGTGTTTGGCTTTGCCATTGGGTATGTGACTGGACTTCAGATTAAGTTCACTAGCCCACTCACCCACAATGTGTCTGGGACAGCCAAGGCCTGTGCCCAAACAGTGCTGGCTGTTATCTACTTTGAGGAGACAAAGAGCTTCTTGTGGTGGACGAGTAACTTGATGGTTCTGGGGGGCTCCTTTGCCTACACATGGGTGAAAGGACTGGAGATGAGAAAGGTGCAAGAGGACCCTAATGTCCAAAGCGGCGAAAGAAATGAGACTGGTGTGTAGACGGCTCCTGCACCTCTATTTTTGTGCCTGGGGGGGATAACCTTTGGTGCTCCTTTCCTCCTGGGGAGAAGAAGAGCAAGGAGCATGAAAAAATACACCTGCAAAATGTATGGGGAACTGTGTCAGGAACCAGAGCCAAAGACCTGACTGGATCATGTTTTATCTCACCCTGTGTCAGAGCTGGGGAGAGCATGTGTTGTAGAGATCAATTGGGGGGATTTTTGTGATTGTTTTTTAAAATGGATGTTGTTATTTACCTAATCTGGGAAATTTGCATCTCTGGGGGGGTGGGCTCATATCAGACAAAGACTGGAATGGGAGCTTTGTATAGTTAGGGATCTAGAATTAACTGAATGAATGCAATCTGAAGTTACAAAATCCTGAACCTCCAGGTAAGGAAGAGGCAAGTAGCCAGACTGTTTGGGTTAGACTTCAGTAAACTGTTCTGCTGTATAAGGTTTTTGCAACAGCCGTTCTTCTGTTGCCCCATTCAGTGCAGAGGATGGAAATTCTCTGCCTTCTGGCTATGTACAGGTCTAAGCAACAGCAGTGCCTCCAAAACGCCTTTCCAAAGAGTCAGTATCACACCCTTCTGAGGTTTTTTCCTGTGTTGCTCTACACCCAGTTTCTCAGTTTGAGGAAGCATGCTAAGACTCAGGAATTAAACTTTTCATTCTCTTTGCACTGTGTCCAGTGAGGGAGAGCATCTTGCTCCAGTGGCCTTTCTCATGGAGGCGTGAGCTTGGCCTCTGTGTCTGTCTGTGGCAGACAGGAGTGGAAAAGTTACTCTGAAACACTTGCTGCTGTAGGGTGGGGATCCCAGTTCATGGAGTTTGCAGCACTTTTCTTTACCCTCTTTGTAGGGGATAGGTTTGTATTGAAAACGGGGTTATTACCCCTTCCCTTGTTTCAGGGGACTTGTTCCATGTTTACTTTGTAGCTCCTCTATTGTTTGCAGTCTGCCTTCTGACTTGTTCCTTTTAAACACCCCCATGCCCAGCTCAGTGGATCCTTCAATGCAATGAGTTTTGCTCAACTGCATCAATCCTTGGAACTTGCTGCTGAACAGTTCTGCAGAAATCTCTGCCCACCCACCCCATCTGGTTCTGTGCAATAGTCTGTGCTGCGGTTTCTGATCCCTGGGATCAGCAGCAACATCCGGTAGCGAGCTGCGATGTTGCACCAGCTTTCTAAATCCCTGGCCCTTTCAAACATAAAGTTACTCTGATAGCGATCCTGGGCAGTCCATGCCATTGCTTCATACCCTGCCCCATGAATCCTAAATGAGGTACCATGTCCCGTGAGTGATGTCTGGCCACACCTACCGAAGAACACTCCTATTTCTGCCCAGAGTATGTTCCTGTTGAATTTGGGGGAGTGAACGGGGCTCCTGCTCTAGATTTCATGACCACAGGTACCTTTCCGATGCAGACAGCCATTTGAGATCCTTGAACATTTTTTGTTGGGTTTGCTGGTTTTTGTTTTTACTGGAGAGGGGGATTTTCGGCGTTGACGTGTCCCGGCCAGCCCTGCTGCCTGAATTCGGGGGTCGCTCTCTGGCTCCCGTGGCGGTGGCAGCGACATTTCCGGGGCGGTTTCGGGCGGCGAGACCCCGNAGGAAGCGCTGCGGGACGCCACGTCCCTCCGCTGCATCTATATCCTGGACCCCTGGTTCGCCGCCTCCTCCGCCGTGGGCATCAACCGCTGGCGGTGAGTGGCACCGGGCCTGCGGGCCGCGGGTGGGACCGTGCGGGACGAAGAAGCTCCCGCGGCACCGGGCGTTCTGGGCGTGGCGTGGGCCGTGTCGGTCAGGCCGCAGCAGCACACGCTTCCGTGTCGGGCCCACTCACGGGAGAGCGGCTGTGCCTTGTCCGCTTGGCCTCGCCGCGGTTTTCTCAGCGATGCTGCCTGACTGTGTGGGAGGATGCCTTCAACTTTATGTAATGTCATTAGACTTTCTCATTATCAATAGGGCGAGTGTATGAGAGCAGCAGCCGCTGGACGTTTAGCTTTGGGAAACCCTTTTCCCTGAATTTAGAGACAAGGGCAAAGAATCCTCAGCTTCGTGACCGCACCACGCCTTCCCTCTGCCCTTTGGCTGCCGGGCGCGCGTAGGCATGTGCGCACGCAGCTCCGTTCCTCCCATCCCTCAGATTTTTTAGGGAAATACACGTCGGCTGCTGCTGAGAAAGTAGAGGTGAAGCTGTGTGGGCTTTCCCTCATCTCTACAAATGGAAAGATGTGTAGCATGAGTCATGTCTATGTAAAGATCAAGACCTCATGTACCTGTCACCAGTAACATTACATAATGCTGTTGTGTCAGGTCTCAGCAGCCTAAACATTTGGAACTCCCAGGTAAGGATTCTCCCCTGCATACAAGTGAAGCAGATCTCCCACTACCCCCTCAGAGGAAGTCGACGGACAAACCACCTGGCTAAAGATCTTTTGAGAGCTCTTGGAAATGTCACGTGGCTGTGCACTGAGGAAACCGTAATTGTAACTGGTTGCCTCTGCTGTGGACATTAGCTTCCTCTCAAGGAATGGGATTGTATGAGCCATATGTATGTGTTTCTAGAACTCCACAGTACAGGATGGCTTCAGATTGTAAATGTGCAGAAATTATCTCGATGTAGACATTCAAATTACAAAATATTGTGAATTCTGTTATAGGAGTCTGAAGTGATCTTTCCGTAGACCAGACTTCATACAGGCAGCAGCAGGCAGAAATGCCTTTCACGTGCTGATGTTGCTGACTGTCCTCATTTGGAAGAACCAAAACCAAACCAAATTAATCAGTGCCACAACTGATTAATTCCTGATCTGTTTAATCCTAGTTTGTTTTCATTGGCGTTGTGAAGGCAGGGAAGCAGTTAGTAGTCTCCTTTATGTTGAAATCATGGAATATATGAGCAAGGAAAGTTTTTTAAAATAATGTTTTATTGGAGGTGTGGAATTACTGCAGATGTCAGAAACTAGTACCAATGGCTGTTAGGCAGAAAACATATTAGCAAGTTACTTATGTTGGACAAAGTTCCATTCATTCCCATTGGGAGCCTTGGCTTTGTTTTGCTAATTTTTTTAATCCAAATACTTATATTCAGAGTACTGTTCTCCAAAGGCAAACGCTTGTGTTTTACCTAGTTGTCAGAAATTTATCATCTTGAAAATCCCTTGTTATTTAACTGCACAGCATGTGTGAGCCATATGGGACTAATGCTTGTGTGAGCCATATGGGACTAATGCTTGTTAAAATTTTTAGAACACCTGGGAGAGTTGATGCTTGTATTTAATAAATGGCAAGTGGGCTGGGGCTCAGGGAGTGGTTTGTTTAGGTTACCTGGACCGGGTTCTGGGTGTTCTCCTTTGCGATAGAGTGCCCTTCTTTCTGTGAACCCCGCGCCCTTTTCTCCCCCGGGAAGTGCAGAGCCGACTCGTTCTGTCCGGAAGCTCCCAGTTCGCCTTTTGGGCGGTGCAGCTGAGGAGAGAGAAGTTGCCACTTTGCAGTGCAACTGTAGCTTAGCTTTCCTTAGCTTTAGGGAGCTGAAGCAGATACTTGCTTCTCGCAGATCCCACTGCAGAGTGGGCATGGAGGATTGAGGGAAAGGTATGGATTGGCAGGCTCACTTACAAAGGGATGTGTGTTTGCCAGCAGTGCCAGGTGCTGAGGAGAGACTAAAGTTTTAAAGCTGGTATCTTTTGCGGAGTTAAACAGAACGAAGTGAAGTTACTGTGTAGATATGATGATGTGTGACTGGGAAAGCAAATATTATACATTTGGTGTTTTTTAGCTTAATGAGGGATCAGTATGACATACCATTAAATGCAGAAAGCACTTACATGGATTTTTAGAGTTTTGGGGTGAGAGGGAATAGATGAATGTCTTGGTATGCTCTCATCTCTGCCTTCATGGTGCAAGGTGAATTATTCAAAGTACAGATGATTCTTGCCTTGGGAGATGTTGGTGCTCAGTCTTGAGCTACTGATGAGCTAGGAGAGTACATTTCTCTGCTGTGACATGGCGTATTTGTAGCTAGAACTGTAAAACCTGCACAGTTTTTGCAGTATTTTATTACTTTCCTTGGAGTAATGCATCAAAATTTTTCTACTTCATATGCAAAATCCCTTCTTGCCCGAAAACCTGTGAAAAAATGTACAGTGGGGAATTACATAGTTTATGCTTTTCTCCATGTAATGTGGAGAGAGCAGTTGACGGGTGTTCTCCCACCTCTGAGGGAGAACATGGGAAGTGGGTTGCAGTAAGAAGAAAATCCTGAAAACCTCTTGGATCTGGACAAGCACAAATTGCATATGAGTGAATGGGAGCTGGCCGGTGCTGCAATCTCAAAGAAGTTGTTAGACAGACCAGGGATAAATATGAATTCTTGTTTTCTGGTTCTTGTCCAAACTTCCAGTTTGATTTGGTGATGCAGGTTTGCTGGAGTTCCATGCAAATTCTCATTTGCCTTTTAGCTGTAACCCATTTGACTGACACTAACTGCTGTTGTTTCTTCTCTGCAGATTTCTTCTCCAGTCCCTGGAAGATCTGGACAACAGTTTAAGGAAACTGAACTCTCGCTTGTTTGTCGTGCGAGGGCAGCCAACAGATGTCTTCCCAAGACTCTTTAAAGTAAGAGAATAATTTTTTGGAGCATAGCAAAGAAAAATTGATGATCTGGTGCTAAACTTGCTTTCACTGCCTAATGATTGGTGATTCCCTCAGCATCTCTTTAACTATAACTAGTTCTTCACTGTAACAAACATTCCTCCTTAACTACAACTAACTAGCTACTGTCCATAAGGGCCAGCTTGGGAGCCAGATCCACAGGGGAGCTCAGGCTTGCAAAGAAGTGTAGTAGTAGAGTGTAACCTAGTATCAGGGTGCTCAAGCTTCTCTTTTTGGATGGTGGTCTTGAACTTTGTTTCTCTAAGTCACCACGCACAGGACTGCTCTGTGACACACAGACTCTTCTCTGTTGAGAGCTTCTTCCCTACTGGCCATTTGCTTACTGCAGTTTTAACTTAGGGAGATTGCGGTGTCCATAGACCTTTACAGACAACAGAAGAAAGTACACTGATCTGTATGTGAATTGCAAATAGGATTTTATGTTAAAATTTTAAAATCCAGGAGCTTTTCTGTTAGTTGACCTTCCTTTTCTTCTTCTGTTCGAGACTGTGGTTTAGTAGTCTCAGCAGCAGAATATAGCTTGGGTCCAAGCTTCCTGCTGATGCACTGTTTAGGGTGTGGAATATGCAGTTACCTTGGTGGTCAATGATGGATTAGTGGGGTACATTTCTAAAGTGGTGTGTCAGTGCTGCAGATGTCAGGGCTAACAAGAGCATCTACTTGAATATCAAGACTTCTCATACAGTATCATTCCTCTCCATCCTGCTCTAAAATTGTATTTCCCGAAGTCTTTGAAGCTTTTTGATGATGTCTTTGATAGTGTTACAAAACTAAATGAAATAAAACTTGGCTCCCAATAGCCCTATGAGTTGGGGTTCTCATGTGGGCTGTGCCTTACATATGGTTGACAGAACTAGTGTCCCCAAATGCTACTATTGACCAGCTGCCAAGAAGGAGAGGTAAACTTGGATCTGTACCCTCCTTCTGTAAATGGTTCTGATGTGTTTTTGCTGGAGGAGGGCAGTTAGTACTGGGGAGAGGAACTGGACTGTGCAGATGAGAAGGGGCACTGATACTTACTTTGGCTTCTGCATCTTAACATGTGACACAAACGATGTGCTGCTTTTAGCCTTTTCAGAGTCTGGATTATTTTTATCTTTTGATCTGCAAATAAGTTCTGGCTAATAGTTGTTCATGCCCTCTTTAGTTCAGGGTATTCACAGGATAATTAAAACTGTCTTGGAAAAAAATGCTCACTTTGGTTAAAGAACAAAAACTAGTTAGCAGAGTCTGAAGTTTGGAGAGACTGATTGGGTAATCAGCCAGAACTGCTTTTGCTGCAGTCTGTTTTGTCTGGGCAGGTGAGTTGATGACTATCTCAGATGTGCTGTAACAGAACTGAAAATACAAAGGGAAGTTGATGCTATTACATGGTAAATGTATGACTCACGTGAGGATTGAGGCCTCTCCAGAGCTGCTGCACTGAACAGTGCATTAGCAGCAGCTCGTGCCTTGCTGTCAGCTTTTGTGGAGAGGAGAGTTATGTCACATTTGCTACTGCAATACTTAGAGCTAATGTAGTTTCTGCTGTTGCTGCCAGTAGCTGAGCTATGTTGTCACTAACAGTCACTGCAAAGGCACTACTGTGCATGGATACCATGACAAGTGTACTTGTTAGCAATGTGTTAACCTTTGCAGAAGTTTTTTGTCTCACTCTTTCTGAATAAACATCTGTAGTTTTACCACTTCTATCAAAGTGCACTGTTTGTTCACTGAAGTGTTTTTGCAATCCCTTTGGGTTTTTTTTCCCCTACATTTTTTCTTTGCTCTAGGTTAAATACTAAAAGAGGCAAGTTGTCAGTCATGACTCTTGCGTATATCTGCAGCTATTTATTGCCATACAGGTAACAGCTTTTCTGGTTGGTTTTGCTCTGCTTCCTGTGTACTACTGCATCACATAGAGCACTGACCTTCTCAAAACTGTAGGAAGTACATGAATTTAAAGTGTTGGATGCTTACCTAAAATCTGTGAAAGAATTGAATGGAACAAAAAAAACCATTAAGGGTTACAATGTAGTAATGTGTATTTCTTTGAGACCACATCCATCTTTTCTAAGCCTTCCAGTTGATACTGGCTTTCCTATAGAAGAAAGAAAAGTTTAAAATGAAACTGTTAAATCACATAGGAGCAGGGCAGGGTCTGGAATGGGTCTGTCTGACCCCTGCTCTGAGTTATGGATGCTGTCACGTTCTTACTTTGGAAAATGAGTGGAGGATCTCTTTGAGATGTACATTCATTGGTACATAACTGTACCAATATTGGTAGCAACTGTACCAACCATAATTTCTCTGTCCTTCCTAAAATTAATTTTAGGACTGAATCTGCAAGTTTAGAAATGTAGGGGGCTTTTACAGTTGTTTTCTGCTTCTAAATTCCCTTCTCCATCTTTGGCATTATTTTTAATGGTCTTCAGGGAACTAACCACATTTGTTCTTTGTGCTTTGTTTCTGTTTTGCACATAGAAAAGTCTCCTGTATATACAGGGGTGATTTAGACTGTCTTACTTGGAGAATGTGGTTCTTAGTTGTGTGAGGGGGTTTTTTTTAAGTGTCTTTAGATTTCTGGTTGTGTTTGCTAAACAAATCTGTGGGCTGCTGCTCTGCTTGATGGATGTCTTGGGAGGGTCGCTGTGGAAACCATTAAACCTCTTCTCATAGGATTCATTTTCTGAGGAAAACTAGGCCATAGACTTTGAGAACAATCTGTGCTCTAGAAAAGCCTGGAAGAGGCTGAGTGCTCTTTCATAAGGCTTATACCATGTAATTTGTGAGGGATCTATTAAAGGTATGAAGATCAGAGTAAGTGCATGGCTTGACTAGGGGGGTTGGACCTAGGTGATCTTTAAGGTTCCTTCCAGCCCCAATCGTTCTATAATTCTGTGTTTCTAAAATAACTCCAAAATGGCAGGACTTTAAATCTGAATTGCAGTATCATACTCTACTGTGCAGACCAGAAAGGTTCATTCAGTTGCCATCCTATGTCCTGCATTTCTCTGTTTCTTGGTGTTTGGGTTGGACATTGGTTTCCTATTGTGTGATGTCTTTAAAGAGACACCAAGAAAATTTAAAATGTATTGGTTTTACTTAATGTCTCCAATAAAAACACATGGGGTTGAGCAGAACTTCTCTCGAAAGAGTTTTCTGAAATGCTGTTTCTGCAAATGCTGGAAGAGGATGGTAAGGTTACTTTGGGACAGCATGTGCAACAAAACATGGTGTTGGTAGACTTGAGGACTGAGCTGAAACCTAAGAATAGTGATAGACAAGAACTGAACCTCCTCTGATGTGTTTTAAACCTGACATCTACAAATTTGCATAGTAGATGTGATGTTTGCTAGAGCTAATAAAATTGTTGCTTCTTTGGTTATCTCAAATCCAGATTGCTGTTCCTCACAGGAACACTCTCAAAGCTTCCAGGACTTTAAACTGCTCAGGAATTCTGAAATCTTCATTTGTAATTGTGCTGGTCAGAAAGAGTCTTCTGTTTGACACCTGGGTGTATTGTTTTTCTTGCAGGAATGGGGAGTCACTCGTCTCACCTTTGAATATGACTCGGAGCCGTTTGGAAAGGAGAGGGATGCAGCTATCATCAAACTGGCCAAGGAGGCTGGTGTGGAGGTGGTGATAGAGAACTCCCACACCCTCTATGACCTGGACAGGTACGGGGAGAGAAAGGGCAGAGGTGCTGCCTGGGCTAGGCTGGGATTGTCATGTCTGCAAAGACTGCAGTCTCCTCCCTTAGACTGATCACTGTCGTCCTGAGTGAGCCTGCAAGGATTACTCTGCACACTCGCACTTTTGATTAGAGCACGTCAAAGTGCTGACAGTGACGTGAATGTACAGAAAGGTGTTGCCTCAAGCTTATTAAACTCTGTACTTGACTGTCATTTAATTTGCTCAGCTGTGTCCTATTGATTGCTCTCCTTGAGCATGTCCTCAATGTGTGGACTGCTTTTTTTTGCTTCATTGTAGTAAAGGTAGTTGAGCTGTTGTCTCAAACAGGTTATGAAAGCAGGGCTTTTAACTGATGGATGTGCGAAGACAGCTGGAAGAAGTAAAACAAGGTAGATTGGGACAAACTTTCCTTATTGTAAAACCTGAATGTCTTGTCTTTGTTGTGTGTTTGCTGTAGGGGAGGTTTGTTTTGATGTTGAGTTTTATACATTTACTTATTTTACGTATAAATCTCTCTCTATACATGAGATTTTAAACAGTGGTGACAGTCTTTCAGCTAAGACTCTAGGGTATGCTTGACTTCAGTGTCAGTACAGTGTTTCAGTATTCTTACAGATTGCTTGCTTTTTTTTTCTTTCACCCTTTTTTTTCCCGTTTTCTTTCTGATGTGACTTGTGCCAGTAATGCTTAATGTAGAATTTCTCCTATAAATCTTTAACATCCATCATTTCCCATGGGAAGGAGCTCTGCAGTTAGCATATACTGTGTGGAAATGTTCGTCTCTGGAGTGAGGAGGATTCTTGAACCTGTCTCGTGATCAAGTGCTTCTTTCTAATTATGTATTGGAAAATCATATTTATTACCAATGTTTATTACATCCTCACCCCTCTAGTGTCAATGGCCATCACATTCTTCTTCATGTCACCTATGTCTTTCCAAGGTGGAGAGTCCTAGTTCATTTAAATTTTCAGGTGGAATCTGCTCTATATCTCTTCTAAGTTTTGTCACCTTTCCTTATACTTCCGGGTATTTCTAGAGGTGGAGAGCAGTGGTGAAAACTACGACTAGTATGCAAAATGTAGGAGCAGCATGGATTTTTAGAGTACTATAATGTGTCCTGTCTTTTCCTAATAGTCAGTAGCATTATTTCTGCTTTTTCTGAATGCTGCTAGACATTGAACTGACGTCTCAGGGCTTCCTTCCAGAATGGTCATAGCTATTTGAGAGGCTGCTACTGTATAAATAAGTTCAAGATTGCATAGCTATGCATATGGAGAAACAACATGACCAACACTGCAATTTCATCTGATATTTTTGTCAGCTAGTCGTGTGGTATATAGGGAAATTTTTAAGTTACCTTTTATCTTTAGCTATCCCAGATAGCTTATTGCGTCAGTAAACTTTATCATCGTGCTCTTTTTTGTCCCTTCCCAGATATTTTATAAAAAATACTGAGCAGCACAAGCCCTAGCTCAGCTCTGTGTAGGATTGCTCTTCCTGTTGGAAAAATAGATTCTCTAATTCTGTATCTCAAAGAATTTTCTGTCTGCATGGACCTTTTCCTTTATTGCAAATTATTGTGGTTTCTTTAAATTTTTTCAGTGAGGGATCTAGTCAGATGGCTTCTCAAAATTCACATAGGATATATCAACTGAGTCTCCCTTGCCCCAGGCTCAAATGTCTCTAATAGATTTTCAGGCACAACTTCCCTTTACCAAGGCCAAATTAACCCTCCAGCCTATTGCGTATATCCATGCATTCACTGTTTCCATTAGTATTTTCTACCCATCTGCCTAATGCTCATATCAGTCTATTCATTTGTCCCTCTGATGCCCCTGAAATGCTTTTAAAATCTGGAGTTGTATTTGCTTTCTTTTTTCCCTCATAGTATTTGGACAGTTTTATATTACATGCAGCAGCTATTAGTTTGTGTATTTCATTACATCCTTTACAATTTCTGAGTGACTATTTGGTGGCCCTGGCAAGCTTTTGCTTTTCAAGCATAGCACTGTTTCATGGCACTTCTTCCTGATCTCCCAGTCTGTCACAGCATCTGATATATTTTCTCAAAAAAACCCCAAGACTCATAACCTCCCTAGATACCTCCATAGTAAATACACCTGCAAAAATATATGCAGGGGTTTTCTTGTGCTGTTGTTACTACTATGCTTTTTTACTACTTAGCTTTTTTTTAAAAGGTTTCTCAAACTTTCATTTAGATTAGGAGGTGAAAGAGGGCTGTGGTTTTTAATTTAACCTACCAAAGTTTGGTAGGTTTCTGTCTTTGCCTTCATTTTTCGGAAGGGTTCTGCCTTCTGTTGTCTTTGCTGATGCTATTCTTTAATTGTTTTGACTCTTGTGAACTTCCTGAAATACTTTTTCATATCAGTATGATATTGTTGCTCTTAGAAGGTTGTTAAATCAATGCATGCTAAAGTCACAGTTACAGCAGGCAAGTGATAACTAGCATTTTCAGCTATACCTTAGCATTGTGTAAGACCAAATCATGAAGTGACACTCCTTGTGGGTTCTTGATTTCTGGTTCCATGGAGCAGTCATTTATGGCAACTAGAAAACTGGGTTTTGGCAGGTGATGGGGTGTGACAGATACCCAGTCTGTGTGGATGTACCTAAAGTCTCCAGTTACTCTGACATTTCTTGGTTCTTGGCATCTCTGAGATTTCTCAGCAGGTGGTAGTACAGTTTTGATACTGTATGAAGTCTCAGAGTATCTCTCCCTCCAGCTATGTTACCCAGCCTTCTAACTCATGGTATGTGTTGTCCCTCTGCTCACCTTAATGTTTTTCCTGCATAATTAGCAGGTGGTAATAATACCTGGTGGTGGCATCCTATTTCTCATCTTTCTTTAGTAAGGTTTCTGACAAGATTGTCAGCCTGGTTTCAAACAATTTAGACTAATCTTTCACTCCTACATAAATGAATCCAGCACGTCTCCTCTTGGCCCCTGCAGTGTATTCCTGGTACCACCTCCACCAGCTCCTTTCAAACATTTGTCAAGAGCCTGTTCAGTTAGCTTGTGAATTTGACCAGTTTTTCCCAGTAGGAAGATTACAGTGTGCCCCTCGTCGCCAGCATAGCTGTGTGATTATCAGAGCATCTTTCCCCTCCTCTTCCCCAAAACAAGGAGAGGGGTATAGGAAATTATTATAAATGCTGGTGAATACTCCTAAGAAAATCTGAGAATTCCCAGTCAAGATTAGCAATGTTCAGATTGTAGAAGTCAAACAGAAAAGATAATCTCTTGGGTATCAGTTTAACCTGCTCAAAGACTTTACTTGACAATTATTGTGTCTGACAACTTCCCATTGATAGGTTGTTTTGTCTCTTCCCTGGATCAGCCTGTTTTCTCCTCCTTAGGATCCTTTGGAGTGTGTTTACTGATGGTCAGCACTGTGGTTTCTGTAATCCCGGGCAGGCTGGGTTGTTCAGCAGGAGTGGTTTAGGTCAGAAAAGAACACTGTGATCTTGTGTTTGTAGCATGCATCAGTATCAGCTTTTCCTCAAATACCCTAGTTCAAGGCTGAAATGACAGTAAAATGTGTTCTCATAGGAGCATGTACTAACTTAAAGGAACCAAAGCATGGGGAAGCATGCATACTTGGTGGTTCTGCAGGTCAGTACACTATGCCAAAAAGGTGGGTTATTTCTAAGGAGGTTTAGTCAAACTTCTGCCTGCCACATCTTGTTATCCTCTCCTGTCTTGCATGGTGTTCTGGTGTCAGGTGTTTTCCCCCACTGCCAATACCCAGCCTGCCATCAAGTCATTTCTTCATCTCTCATCTGCTCAGTATGTGTTTCTGCAGAAGTTGAATTGTTTGGTCTTTGTTCAGCATCTGTTGGATGGACAGATCAGTTGGTTATCTCTCCATCTCCTCTTTGAATCTGTAGAAATACTCGTTCTATGTACACGAAGTCCTCCATTAGCTCTCTGGAGCAGGGATTTAGATCAGAGCAGTTGCATAAGCTGGCCAGGCTAACGAAATAGTCCGCGTGAATTGGTACTGGGGTGCGTTGGGCAGCCTGCGTGCTGAGTGCTGGCAGCCAGCTCTTCCTCCCGCAAGGAAGCGGGGGAGCACATCCACTCCCTTGCCAGAACCCAGCCTTGTCATTTGAAAGCGAGCTGAGGTGTCAGGTTTTTGAGGCCAGCAGCTTTCCTAAGCCCATTAGCCATCCCGCAGGGGCACTGCTGTGGAGATGTGAGTCAGAAGCTGACACCTGTGAGGGTGTGCATTTGAGTCTGCAGACGCTGCTGTCACAGGTGACTGACTGTAGGATACCTTATAATAATCATAGCAGTGCTGGAACTATGTTTGGCCAGGTTTGGGTTGCCTGCTTTCCTGAGGTGAAGTGTGACTGATAGTCAAAAAGACCCTCATAACTTCTGGCATCAAGGTCAGATAGTGCTGGGCATATTGCTCGTTTGGCAGCACAGCCAGTTTTGGGTGTGCTCACTAAGGTTTGGTTCTGTGTGATGAATACAGTGATTCTCTGTTCTGCTTCAAGAAAACTAGAGCAATTGCCACGTGTGGAAAATTGGGCTGGGGGAGATGATGTGAGGGTATTAAATCCTGGGGAGGGGGCCCCCTTTTTTTGTCATTGAAAGTCCTGTGAAAGTATATAGTCTGGATTAGAAGGTCAGTATGAGGAAGGAAAGGACTCCTGCTTGGGGAGCTTCCTGTACAAATTTTTGTTCAGAGGGCTGAACAGTACTACAATACCCAGTATGTGTGGTATAATATCCAGTATTGTGCAATACCAGATATTCAATACTTCTTTTCATGGCAGTATTGTGAAAGGTCCATTTATTCAGTGCATAATGCCCATGTCAGGTGCTGTGAAATGTGCAACCTGTCCTAGTCCTATCTTAAAATTATTTGTGTCCCAGGTCCAATAACTGTTTAGGAATTCAGGAGCTGTGCTAGGTAACTTCATTCATATTTACATCCTTGAGGATTTCAAGTACAGATGCTGGCATTCATCTGCCAGTCACAGTGATTTGCTCCAAGTAGCTAGCTGTCCACAGAAGTTTTAGCTGTGGGTCTTGTATAATGGTGTGCATCTCGGACTGAACGGCAGCTTTAGCAGGCGTGTGGAAGAGGACTGAAAAAAGAGGCAGTGTGGAAGAAGCAGCTTCCCTGCCCCCATCCCAAGCACCTCAGGGCAAACATGGTGCAGCTTTGTCACGTTTTCTCTTCAGAGCTCCGAATTCCTATGGAAACAAGTGAGCCTCTCTAGAGTGCTGTAACTGGAAATGCCTCACTTCTCATCCAGTGGAAACACTGATTTTTTGGGGATCTTTGGCTGGTCTTGTTTGGGGGCTCACAAAGCAGCCACAGAGAAGATTGTGGTGGGTAGTATTCATGATAGTTATATTATTTCGTGCCGTCTCTAGGGCGGAACATGGAGACAGACAGCGAAAAAGTGTATGCAGGAAAGCAGAGGACGTGCTGTGATGTGGTGATGCAGGACAGAAAGTGTTGGCTGTAAAGCAAATGCAAACAAATACATCTGCCTCTGTGTGTATGTCAGAGTGCTGTGCCCATACGGTGGCCATGCTTATAGCCTGGCACTAAAGATGTACAGTGCTTTGGACACTGTGCACATCCCGACGGCCCTCCCTTCCTGTCCGTAAATGTCTTTATCTCCCAGTGTTTACAACTTAAAAGCAGAAGACCGGGAGGAAACTGCAGGAGGCTTCATTTTTAATCTGTTCAACCGTGCTGCCCGTGGGGAAGGCTCCGCTTGCCTCGGCCGGGGGGGCGCGGGAGGCCTGGCTGCCGGCCGGGGCCGCTCCCGCTGCGGCGGGGAAGGCGGGTCACCGCGGAGCACACGTGCGGGAGCGCCCGGCGCCGGCGTGTCGCTCCGCCCCGCCACACGTGCGGCCTCGGGGGAAGGGGCAGCACATGGCGCCGCCCGAACACTCGGCTTTAAGCCCGGCCCCTTGCATAAGCTGTTGATTGTAATGGGTGGGGAAGGCTGCTGTGCTGCAGCTCCTGTGTGAGCTGTGGGGTTGCCTGCCTCCGCTTTATGTAATGCTGGCGATCCCTGTGCTGTCGGCTTTGCTGTTAACTGCTTCCTCTCCTCCAGGAGAGGGGTTAAAAATGGTATCTTTCAGCCTGGGGAAGTTTACCTTGCCCATGGGGCTTCTCAAAGCTCTCAGTCCCGGGAAAAATAAGACCGCATGGCCCCAGCAGGCTGTGGATGCTTGGTGAAGTAGAGGAATGGGGATCCGTGGCTGTCTTTTTCCACAGTGTGATCTGACACAGGTCCATACCATGAGACAGGACTGCTCGTGACCTTATAGCAAGGGGGAGGATGGTGATCTCTCTAATCACAGGGAGAGAGGAATGATGCAAACTGGGATTTGTCTCATCCAGGATAGGTGGAGGAGGGGTCACTAACAGGCTGGGTCTTCTGTGTCAGACAAGAAGGAAGTAAGGCCAGAATCAGGTTAGGATATCACAAGGTGTCAGGAGAACAGATGCAGGTGTAGGATTTGTCATCTTGGGAAGACAGAAAGGCAGCAATCAGATAGAGATTTCATACAGGGGTCTGATGAGGAGCTCTGGGAAGAGAGATGTGATGTTCAGCCTGATTCAGCTGGAGCTGTTTCGGGGGTTTTTTTTCCCCTATGGAGATGAGGAAGTATGTGATGTTTTGTCCTCTGATGTATTTTAGGATTTTGTTTGGTTGATTTTAGTATCCCTTTGAGGGATGCCTCAAGTGAAATATAGGTCTATAAGGATTTCTGTATCCAGAGTGAAAGGCTATCCTGAGCAGAGATAGCAGGGTCCAGTTTGGATGTCATTTCCTTGTGTCTTCTGTGGTAGTGAGGCTGTTTGTTTCACCTTGTTTATTTTATCTCCAGAATAATTGAGCTGAATGGCCACAAGCCACCCCTCACCTACAAGCGCTTCCAGGCCATCATTAGCCGTATGGAGCTCCCAAAGAAGCCAGTGAGCACTGTAATAAGTCAGCAGATGGAAACATGTAAAGTGGACATCCAGGAAAACCATGACGATGTCTATGGGGTCCCATCCCTGGAAGAGCTGGGTATGTGTCAAGAGTGAAGGCAAGGATTACTGCCAGCTGAGGTGGGATCTAGTGGAACTGGTTCCAGTGGCTGGCACGTGTTCTTACCTGACATGGGCTGCCTCTAGCCACAGAACAGCCTAACTCTTTAAGCAAATGCCAGGCCTTGTGATAACACACTGGCATCCCTTGCACTGCCGTGGATGCCCAGCATCCCCTTTAGCATTGCTCTGAAGTGCTCTGCATCTGTCCTTATGTTCTCTGCTATACTGAGCATGTAACCACTGTATTAGGATCTCATGTCTTCCCCAGCTGCTTTCCTCCTACTGCTGTCTCAGGCACGTTGTATAACAGCCCTGAAGAGGTAAACTAACTGTGTACCAGCTTTAGATAATTTCATTCAGTTATTGCCAAGCAGCACCAATTTGGGAACTTAGCAAGACAAAAGATATTACAAAAACTTCTTTCACTCATCCTGCTGTGCCTTACAGTCCTGTAAGACTAGAATGAGAATGAATGCAAGACCTACATCAGGGAAGTGAATCCAAATGCAAGGGAAGAAAGGACTAATGCAGAATACTGTCTGTGTGTCTGTGACTGGAGGCTCCATACCAGCTTTATAGGAAGGATCTCCTGGTACCTTAAGGCACAGTTTCAACAGTCATGTAAAAGCATGGGGCTTTGCAACAGGAGTATCCTAAGGGCTGCAGTTCTGCATAGATCTACCTTCTTTATTGTCTGGCCAAATGTGAGACTGCCTGTAACCTTACACTGCTCTGCTTGCTGCCAGGGGAGGCTCCTCTGTCAGCCCAGAGCAGTGCAGGGAGACTGCATTATTGCTTCCCCCTTTGCAGTGGTTCTTTTGCACTAATCCAGTGCCTTCCCCAGCACCAGCAGAATTAGGAGCTTCACCAGGAGCAGCTGGGCTATCTAGTGAACTGCTGATGTTGATGGCAAGGTGTTTTGTAAGGCAGAGCTGTGGAGCAGATGTTTCACTGCCAGCTGCTCAGCCTTTGGAGCAGAGCCCTGTGGGTAGTGCTGACACACCAGAGAGAATGCTGGCTGTGAGCAGTGGGGAAAGTCACCATAAGGCTGCCTGAAGCATTGCAGGGAGAGGCCCTTGAACTGCAGTGTCATGAGCAGGCTCTCCCCATATCCTACATGATTTGCCTGCTGTACAAGGATTAGAGCAGCAAATAAGCCATGTTAGGCAACTGTAGTATATACTGTCTTGCTGTTGTTAATGCTTAATCCCATATCTGTGGCCTTTGTCTAGGCATAGCTTCAAATCTTACAAAGTTCTTTCTCTCAGGCTTTCCTACAGATGGTCTTGCCCCTGCAGTTTGGCAAGGAGGGGAGACGGAAGCTCTGGCACGGCTGGATAAACACTTGGAAAGAAAAGTAAGCCATTATTTAAGCAGTGATTCCTGCAGACTGTGCCTCCAAATGAAAAATGTAGTGTTGCCCATTACCCTGTTCCCTGCTCTTCCTAGCAATGGTTATAGCATTCACCTCTGGAAAGGAGTGTTTGCTATTGTTGGAGTACTCCTGTGATCTTGGGTTGTGTGTGGAGCAGGGAGCTCATGGGATTCCTCAGGCCCAAAAAATTTAGAGAAGTGTATTATTTATGCTGCTGTTAGAAGCACATGGGACTCTTCCTTATTTCTACCTCTCAGTTTCCTTTAGAGGAGTGCAAACTTGGAAATTCTCCTGTAAGTTGTTCGATCCCTGCCACACACTGCACACCATCTCTTTCTATCTTTTTCTGAGGTATTAGTGCAAGTACATGCTTACAAAAGAATGCCTTCCTGTTGTCCATCAGCTTCTTAATAGGGTGTCTCATGGGCTGGCATTCCTTGAGCCTCTTGTTGAAGTAATCAGATTTTTTTCAATAGGGCTTGTGTTCTTGATTATAGTGCACAAGGCAAACAATTTCAAAGTAATGAAGGGTGGCCCAGCTGCAGAAGCATGACTCAATTTTAACCATTTTGTACTTCTTTAATGCTGGGTGGCTTGATGTCAGTTGTGGAAATCAAAGCATAAATACTTGTCCTGAAGAGGGAATAAACTATCAACATAATGTTCCACAAAAGGGTCTGAATTTCCCCAATCTTCTTGTTCAGCATGTGAAATGAGATAGACATACCTGGACATAAACAGTTGTGTTAGCTTGTATCCCAAGGAGCTCTCAGGGTTGTTAGCTCCTGCATGCAAACTAAATTAATCCTCTTGGGCAAAATAATGGACTGGTTTAAATCCTGGAGCAAAGGTTTTACATTTCTTGAATGGGGCATGGGGCATGGGATTGCCTACTGGAGATCTCTCCCAGCAGTGGTTGGAAGTAAATAGAAGAGACTGTGCTGTCAGACCTGAGTGGCCTCCCCACCTGCACAGAGGCTTGCCATTAGCAGTGTCCCACAAGTACAAGGGGCTTTTGGCTTATTTCTCCTGCATCTGTCTAGGCATGGGTTGCGAATTATGAAAGACCAAGGATGAACGCCAATTCATTGCTGGCCAGCCCTACAGGACTCAGTCCCTACCTGCGTTTTGGCTGCTTGTCCTGCCGCTTGTTTTACTATCGTCTCTGGGAGCTGTATAAGAAGGTAAGACAAAAGGTTTACCTGGAAGGCAGGCAGGGTTTGAGCATGTACAGCATGATGCTGGTTGCCAGACAGCGTGCCAGAATTGGTGCAAAAGATGCAGTTGCCTCCCTAGTGTTTGATTGTTGGGCTGAGCTTGTTGCTACTACAGAGGAGGCTTTGGAGTAAGAAAAAGTAATTCTCCTGTATATATTCACACGGGCCTTAAATCTGGTGGTACCTTGGTCTTCAGTCTGGACTTTGTGTTATGGGCCATGTAGAGCCTTTTACTGTTAGTTTTACATCGTTCCAGTCACTTGTCATTGTACTGAGTGTACCTTTGTCAGTGCTCTGACTTTACCATCTGGGCTTTCTGATAAGGAGCGATCTGGCATTGAGCTCCTTTATCGCAATGGTCAGTAGCTGACTCGGGAAATGTGTGTAAATGCATGGGTGGCTCACAGCTCAGCTTCATTAAGCCAGTCCTTCTCATGCTTGTGAATATCTGTGTTCCCCCTGCACAGGTGAAGCGGAACAGCACACCCCCTCTCTCTCTGTACGGACAGCTTCTGTGGCGGGAGTTCTTCTACACAGCAGCCACCAACAACCCGAAGTTTGATCGCATGGAGGGGAATCCCATCTGCATACAGATCCCCTGGGACAGGAACCCTGAAGCCTTGGCAAAGTGGGCAGAGGGCAAGACAGGCTTCCCTTGGATTGATGCAATCATGACTCAACTGAGACAAGAAGGGTGGATCCACCATCTGGCCAGGCACGCGGTGGCCTGCTTCCTGACCAGGGGTGACCTCTGGATCAGCTGGGAGTCAGGAGTCAGGGTGAGTCCTGGCATTTTCAGATATTTGCAGGAGGCCATAAGGAAAACAAAGTCTCTCTGGCACTTGCTGCAAGGATGGGCACACAGGTATGGCTTTTGCTTCATGTGTAAAAGGTGCATGGAAGAGAGGATTTGCTAGCAGGCTCTTGGCCAGCCAACAGCCTGACTTCTTTCTGCCTTCTACCATGAGGCTCTGACAGTATCACAAGCCTCAAGTAACCATAACTAAATGTTTGTGGGACCCACTGGTAAATATGGACTAGGGTTTTGGGGGCCTTTTAGTTTTGGGGGGTTTTTTTGTAAAAATTCTCTCAGTCCATCTGTTTTCTTTGCAAGTTTTATGTCACTTCTTAACCGGACCTTTTTCCTTGTTATAAAATCCATCTCCGTGCCGGTCAGGGAACGCTCCATGACTGTGAAATCTGAGTCTAGAGTCTCTCGAGGAAAGAGGTAAAAGACCCTCCTCTTGGGCCATCTGAAGGGACAGACAGCTTGAAAGTGTACATACTGCCCTACACAAAAAGTGGAGGCAGGGAAGCTGACAAAGAGCATAATTGAAAATGCTGCCTAAAGTGCAGCATCTATGCATGGATGTGAGTGAGTTACTGCTGAAACCTTCCTGCCTCTTGGTGGTAGTGTGCTGTGGGACCTTCAGAGGGGTTCTTTCTTGTTGCTTTGATGCACGTTCTTCTGTGCAGCATCCTCTCCTTCCCAAGGTTGGTGCTTTACACTTGTTATGCTAGGATCAATACCCAAAGCTTGCTGCAACACTAGGTAGAGATTTAGTCTGTAGCTGCATGAGAGATAAGTCAGCATTTTATCTGTGTGAGCAGACGATGCCTCCCTAAGTGAAAGTGTCAGGAAGTGAGATACATTGACCAGCCAAATGACTTCAGCCAGGAGATCACCTCTGTGCTGCTGCTCTGTTCTCATAGCTCAGTGCCTGCCATTTGAAATAGCAATCTTGGGTCCTACTGCCACAAAGTCCTGCCCAGGGAAGGTCTCAGTGCCTTTTCCTCCAATTGCTGCAGGTGTTTGATGAACTGTTGCTGGATGCAGATTTCAGCGTGAATGCAGGCAGCTGGATGTGGCTCTCGTGCAGCGCGTTCTTCCAACAGTTCTTCCACTGTTACTGTCCTGTGGGCTTCGGACGTCGCACAGACCCCAGTGGTGACTATGTTAAGTGAGTGATGTTACTGGAGCTGATCTTTGTTTCTGGATCTGTAAGCCCGAATCAGTGGCTGACAGGTGCACGGCACTTTCTGTGCATTGTGTGTGCTACATTGCTTTTTACTTGCTTTTCAGGAGGTATCTGCCCAAACTAAAGGGTTTCCCCTCACGATATATATACGAACCGTGGAATGCCCCAGAGTCTGTGCAGAAGGCAGCCAAGTGCATCATCGGGGTGGACTACCCCAAACCCATGGTGAACCATGCAGAGACCAGCCGACTGAACATTGAGCGCATGAAGCAGATCTACCAGCAGCTGTCGCGCTATAGGGGCCTCTGTAAGTACCAGCAGTTGCAAAAGTTTGTGTCTTTAATAGGAGATACAATGCTGAGAGGAAAGGTCACAATTTAAAATGGGTTTTACTTGTCTCTCTGGCCTGTCCTTGCAAGAGGAAGCAGTCCCTCCCAAACCTGCTCAGCTGGTTTCCAGGAAGAGCTCCATTATGTTCTCAGACAGCTAAGAGTGGAGTTTGTTTAGGTCTGAGAGCTGCTGATAGCATAGCACCATCCATATACCACCAATGGTCCATTCTTCACTTCGGAAGAGAACCTAAGCAGTGTATTCTAAATAAATTCACTGCTGGATCACCGTGTGTGTCTGTGGTCAGCACTGGGTGAGTGCAGCTCTGAACTCCTCCTGCTTTAGGATATGGATGTGCTGGTTGGTGATCACTACGGTATTTCTGTGTGAAAAGCTTCTCCCAGCCCAGGTGTGCTTTGTTTCTTAACTAAGATCTTCTTGCTATTCTCTAGGTTTACTGGCATCTGTCCCTTCATGTGTGGAAGATCTCAGTGGCCCGGTCACAGACTCAGCTTCGGGGCAGGGCTGCAGCACCAGTACAGGTGAGTTGGAGCTATTTGTGTGCTTTTGAGTTTCATGTCGACTTAAAGATTATAGGCAGGAGATGACCTTTGCTAATAAGAAGAAGGGGTGTGTAGCTAGGAAAACACAGATTACATTCACATTCCTTTATGCTTTCTTCAGAAGTCCCCAGTGAGCTTTCATTTCTAAAAGGGCTGAAGAATAAGAGTTCATTAATGTGAATCTTTTATTGCCTGTATGGGATCATATACAGCCACTTAAGGGAGAAGTGCAGGGCTAATCAGGTATAATTAAGCTGTCCTCTGTCAAAGGAGGATACTTTTGTGTTTGTTCTGGGTGACTTAATTCTGCTTTTAAAAAAGATTTTTTGTAAAAGTTTTCAGAGAGGCTGTGACCAAATGTCTCTGTGCTTGTGCAGTCTTCTTTCTCCCAGCTCTGTGGCAGGGTAGGCCAGGGGGTACTTGTGAGGCCATCTAAACACAGGGGAACCATTGCAGTGACTCTTCTTCCTTCTACAGCAATGAGGCTGTCTCAAGCAGACCAGGCTTCTCCAAAACGCAAACACGAGGGAGCGGAAGAGCCATGCACTGAAGAACTGTACAAACGAGCCAAAGTGACAGGTCTCCTGGCTTCAGAGATCCCTGGAAAGAGTTTATGACTGTGAGTAGTTCCTAGTGTGATCTGGCTTAAACTACCTGGTTCTGGAAGCTAACAAGGCTCAGTGTTTACTCCCACCATTTTAATGAACAAAATGGACTTCCTTGTAGAGGGATGTGGCTCCTAAGTGTAGTTCCACAGCCCAGTGACATGGCAGTGGTCTGCCTGCTGGTTGTTTTGATTTTGTGTAACACGCTGTTAGCTGTTGTCCAGTGAAGAGCGGTGCCCTGCTGCTGGAGCTGTCCACAGCCAAGTTTGCCTGTCTGGTGAGGGTCTGGGCTAGAGCAGGAGAGCAAGCAGGTGCAGTCATCTGCCTGCAATGCTCCACATCTCAGCAGGAGCTGGTCACATGTTCTGCCAACTTTTCAGTATGACAGGGGAGGTCAAGGCAAATTCTCTCTTTTGCTTTCTTCTACAGCCAGCGACAAGCACCTTGCAAGTGAAGAGGGAGAGTGCTGAAGAGGTGACCAGAAGAGTAGGAACTGCTGTCACAGAGGGACTGGAACTTGTGATCCGCAACAGAAAATCCGGGGTCTCATATAACCGTGTAATTCCAATAGCTGCCACAGAAGGGCACTGCATTACTTGTGCTTGGGAATATTTGGCTTTCTGGTCTCCAGAGAGCCAAATACATCTCTTCTCAACCATGCCCAAAATCTGCCCACATTAAAGAGGGCAAGAACTTTCTGTCAACTTGCTCACTCCCAGGTGTATCTTTCTTTTCTGACAATGGCTCAGTGCATGTGACTTGATGCATTGATGTAAGAATCAGCATCTGCACATCTCAGAAATAGTGAACATCCTTTCTCATCAATAGCACTAGGTAGTGATGTATGCTGATTAATTCAAATTATAGTAGGAGTTAAGAAGGAAGCTGCTACAGTGTCAAAAGTAGAGTACGCATCCTACGAGAGAACAGGGAAAACTTGGTATTTCTTTCATTAGGCTAGGGTGATGAGGAAGGAAATGCTTTCTGAGTTAATCAAGGTAGTGCTTATGTGGGATGGAAACAAAATGAAGGTCAACTGTAGCACAAGAACAGATACACTTGAAAGGCACTTAAAACTTCCCCTACAAAAGAACCTTGCCACTGCAGGTGAGCCGTAGTGCTATTGCCTGGAATGGGCGGCTTCAGAGCTGTTTGACATCTGGGGAAAGAGGGACTCTCTACAACTCCCTGAAAGGAGGTTGTAGCCAGGTGGGGGTTGGTCTTTTCTCCCAGGCAACCAGTGACAGGACAAGAGGACAAAGTCTTAAGCTGCACTGTGGGAAGTTAAGACTGGACATTGGGAAAGAGTTCTTCACAGAAAGAATGGTTGGGCATTGGAACAGGCTGCCCAGGGAGGTAGTGGAGTCACCATCCCGGAGATGTTTAAGAAAAGACTGGATGTGGCACTCAGTGCCATGGTCTAGTTGACATGTTGATGTTAGATCATAAGTTGGACTCAGTGATCCCAAAGGTCTTTTCCAACCTATTTGATTCTCTGACTCTGAGAAGGAGGAATTCTTCAGAGAATAAGATCATGCCTTGATATGAGCAAAGCAGTATCTCAGAGTAGATCTGATCCTAGTAATAAGGAAGCTACACCTGGGCCCAGCACTCTACAGCATTTCCTTCCCTTAATGAGAGCTCTCAAATGAAGTGACCTGTGTCTGGTATGTAGCCTGTGCAGTGCCTCATACTGACAGAGGATGTATTACACATCAACTCCTTGAAGTGAGTCTTCCTCGAGCTCAGAGTCCAGTGTCCATTCTGTTTGCTCTTTTCTGTATTGGCATCTGTGTTTTGAGTTTCCACAGAGTAAACTCCTGTACCTCATGCCCTGCCCACTGCTCCCCCTTGCCCCTTGCATTCACGCTGGTGCTTTGTAGCCTAGCGAGGCGATTGTGTAGCTTTCCTGGCTCCTAACTATACACTCCTTGCCGGGTTCTGTTACTTGTCAGGTCAGCACAGTGCTGGCAGAGCACCTCTGCCTGCCACCAACGAGTGCAAGGGAGGGTAGTTCTGCAGAAGATTCTCTCTCATGGCTGTTTCCAAGAGGGATTACATTGAGTAGCTAGTCCCGAGCAATGGGCTGCTGTTTGCACTGTTTTCATTTGCTGTCCAAAACCTTTCATCCCTGCCTGGCACAGATAGTGTGGGGCTATATGTGAGCTTATGCAACTAACTGCTTGGGGAGTACAGGAGTTGTCTCCCACTGGGATAATCAGATTCAGTTTTGGAGCCTGTGTTTGAACCCAGAGCAACAAGACTGCGAATAGAAACTGAGTCAACTGTACCTGAGAAACCTGAAGTGGTTGAATTGAGTCTGTGAATAAACTTAATGAATAGCTGAATAACCTTTCTTTCCCATTCCCTGGGGCATTGATCTTATGTTCTTTTTCCACAGAGAATCCACTGGGCAGACTGAACAAGTAAACAAAGAGTTGCTTTTCCTAACCTTACTTTCTTCTAAACTACTATTCACAGTCTGCCTGTGGATGACCCAGTCATCAACAGGTTTTGTCCCCTTCAGTCTGACCCAGCTGTTACTCCCATTGTCTTGGGGGTAGAAGGGTATAAAGAAAAAGAGATATACTCCCTTACCCCCATCTTCTGCTGCAGAGAGAAGAAAGGGGAAAGACATGCACTTTGTACACATAGGTTACAGAAATTGTGACTTCTGTCGTTTGGAGAGTTTCATGCTTAGGCAATGGTCTGTAAATACAACTTTTTATAAATGTCTTTAACCCTCTTTTTGCTGTCATCCAAATTATTTCACTTGGTAAATGGAATTTTTGGAGCTGGATTTGTAGGGGTAAAGAGTCAAAGGGAGGGGAGGCTACATCTCCTAAGTGATCTAGAAGGCTTTGTGGGGGCAGGGGAGATCACATTTGCAAGGTTTCTGTCAGCACCTGGGATATGGTTGGTGGTATTTGGAAGAGCTGCAGCTCGGGTAGTAGCACTAGGAATGACACAGACACATCAGGCCAGCCAAAGAAAGATAAGGGAAAAGCTTCCTTCAAAAAACCTTTGAAGTGGGCTGGGATTCATCCACTCAGGCATCCTTTCCCAACTGAAATGATAAAGGTAGGTAAAACTGTGTGACAAGTAGGGGATGACTGTTCATTGTTTTCATTAATGTTTAGAATTGAGCATGTTTGGTGGAAGTACAAGATGGCAGATTGAACAAGTCTACACCTTACTTAGCTTTGTGGCAAGTTCTTCCTCAGTTGTAGGTGCTAACAGTTTGACTTGAGTTCAAAAGGACTTGGCCAGCTCATGGGGAAAGAAGAAGCCATCCGTAACCATTAGTAAAGATACCGTCTTTGTTTCAGAGGCAGAGGACTGCTGGAGGCTGATGTAAAGAAAGTAGCATGAAATGGCTGCCATTTGGGGGATTTCTGTTTCCTGGGATAAGGCCCATTTTCTGTGTCTCAGGGCAAGGTGGCAATATCTGACCTGACATAGGCACCCCTGACACAGGCATAGTGTGAGCTCTTTGCTCGGGCACAGGGAGCAGTGGCTTTGGGATGCTCCCCAGGGTGGTGTGAGGGCTCCTGTCAGCTGAGGGTGGATACTGGGGCAGAGAAGTCCTACAGAGCTGTGAACAATTGTTCAGCTTGGGTCTCCTGTCAGCGACTGGGCCTTGGCTCTTGCAGTTCTTCAGCTAAGTCATGAACTGATATTAAATACACTAGACTTAGCAGTCTAATAACTAGCAAGGACACAGAGTCAAGTTGTTGTGCATCCTGTCATCCTCCTCGGTGCTCCTGTGTAAACCCACTTACTGGAACCTCTCTCTTAGGACAATTACTTGAGGTACATTATTTTCCTAGCAACCAGCAAGACTTACAAAGTGCATGTAGCCATGCAGTTCCTTGTCGAGGTTCAGCAGTGGGGCTAATCTGGGACAGAAGTGTCTCAGCCTTTGCCTCAGTTGGGTTTGTTCAGATAGCACCAGTCTGAACAGCAGCTAAGTGGTTATTGCAAACAAGCCAACAAAACCAAGTCAGAATTTTTATTTTGTGTAAATAAGCATTTAAAACTTGGCATCTAATTTGTTCGGCAAGTTTGGAACAAAGAAGGCAGTTTTTGAAGACGCAGATTAGGGTGTTTCAAAGAATGCTAATGGAGAGCATTTTCACCCCATTGATGAAACCACACAGACACCACCTGAGACTTTTAACTGCTGGGACCAGAGGCCCTTTGTGGGGAGCAGCTCCAGTGAGCCGATGGGTGCCCTTTTTGACCCCTTGCTCACACACAAACTCTCAGGCTGATTCCTCCTTTGGGGTCGACCCCATGTTTCCTGTAGCAGAGTCTCAGGTGTCAGATTTATAAAACTAAGTAATTCAATGGTACAGCAGCAGGTCAGCTCAAGCTGGGTGCCTGTGGAGAGGGAACCTGAACAAAGAAACCCCTGGGCAATTATACCCTTATGATTCGTGCACCCACCCCTCTTAAGTGAAACGACCAGTGTCTCTCAACAGGAGGTGCTGCAGCATGTCTGGTCTACAAGGTGAGCAACGTGTACAGTACTTTAGTGTACATGACTGAGGGGGCATGTGGTCAAGGCTCATGGTACTGCTGAATTGTTCTCTTGTCTCTGGCAAGGACCTTCTGTTCTTGAAAAAGTAAAACTTCAGTGCTTGCGGTGACTCACGCATGGCAAAAACCTTTTGAAAACAGCAGCCTGTGCCTTAAAAGAAGAGGAGCCAGGATGACAACAAACTGAGTCCACCTTTCTCTACCCAGAGTGTAATAATATAAATTAAAGCTGGCGAGATTGGGTTTGAGGCTCCTTCTCTGTGCTGGCCAGGATATCTGTTTTACCTGTCAAAGGAATGATGGTGATGTGGCTCAGGATTGGAAATGGCTAACCTTGGGTTTCTAGCAGAGATTCGACTGCCTGCACCACGTGCTGGTGCTTGAGAAAATTCCCTTCCCCCATGTCTCTTCTGTCTGCACAAGGAAGGAGCTGGAGTGGCTTCAGGAGGGGCTGGCCAAAAGGTCTGGAAGTAGAAAACACCTGGATATGAAGAGATGGGAGCCAGAAATGTGGCCATTGGGGCACAGGGGGAAAGAGCAGTGAGAAGGATGTCTGATGGAAAGAGAGCAGAGTGCTGCTCTGCTATCACAGCTGCATCTAGGTAGAGATCAGGTAGTTCAGTGGTGGAGAGGAGCAGGAAAACGTCTCTCAGCACATAGCCTTCTCTCAGGTTTCCTTTAAGACTGAGAACAGTTGGTCTGAAGTGAACCTGATGATCAGCTGGACAATTAGAAAGAGAAATCAGCAGATGCCTTGTGAGCAGAGACGCTGGCTGGGACGGAAGTGTGGTCTCTTAATTTGCAGCAGATGTGCATGCACTCTCCCAGGGGCCCTGTGCTCTACTGTGCATCTAAGGAATAGACCTGGCTGACAGTAGTGCAGCTAGAAAGGCCAAAGCGGGTTTCCTGCCAGGTCAGCCTGAGCCAGGGCTGGTGACCTGACTAAAGGTCACATCACTAAGGGGTGAGCTTTTGGTGCTTGGCATCCAAGCAGAAGGTGAGCTGCGGTGGTGGTGATCTGGCTGGGGGATGAGGCAGCATCCTTACCTTCTGCCCCAGGTCAGAGGCCAAATTACAGCCATGCTGCAGAGAAATCATATTTTGGTAGGTGGGGTTTGTGCTTGGAGATGGAGCTACATCAAAGCTCCCCCAAAGCTCCCTGAATGAATGCCGGTGAGTCTCTTGGGTCCTGCATGCAATACAGTTCAGTCTGTGCATCCAAACGGCAAAGGGGACACTTAGATCGCCCTCAGGAGGCTGCCCCAGGGTTACCTGCACACGGTGACCCTGGGGGTGTGTGCTTGTCTCCACGCTAGCCCAGGAGTAACATCTCTTTCCAGTTTGCCTGGCAGGAGACCAAGACTCCTGAGAGAGAGCAGGACTGTATGCCTTGGAGGGCTCTGCTTGCCCTTCTCTGGAGGAGCAGCTGACGTCCTGGGTCTTGGCCAAGAACTAATACCATCGCCTCAATGGCAGTCAGCTCTGTGATTTGAGAAACACTGATGGGACTGGATGTATCTTTAACGTTTGAACTGCTAAAGAAGTGCCACTTGTGCCATCCAGGACTGTCACAGACAGGGACTGGGAGTACAGTGGGTACACAGGGAATAGGGAAAGTTCTACTGTTCAGGTACAGAAGTAGCCTTGGGACCTAAAAATACTGATGCTGTCCACTTCTGTGCACAGCACAGCCTGCACAGTTTTCTGAGATAGCCTGCAAAGCTTGGGGAGAGGAGGCAGGTAAGGAAGAGCAGCAGCAATCACTACCCACCCAAGACAAAATGCTTCCTGGGACACAGCTGGATGCAACAGTGGGTCTGCCCTTTCCGGGGAGATACCTGAAACCTTGAGATGCATCTTCCCCCTCCTTTGTGCCTGTGGAAGGCGTGTGGATGCTGCTTTTTTAATTCCCTTTGCGGTGGTGCTTGCAGCCCTGGTTAAGCTTCGACAGGGATAGTGTTTGTACTGGGGCTGCCAGACCTGTTGCCAGGTGCTGCAAACCTGCCATGGGTGCCAAAGTGCAGCGTGGCTGTTCCTGCTGCTCCTGCTGCCTCCAGGCACCTCCCCGCTGTCGAGGAGACCCCTGCAAGTGGCCCTCTGTGTCCAGCTCCTCTTCCCGGGCTGCTGCCTGCCTGCTTGGCCAGCCGGCCCCCTCCTGGGGTTGCTCCTCCCGGCCTTGGGAGACCCCGGCCGTCCCCTGCACCTGCCCTTGGGGGTGCAACCTCCAGCTGCGGGTACAGCTAGGGGCCGGTCCAGCTGCGGCCACATCTGCCCCGCCGGGGCCGGCGTTCCCCGAGGCCCGGGGGAGCGGA
>VZRS01014877.1:42436-90178 GCA_013398055.1 Ifrita kowaldi
CATCCATACACCACTGCAGCTTCCCAGCCCCCTGCTTGGCCTCATGTCCCCCTCCACACCCCACCCTCGCCCCCTTACCTGTCTTACCTCCTCTTCAAACACCTCTTCCTCATGAAAGAAAAAAGCTTCAGCTCTTTCCCCTCCCCAAGGAAAGCCTTTTTCTAGTCCTTTCCTAGAAATCCCAGGTGCTTCTGCTTCCTTCCTACCCCTGTGAAACAGGAACCCCAAGTGAGACGGTGGGAGAGTGCCAGAATTGATCCTCTTAGCAATACCAAGTGCTCCCATCGATTTGGGACGCAGGGGGCTGTGTCTCCTCCGAAACCCAATGAGGCTTGTCACACGGACTTCCGATGGCATGGGCCGGGCCAGGGATGCCTGGGGGTTTTGGAGCCTCTGGTACCTGCCGAGGGTAGCTCTGGGACAGGGATGTGCTGGGCGGGTGAGGGAGGAGCCCTGCCCCTGCCTGCAGGTGCGGTGTTCTCTTGCCGTCGGGGGAGGCTCGCTGCTCCTGGCAGCCGTGCCCTCGTCAGCCATTGCTCTCTGCTTGCCTCTGCCACCCAGGGGTGCTGGGAGAAAGCTGCCTGAGAAGGGGGGAATGGTACTAGCTGCTTTGCATGCTGAGATTTTGGGAGGAAAGGAGGGGCCGGTCCGCACTTGAGATCACAGCTAAGATCATGCCCTCCTCCATCAGGCCCAGCCCCTGAGGCTGGGGAGCCCGTGGGTCCCTGCAAGGAAGCAGATGGGTGCAGTTGCGCAAAGGTGGTGTTCAGGCAATTTATGTTTGAAGGACTCTGCTTCTGGACCCCCTTTGCTGATGGCTCCGGGTCTTTGGCAGCTGCCTCCTATTGCAGCGCTGCCTGCGAGAGCTGCTGGGAGCTGTTGCAACATGGCTGGTGTACCCTGCAAAGCCAGCGATTAAACGCTGCCTCTGGAATCATCCACCACGGAGAAGGGGCTTGGCCACCGAGCCGGGGGCCGGAGGCTGAGCTGCTGAGCAGCCTTGGGCCTACCACCTGGCACTGTTCTGGATGCAGTGGCTGTCCCCTGGGCACCATCCTGCTCTCCCGCAAAGAGCGATGCCCTGGGAGGGAGAACGAGCTGCTGCTTCTTGCTGTGCCTCAGACTTTTAGAAAAGGGGTTCCATGTACTGCCAGCCTGCTCCAGGGAAGAGCTGACCTCCATGAAGGAGGCTGTGCAGCTGGGTGGAAAACTGGGGAATCAAGGCAGGAGTGCAAAATCTTCCCCAGGCACTGAGCTCAGGGTGTAAGATTTGAAGTGGAAGAAGATGCAGTGATGTGTCTGAGCCTGGGGCAGGGTCTGGCAGATCAGAGGTGATGTTGTGGCGGGGAGTGTCGTATGAGAAGGGAGCCATGCTAGTGAAACACTTACAAGCTGGGTTACATGTCACAGCTTCGTTTGGGCACGTCCCAGGTCCTTCATCCCTGCTGTGGGGCTCAGCGAGGGGCTAAGCCCCGCAGGTGAGCTGGACCCAGCAGCAATGAGTGTGCTTTAGGGTGAAGGCTCAGGCCATGGCTGGCAGTGAGTGAGCCCTGCCCTCTGCCCCTGCTTGCTGCCTGCAGGATGAGGTGCTTCAGATTTGTGCCCTCTGGTACACACCTGCTCTCCCAGCTCCGAGTGGTGACATGCCAGCACAAGCGTTAGGTGTCGGCTTGAATTGAGAGAGGGCTTGGTCCTGGCCAGCAAGGAGACTGAGACTCTGAAGAGACCAAGCATAGTGGCCTGGCAGTGATGGTTTGGTGTTGCCTGAGAAGAAGTGGGAGGAAAAGGATAGTGAGGTGATCCCTCCTTAAGCCAGGAGGTCCTCCAGAGGTGTCTGTTCATCGCAAGAATAACAGCATTTTAGGAGATAGCAATAAAAAAGTTATTCTCATCCAGCCTCCCTGTTGTCCTTAAGCTTCCCAAAGCCTCGCAGTGGGGTCTGTGTTCACTGGAGCTCCTTAATGTCTTTCTCTGGGACATTGTTGCAACTCCTTGACCTGTTAAGAAGCTTTGGCGGTGCTTTGTGGCAGGCTTTCCTGTGAGGGGCTCTCTGGGGCCTCTCTGGGTTGGGGGTCCCTCTCCCCAGCATTAGAGGGCAGGGAGGGCTGGCGCAGCCAGGGTGCAGCTGGATGCAGGGCCCTGCAGAGCTCACGGTGTTGCCTGCACCCCTGCCCCCAGGACTGTGGCTCTAATGTAGCCAGAACCTGGGAGGGGGTCACTGACTGATCCCCACTATCTCCTTCAGCTTTCCCTGATAAAAGCAAAGGGCATCCACCTAGCTACCGGACAGGAAGGCTCCTAGGGAAAGAAACCCTTAGGGAGTTATTTGCATAGGTCAGGAGAGAGGGGAAACTACTCTACTACTCAGGGAGCCCTGTCAGAAATCAGAGCCCTTTGGGAAAGGAGGGGGTCTCTGGGGGAAGAAGTTCTCCACGTCTTGTCGAGAAGTTCAAAGACACACCTTCAGGCTGAGGCAAAAAATCAGTTCTAGCACTGTGGTTTGTTTCATGTGTCTGTCGTGCTCATCTGGAGCTGTCAGGAAAGCCTGTTTGGAGGCAATGAATGAGCTGGGCGTCGGAATGGGGCTACCTGTCTTCTTGTGAGGGGAGACGAAAGGGCTGTCTTCCTCTGATGGAGAGACAGAGGCACCTTCTCCTCAGTTCAAATAAAGCAGTCTCTGTGGCCACTGAGATGGAAGAAAAAGACAGGGGCCAGCCTAATGTAGGTTAGTGTTATTTTTTCCACTGGTGCTGGATACAGCACTTGCACACAGCACCCGACAGCAGACAGTCAGAGTGTGGCTCGGGCTGCTGGGCTCGTTGGAGCCCCCAGCTTCATCACAGCATGTTGCCCTGGCCAAAGCCCTGCGTGGAAAACCCCTGCGGTGGCAGTGGGCTGGCAGGGGATGGGGTCAAGAGAGGCACAGCAGCCAGGAGTGAATATAAGGCTGTTCTTAGGACTGTGATCGAGCTGCTCCTGCCATGGGCAGGTAACGTCTGCCTCCGTTCATGCACCCACGTGCGTACTCCTGCTCACAGTTCCTGAGAATCCCAAGTTTATCGGTTCTCATGTATACAGCAGGGCTGCCAGCCTTCGGGTGCCTCTTGGCACATCCTTCAGGAAAGCACCCATAACCTGCAAGGGTAGGGTTCTCCCACCCTCACAGATGGTGGCAGACTCCCACATACCTGTGATGCCATGGCCACTGGAGAGGGAAGTTGGCCAAAATACACATGTAAGTCCTGCTCAGACTTTCACTGCCAATGATGGAGCTGAGAGGAGTCAGAGCTGTTTCATTTTGCTGGTATTTTTAGCCTCTTTGAGAAGTGAGAGAGAAAGGCAGGAGTGGGTAATGCAGAGCCTTCCTTATATCTCCTAGGAAGTCCTGGAGCATCCATGTGAGAGGAGCAAAGGGTGCGAGTAATACGGAGGTAGAGATTTCTGTATTCATTGCATTAATTGAGGTTTCAAGCAGATGAGGTGCCTCCAGGCAGAGCTGATAGGGAAGATGGAGTCCTGGATGCTGTTCTTGTAGGGCTGAGTGACAATGACCACAGTATCACGAGTGACATTCACCAGTGGTATGGCACTGGTGGGGAGAGAGCTTGCAACAGGTTAGCTCAGCAGAGCACTCCAGGCCCTGAGCTGGGCTCCTGTGGACATCACTGGACATCACCCACTTTCATCTGTCCAGGAGCAAAGCTGGCTCCCAAGTAGGTGGTGGGACATGCACCCATTACTTGAAGCTCCTGGAGTGGGTGTCAGTGAGGGGCAGGAGAGCAGTGCTGTGATGGGTGGCAGTGGGGATGCCACCCCACTGCGTCTCAAAGGGGGTGCAGCTGGTGGGGAGGGGGATGCCCTGTCCCCATCTCAGGGTCATGGTGGGTGCCTCTTCTAGAGCTACTTTGGCTTCATCCTGATGGGGCAAGGGGTGAGTGGGTCTGTGAGGCATAGGGGTGGTGGAGGATTATCTGAGGCCACTGTGCCAACAGTTTGTCACCAACATCTGATAGCCCCTCCTGGGAAAGACCCCTCTTTCCTTCAGCAGCAGAAGAGGGGTGGGAGCTGGCAGAGCAGCTCACCAAGTATTTCTCTGGCCCTCAGCATGGGTTAGAGGTTTGGGAAGCCCAGGGATGATCCTGCCTGAGGCAGGAGTGGGTCTGGGGATTAGGTGGGGGCAGACAGGGAAGGGGCAGTGCTGGCAGCACTGCTCTGCGCTGGCTGGGCTTGCCCCTTGGCGATGGTGCTCCCCTGGGCTCGGAAGTGCAGCTGGCCATGACACCGGTCCTGCTGTGCTGGAAACACTCTGGCCTTTGCACCAGTGAGTGGCCTCACTCTACCTGCTGAGAAGCCGGACAGACGCTCCTGTCTGTGTCCCCCTGCTGCGGGGGAAAACAGTGCTGCAAGGGCAGGAGGAGGCCAGGTGGTGCGGGTTTCCATGCTGGGGTTAGCAGATCCCCTGTGCCCACTGTGGGTGCTGAGGAGCCGAGTGCTGGAGCAAGACCAGGAGCCAGGCTGGCTGGCTGGCAGGCAGAGGCAGTCAGCATCCCCAGCAGAGTGCAGGGACTTGGCGCTGGCTCAGCTGGGGAGGTTATTTTTTTTTATTTTTTTTTTCCCCTCCAGGACAGCTGATTCCATCTATTTTTAATGAGCTTCCCCAGGTTGCGCAGTGAGGATACAGAGCAGCACCAGCAGCCACAGACTGCGACGGGGCAGGCGGAGAGGCAGTGGGCACCCTGGGCTCAGCTGTCGTCTCCCTCACTGCTCCTCACAGCGGGCCTGGGGGTTTTTTTTTTGGTGTGGGAGTGTGTCCCCCAGTGAAGGGGGGTCCTCCTCAATGCAGCTGCCCTTGAAAATGGAGTCAAGCACCGAGGAGGAGAGCTGGCTGGAAGATCAGTGGGAGAAATGGTAGGGGACCTGCTGGGCCTAGGGGAGGGGGGACTGTCCCGCGGGCATGCAGGGGAACGAGGGGCGGCCCCTTGCTCCTGGGCACATCACCCTTCTCTGGGAGTGATGGCCGCAGGACAGGAGCAAACTTGGCACCCAGTTGAGCCCAAAGTTTTCCTGGCTGTGCAGGGAGCTCTGTGACAGCCAGGCACCAGAGTGGCAAAAGGTGTCTGGACACATCCTGCTGCGCCCCAGCATTGGCAGGCAGGGCCAGTGCTGGGGAACCGCTCAGCACCTCCCCATCCCTGCGAGCATGGACACGGCTGCCTGTCCCCATCCCAGAGTGGGGGGCACTGCCACCCTGTCAGGCTGCTCCTGCAGAGCCAGGGGGCCCCGGCAGCCCCTCGGCAATGCTGTGTCTCTCACCGGGACCCCGCAGTGCCTGCTGCACTCCCACAGCATGGCGGGCGGAGGCCCCGAGCATTAGCAATGGATCATGTCCCACCCTGGCGACCCGTGTAACTGGAGAAGAAATCAATCAGTGCTTTGAAGGCTCATCATGAGCCTCCTGCTCTGCATTGCCTCCCTCCCATGGGTAGCAGGAGGAGATGGGCGATGGGGGTCCAGGCATCCCACCCTGTGCTGAAGGCTGTGTCCTTGCATTCCTGATGTGTCTTGCAGGGGCTGCCTCCATGGGTATGGTTGTTCCCAGTTGTCTTCACCCCAGGAGACCACTACTGGTGGGGTCCTCAGAAATACAGAGGGAAGATGCTGCTTCCCCCATGGGCTTCTCCTGCTCTTTTCCCTTTCCAGGACCTGGGATAGGGGAGATGTTACCCCTCCGTGGCACTGGGTTGATGCCACTGCAGGGGGGAGCTCCAAGATGTGCAAGCAGTGCTTAAAGTGAGAGTGGGAGCTCTGCAGGTCACAAAACACCATTCTCATTCCTTTCTCACTGCACTGCTGGGGGCCAGGCCAGAGAGGGGTGATGAGCTTGGCATAGCCCTTTCACCCGAGTATCTCTCAGCTGGAGGAGCTGGGAGCAAAGGAAAATGGTGGCAAGCAAAGCAGTGCCCATGGCCAATCCAGACAAAACTCAGGGGTCTGAGTAGGTTGGCCAAGGACTTTTGAGTTGGGCTCTTTTATTTACCCCTGTGGTAATGAATAAGTGAGAAGAACATTACGGTACCACCGTGTTGAAATGTTTTAATGCTCAGAAGCCAGGAGCACCTCACCACTCCCCCGGGGCTCATCAGCACATTTTCAGCTGCTAAAAGTATATCTCTTGTTTTGAGGAGGTGTAATGAGTCCGTGGCTGGGGCTGACAGCCCTGAGGGACCCCTGAGGCCATGCAGGCCGGCTCAGCAGCACCGATGTTCACAGGGATGCGCATAGTCACCCTGGGGGGTGATTTTTGTGCAGAGGGAAATTGCTGCCCTCTCCTACTGCAGGCACCTGGGCTGGAACATCCCCCCAGCTGCAGCTCAGGGCCTGGTCATGCCATGGCTGAGGGGTTTGCTGTGCTTGCAAGTTCTGTGGGTCGCGGTGTGGTCACCTGTCCCAGCAGGTCCATCCTCCAGCTGTGCCCTGTCAGGACCCCCAGCTTCTCCCCTTCCTGTAACCCTGGCCTTTGCCCTGTTGGGTGTCTGTGCCCAGCTGGGACAATCCCAGCGGCTCCCTGGGATGGTGTGAGCAGAACAAACCACCTGTGACAGGGCTGGCTCTACTGCCCATGTTCTCCCAACTTGCATGTCCCTGCTGTCTTTGGTCAGGCAGGGACTGCTTTGGGACACACTCCTCCTACCTCCCAAGAGCCATGGACCATGCCAAGCCCAGCCATCTGATAGGGACAGACCTATCCCCTCTGGGAAGGAGCTGCCTTCCCAGTCTTTCTTCCCAGCAGAGCCTGGGAGAGCCTCTCCCGGGGTGTCAGTGCTGCTCCCAGCCCATGGCACCATGGCACCCTGCACCCTCCTGCCCACCACTGGGGCAGTGTGTGACTGTGCCATCTCCACTCCCTCCAGGCTCACCCATGACATCAGCCTTGAGGAATTTGAGGATGAAGACCTCTCTGAGATCACTGATGAGTGTGGAATCAGCCTGCACTGCAAGGAGAGCCTGGCCACCCGGGTAAGTGCGATGGGGATGGGGAGAAGGATAGGGATGGGCAGAATGTGCCAGTGGGGCTGGCAGGACCATCAGCCCCCATGCAGGACCATCAGATCCCCAGATGAGTGATGCTTCCTCAAGGAGCCATGGCCCCAATCCCCTCTGCTTGGCAGTGCCCTCTCCTCACTCCAGCACAGTGCAGGTCCTTTCTGAGCCAGACAAACTCAAGGGACAAAAAAAGCATCTCAAAGCTGGTGCATTTTGGTTCCCAGTGTGCTACAGGGGTTTGAGTTTGTACCTCAGGGATGAGCCTGAGGATTTGGGTGCAATTGGGGGCATGTCCCCATTTGAGCAGGATGACCAGCAAGCATCTGGCAGCTGACAAGCATAGTCAGGGATCAAGGGCATTTGCAAGGTGGCACCAAAGGTCCCATAGGGGCTGTGCCTCCTCTCCTCACAGGCATCCCTGGGCCTGGGCTGGCATGGTGAGAGCTGTCCTCTGCTCACCTGAGGTGTTCTTTGTGGCTTCCTAGCTAGCTTTAGCTAGAGCTGTTCACAGGTCTGTGAGAGGCTGGAGACCTGGAGGCTCCCGAAACAGGCATGAAGGAGGTAGCTCTGACCCCAGCAGGCAGCAGGTGAAATAAAGATGGGAGCTGGGAAGCCTGTGCAGGTGCTGCAGCTGGGTCTCCCATCCACCTCAGAGCACGCTGTCAAGAACCTGATGGGGTTCACACCACTATTTGAACTTCCCTAGAAGGCCTTGGAGGCATAAATGTGGAGATAAATTGATAGTTACATTGGATTTGGAAATAATGCAGGGAATTTTGAAGTGTTAAAGGAAAATCCACGGCCTGAGCATTCTCACACCACTCAAGGAATCACACACACATACCACCTGGGACTTTTAACTGCTGGGATCAGAGTCTCTTTGCAGTGGGCAGCTCCAGGAAGCTGACAGGTGCCCTTTTTGACCCCTCACTCAAACACACACTTACTCTAAGGCTGACTCCTCCTCCTGCAGGCTCAACCCTAGATTTCCTGTAGCAAAGCCCCAGGCTCCGATTTTATAGAAGTAAATATTTCAGAGGTACAGCAGCAGGTCAGCTCAAGCTGGGTGCCTGTGGAGAGGGACTCTGAGCAAAGAAATCCCTGGGCAGTTGTACCCTTACAACTCATGCACCCACTCCTCAGACACTCTCCATTCACCTCTTGGTCCAATGGTGATTTTTGGTCTGGGGTCTTCTAACATCTTACTGGGTTCTTTCTCTGTGTCTGTGCAGGCAGGCCATACACTGTTCTTATCTTGTGGAGTTACAGCTTCTGCTGACAGCTGGAGTCTCCTTGTCTTCTGGTTTGTACTTCTGGTGCACCTGCTCGCTGGCAGAGCATGGGGAAATAAAAAAGCCCCAGGCTTGGGATAAACACTACTCAGCAGCAACCACAGCAGCATCAGTGTGTTATCAATGCTTGTCTCATAAGAAAGATGAAACACAGCACTGTACCAGCTACTAGGAAAATTACTAGGAGAATTAACTCAATTCCAGCCAAAAACATCTCTAGGTGTAAACTCGCAGCTTGCAGCCCGAGGCTTCAGCAGGTCCAGCTACTGATGCTAGGCAAGTAAAACTGAGCAAACAACATACTAGATAACACAGTATTATAACTCTGTGACCCCATTCTAACTCATTCTACTTAAAACTTACTTGTTTAAGCTAAGAACTAATACCTCTCAACACAGAGTTTCTGCATTTTGTCAATATGTTTCATGCTAAAGGATGCAAATGCTGGAGGGGCAGCCAAGTGGTTTGAGAGTCATTCTGTCCCTCAGAGGAAATAGTTCCTCTGCAAAACTGATAAAGTCCCAGCGAGGACAGGAAAGGCACAAGAATTTGTCGCAGATTTAAAATTAGAAAGTGAATTTGTGTCGTTTGGAATCCCTCACTGCAGGCAGGACAGTACAGGCAGACCTCATCCCTGGGAGGTGAAGGTGTCTTGCTGTGCTCCTTGGTCTAATTCGTGACCTTCCCAGCAAAAATTTCTCTGTTCCCAGATATGGGGCTGCTGCTCAATATCTCTGCTCCAACTGCAGCCTCCTCCTGCTTCAGGATGTTATGGCCAGACTTCTCTGGGACAGTCTGGGCTCGTGGGCTGTTTATGCTGATGGAAGGAGGGATAATGCTGCAGGCAAACCAAGGGCAAACCCAGTGCTGGGCATCCATGAGGGCACAGCCGCAGCGAGGGCCTGGCATTGGGAAGATCCTCCTGCCTGCAAGAGGTGAGGCAGAGACTGTGGGTGTGTTGCTGGATTCTTCCCATTACCCACCCCAGTTCCCCACTGCTGATAGCACCACTGGGCTCAGAGCAGGATTTTTTTTTTTCTCTACAGACTGCCAGCCCTTGGCTGAAGTTTGGCAGGAAGGGGAAGGGGCAGGAGGGACTTGCAGCACAACTACTGCAGCCCTTCCTTGAGGCAGGGGTAAAAAGTCTCTTTTGCCCATTTGAAACAGTTAACTCGGGCATTCCTGCATCCCTGTGCTGCAATACAGAGACCTGGCCCCCAGGAGAGGGTTTGCTCAGGCTCTGGGAGCGAGCCCCATGCCTTCCCTGGGGACAGCTCAGAGCTGCTTTACATAAATGTCTGGGTGCACTGGGAGTCTGCTGGGGTGGGAGGGGGATGTGAGGCTGCCGTAGGGGAAGCAATGAGTTATTCATAAACACAGCAAAGGAGGAAGCTTATCACGCTCAGGAAAAATGCCTGCTAAAAATATGTCCAAATGGTTTATATGGGACACGGAGGATTGCCCGAGGAGCAGAACTGAAAGTGGTGACAACAATGGCTGTGAGAGGGGCTTTTCAATCCCGAATGTTGAAGGCGAGAGCCAGGGAGCTTTCCAAGCTGATTGCCATCTAGAGTGAGCTCGGGGCGACAAGGTTGCAGGATGTGCCTGATGGAAGCAGTCAGGCCCAGAGGGAGCAGCATGGCCGGGTCTGTGTGCGGCATGGGGGCCAGCAGATCAGTAATGACCAGCGGTCAGCATCAGCTGGCTCATTGCATCGCGGGGGGCTGGCTGGGGGTGGCGAGTCAGGGACGCCGGCACCAGGGCGTGAGGGGGCCATGCTGCTGCCCTGCCCGTGGTGAGCTCCCAGTGCCGGTGCCACAGAGCAGCCATGGTGCGTAGGGTGGAGGGTTGGCCCTGGTCACCCCTGCAGTGCCAGGCAGCTGGTGGAAGCCTGGCCATGGAGCAATGTGAGGAGGTGAAAGCAAGCTGCTGGCTCACTGGATCACACCAGAGCAGAGAGTGATGGGGAAGGGGGAAGCAGGATCTGGGGAGCTCCATGAGACATGGGGCTGGAGTCATCCAGCTGCCCAGCAGTGAGTCTCTGGAGAGATGGGCAGGCACAGTAACCCAACAGCAAGCAGGAAAGCACTGACAAGGAACAAGGGGATGAACCCTGCCCGAGGGCTGCGAAGGTGACTCTTGGAGGGGGGACAATCAGTGATCTTGGTGAGGTGGGGGGCCTGGGCAGATCTGGTTGATGACAAAACCCTGTGGCAGGAACAGGCAGCTGGTGCAGAGGTCAACACCCAAACAGAGATGGATGTTGGGGGGTTTTTTGGTCCCAGAAAAACAAAGATGACCTCATTATGGGCTATTTTAGCAGCTCTTCAGAAATAGTGGCTTAGACACACAGAAACTGCAAGGAGGCGTAGACTGATGTTTGTGCAAGAGGGAACTATCCACTGATGGGGCCCATACCTCATGGATGGGAGACCCTTTACTAAGAATGAGGAATAATCCCACGTGTGGCTGAAAAGAACCTTAATTTCAACAAGAAGTCCCCAGTGAATGAAAAGAGCAGTGAGGGATAGGCTGAGGAGAGGGCTCGGAGGAGGAGCAGAGGTGTCTTTGGGGCTGTTGAATGGCAAGGCAGGAGGCCAGCTGGGAAGGACCAGGGGCCACCACGGTGAGGGACACGTCCTCCACCTCACCAATGGCAGCAGTCAGGTGTGTTGAGAGGGATGGTTGCAACAAAAGCACCAGACTTAGGGTTTGGCCTTGTTTTAGTGGCTTGGAAATACAGCGTGACAAGCCCTGGTTTCAGCAAGATGGATCCCAGCAAACAGCCAGAGAGAGGTTAATAAAAGTTCAGTGGCTCATCTATTTTCCAGGAACTGTGGAAAATGGTTAATGCAGGAATGAAAAAAAAAATTTAAAAAGAAACACCTTTCTTGGAAGTACCTAAGAGCATGAGAACAAGCACCCAAAGGGAAAAGAGCCGATGCAGGGCTGTGCTGAGCCTTCATGGGTCTCCATGAAAAGGTCTGAACCAGCTGTGAAGATACAGATACGTGGAGGAAAAACCCAAAACACTCTGTGTTTTCAGCATAATAATAATAATACTGCTGGAAATGCCAGGGGCTTTCTCTTGATGTTCAGCACCACTGATCCAAGTGTGCCGCTGCTGGTAGCCGCTCCTGGAAGGCCAGCAGGACCCACTGCAAAGAGGGAAGCAGCTGCAATGAGCCTGCGATCCAGGGACTGGTGGGGAGCTGGATGCACGGGCTGGGAGCAAAGGATAGGGCACCAAGGTGGCTGCTTACCCCGTGCAGCTTTTCACAGGCCGTCCCATGAAGCTGCCTCTGTGATCCATGGCCAGGCTGTGCCAGGCCCGGGGCAGAGAGGCTGCTCCTGGCCCTTTGAAGCCAGCCAGTGGTAGGGAGAGGGGGCACAGTTGTGCCCTCTGCTCGGCGAGTCCCCCTTGCTTCCCTGTGCTCACAAAATGCTTTTCCCAGCTGAAGGTTTTGCCACTCCTCCTCTAACAGTGAAGGCTGCGAGAGTGGGGGAGCAGGGAAAAGCCTTTCATCACTCAAGCAACATCTTGCATATCACCCCACTCCTCTTGCAAGGGCCTTTTATTTCTAAGGAAGCAAGCGGCTTCCTCAGGTGGGCAGCAGCCCCCACGCAGGTGATTCCCCGGCTTAGACCAGTGTTCCAGGGGTGATCCCAGCATCTCTCAATTGCAGCAGGGAACCATGGATCACAACACTGGGACCATCAGAGAGACACCAGTTGATGCACACTGGGAGTTTTTGCTGTTGGGATATCACCATGCAGGTGGGCGGTAGGATCACCAGCATCATATCTGTCCCAGGGATAGGTCTGTGAGGAAGCACAAGTGTCCCCGTGACTGCATTGGGGGCCAGGTGTGCATCTTGTGTTCATCCTGCCGCAAGATTTGGGCGCTGGTACTGCTCTCCCACACACCCTAATCTCTCCCACAGGGTGAAGGGACTTTGGGAAGTCGCCTCACCATTGCGTCTGTGCTGAGACATAAGCATGCTCAAGCTGACCTCAGGTGACATAAACTTGTTCCTAGAGGGCTCCCGAGACAGCCTGTTCTGGTGGGGCAGTGTCCTTGCAGTTAGAAAGGCTTCCCAAAGTCTAGTGCCTGCCCTTGCATTGCAGATCACTGCATGTCTCACTCACATGGTAAGGTGATTGATTTCTGTGTGGTTTCAAAATCACTTTGTTGAGCTACAGGCCATAAATAATACCTGCAGTGGCTGTAGTTTCCTCCCAGCTTTTGAACCTGGAATGCTGCACCCCTGCTAGGGTGCCCTTTTCTTCAGAATGAGCACTGATTTGCTTTTCTGCATCCTTCCGGGACTTTTCCCTCTGTGAGTTTTCCGAGTGATTGCTACAGCTAGAGGATTGTGGAAACAGCATCATTAGCAGTCTAGGTTGAATGTCACCAGCTGACTCCAATACACCCACCTTGGCTAGGTATAATCTATTCAGTTGGCATTTCCCTCCTGTTCTTTCCCGTGCCTCGGTTTCCTTGTTAAAGGTCCCAGTATATGCAAATGCAAGGAGCAAAGAGCGAGCAGAGAAGGCTTGTCCGAGATGAGTAAGACAAGGGGGATGGAGCTGCTCATCCAAGTGGGCATTATAGGGAAGAAGGAGCCTGATTCCTTTCAGAGGCGTGCAGTGAAAATTTCAACCCCGCAGAGAGAAAAAGTAGCAGTAGTGCAGCACACGGTGACAGTACCCAACACGGTGGTGGGTTCTCCATCTGTGAGGATGTTCAGGTGTGATGGGCAAGACCCCAAGTGACCTGCTCCAGGCAGGGAGTGGAAAAAGGCTGATCAAATTGATGACATGCTTGTATGAGTCCCAGCTGCCAGGACAGGAACCAAGAAAGGGCACAGTCTGCCTTGGAAGGAAGAATCATAGGGCAGCCTAGGCTGGAAAGGACCTCAAAGGATCACCTGGCCAAACCTTGTGTGGGAAAGGGAGTCTGGGTGAGACGATCTGGCACACTCTCTAGTGGCATCTTGAAAATCTCCAGCGATGAGGACTCTACCATTTCCCTGGGGAGGTTGTTCTGCAGAATGGTTGTTGTCGCTGTAAGAAATGTCCTTGTTATGTCGAGATGAAACCTGGGTGTGCACGTTTGTGTGCTTCGTAGTGAATGTGACGGCTGCATGTACCTACAGACAGGCACCTGCCGGGGATAAGGTGCCGGGGAACCCCATCAGCAAGGGAGGAAGGATGGTGCCCGCACCTGCCTGGGGAGGCGGGGAGGGGGCGCGGGGCTCCCCGGCTGCGGGAATAACATCGCTGCCCCTTTAAAAGGCAGCGGCCGCGGGTGCCGATGNACCACCGAAGTCTACAGGCCGAAGCGACCCACAACCCTCAACCTCTTCCCGCAGGTGCCTCGCAGCCAGGTGAGGCGGGATGGGGGGTCGGCGCGATCGGGGGGTGCGGAGGAAGAGGAGGAGGAGGGATGCTCCCGCCGTCCGCCGGGGGCTTTTGTCTCGGGCGGATGGAGGGAGGCAGGGCGGGGGGGAAGAGAAGGGGATGGCGGGGGTGGGGCCCCCCCGCCCCCCCCCCCCCCGGCCCCNCGATGCGCCATACGGGGGTCCCTTCTCACCGGGCGGGTGTCCCGGCCGGGCGCAGCGGAGGCCGAGCCGGAGGGAGCGACTGCGGGCACAGGGGTCCTCAGGTGCCGGGGACCTGAGCACGCCCTGCCGGGCCGCCCCCGCGCACCGCCGAGCATCCCAGCACCGCGCTCGGCGGGGGCTCTTTGAGGGGGCTTAAGCGCCAGGTGGGTCCTTCTTTAATCCCTGCTGCCGAGGTGGAGAGGGAACACGCCAAGAATCGTGTCGGGACTGAGATGTGCCCCAGCAGGGTCCGGGTGGCCTGGCAGAGAGCCGTGGTAGGGGCCGGGTGGGAGCTGCGAAGGGCTCCCGTGGGATGGGGAGCAAACGAGGCACGGATACCGAACGCGTGAATGAGCCATCGCGGGACGGGGCACCACGCCACGGGCTGGCGAGCCCAGGGCCGGCATCAGCAGCTGGCTGGGCTCCAGCTGCCCCAGGTTGGGGCAGCACCGGTTCTAGGGCAGGTCGGTGACACCAGGTGCCCCATGCCCAGCAGTGGGGACCTGGTGGCCTCAGCTCCTGAGCAGTGGTGCTTGGCAAGAGAAGCATTAATGTTAGAACCCCGTGCAAAATTTGAGACACAGAAAAGCAACGCCCAAAATGGTGGCCAGGAGGACAAGGGGGTTCTGTTGTCTTGTTCATGCTCAGATTTTGTACAAGATTTTGGATGGTTTTACCCGAGACTGCCTGCCCCACACAGCCATGGTGTTACCGTCACCCCTGGGGTGGGTGGTGTTTTGGTGCCCTGCATGCTGACCCCCCCAGGCAGCGGCTGGAGTCCCTTTGCCCTGTCGCTTCTGCAAACTTCACAAGCCCACGCAAAGTGTGCGACGTGCAGGGCTATTTTTGCCACCCTCCTGCGTTCAGCTCTGCCTTCTGCCAAGTAGGAGGATTTTCATCGTGGTGACGTTCAGCAGAGGAGCATGAAGTGAGAGGCAGGTGTCCCTGTGGGTGACAGATGGGGAGTAGTCGGAGCTGGGTGTCACCAGCCCAGCACCGGCAGCTGATGCCAGCTCTCTGCCTGAGGCCATGGGTGGGAGGAGGAGGAGGAAGGCACAGAGCCAAGGATTGGCGCCCGCAGGCAGCTGGCACCAGGGACAAAGGCAGCAGGGCTGGGGAGGCGGGGGGAGCCCTACTGAGCATAATGGACAAGGGGACAGCAGCAGCCTTGTCCCACCCTGTGCAGGGACCCCGAGGAGCAAGTGGTGTGTGGCAGCCACATCCAGCTGGGGGACGTGGGGAACAGCAGGGCCCTCTCCCAGGCACTCAGTCCCAACCAGTTTCCAGGAGTGGGAGCAGGCCTCTGGAGAGGGATGGGGGTGGGGGGAGTTGCAGAGATGGTAGGCTGGGGAGGGGAAGCTGCTGGTCCCCTTGCCAGGGGATGGTGGAGGCTGTGGAGCTCACTGGGAGGCATGAGCACAGCTGAGCTGAGGACATGGGGAATGGGAGAGGGGCTGCAGCTGGCAATGGGAGCCTGGAGCCAGCAAGGATGGTGGCACAGGACTGGGGCATGGCTGGTCAGGTAGAATAGTGGTGTTGGTAGGATGTAATGAGAGCCTGGCTGTAAGGTGCTTGGAGTTCCTGTTCTGGATGCCTACCTCTAGCCAGAGGCACTTTCTCAGTGTCTATATGTGGTGCACTGAGGAGAGGACAGGGTGCAGGGCATCCCTTGGGGATCAGCCTGAAATCTGTTTCCAGTTGTGTGAGACACTGCATCCTCTTGGCCTGCCCAGCTCCCTCCTCCTGCATGTAGCCAGAAGAGGGACTATGGCCGTGCATCCTCTCTTGAATGCCAGTCGAGGCACCAGGCACTCTGCCAGACAGGATGTTCACAAAGCAAGGCATCATCCCACCCTCTGCTCTTGTGGTGCCAGGATCCAGCCTGGTGATGTCTCAGTTGCTGCTGGGCTCTATGAGCATCATCCCAGGCAGGCGGCCTGGAAATGGTGAGAGGAACATCCCCAACTTCCCAGAGGGCAAGAAACAGCTGTTCCTACTGGCTAGGTTCATCCTCTAAGACTTTGTGAAGGCCTCTCCACCCTGGTGGGGCATTACAGACCCCTGAGTGCTCGGGCCCCGTGGGATGGGTGGGCTCAGTGGGCTGTGCCTCCTGTCCCAGTCCAGGCAGCCAGGCTGACTTGTGTGTGCTGGCCCCGTGGCACTCTGCACGCAGAGGCTGTCGCTGTGACAGCTTGCCTGGCCTGCATCCTGGCCCATCATGTCCCTGGGAAAGGCTAGCAGGGACGTGCTGTTATTTGCCTTGGCACAGGAGGGACTCATGGAGGCCATGGTGGGTGGCTGCCAAAGCCCTGTGAAGGAGGTCTCTCCCTCCCCACATGGAGACAGGGATCTGGCAGGCATGGTTCAGCAGTGTGCGACATGATGGAATTTTGGGGCAAAGGCTTCCGTCATGTCGGTGGGGAAGCAAAGTAAGGACAGAGAAGCTCCTGTGCCGCTGGTAACAGCTGCGGGTTGGTGATAAGGCCGTGAGAAAATCCAGGGAGTCCCAGCAGGGATTTGGTACTTAAGCAAAAGCTAACAGTGTGGAAAATGCCACTGCTGCATCTGGGGCAGAGACACTCAGTGCCCATAGGAGGGGCTGGGAGTGTGCAGCCAGGGAGAACTTGGGGATGGAGGAGTGGGTGAGGGCTAGTGTTGCACCAGGCAGGATGTCACACCCTGCGGAGGCAGGCAGGGAGGGCTTGTCCCCCATCTGCAGGAGGGCCCTCTTTAGGGGTGACTTGGTGCCCTTTGGTCTCCGGGTCTTGCAGCGAGGCTGAGCACGTGTTCCCTTGTGCACATGCATGGCCAGCCACCCAGGGCTGGGCAGGCAGGGCACAGCACCCACAGAAACTCACCCAAGCATGGGGGCGTGGATGGCCTGATCCTGCCTCTCCTCTCTAGCTGCTCAGGATTGACATCTGCTACTGAGCTGTATACGTGTGTGTGTGTGTGCATGTGTGGATTTGTATGTGTACCTACTGTCTGTGTGTGCCCCTGAATACACCCAGTGCGGATGTCTCCAGGGACAGGCATTAGTCTATCCAGTAGCTGGCTCCCAGCAGCAGAGCAGAGCAACACCTGGTCCTTGGGATTTCCCCCATTTCTTTAAGTTGGGTGGTTTGAAGGTAGGCAGGGCTGGCAGGATGGGAGCAAAGCATGCAGGCAGGCTCAGTTCTTGAATTTTTTGTCTTGGGACTGTCCAGCTATGGGCTCCTGCAGCTGAGTTCCCCTGGTGGATGAATGCAGCCCAGCTGGCTCCTTGCCCACCCTGCTTCAGCCATCATGCCAGTTCTTGCAGCAGCAGCCTGGTGAGATGTGGGGCTGGAGGGGGGTCTCCCCGAGCATCATGTGCCCCAGCATGCCCAGCTTAGAGGGGAGCTGAGTGGGGTGCTGTGGACGCAGGGAGGAATGGGTGCCACCGTGCCACATGCTGTTTACTGTTTGGGCTATAAGGCAGCTTTGTTCTTCTCCTCAGGACACTCTGAATAACAACTCTCTGGGGAAAAAGCACAGTTGGCAGGAGCGGGTGTCCCGGTCGTCATCCCCTCTGAAAACGGGTGAGTTCTCAGGCTTTTGGCCAGGGTCAGCTCCTTGCACCCTTTCGTGGTGCTCAGGAGCCTGAGGCAAGTGGTGCTGAAGCAGGAGGTTGGGGAAAACATACCACATGGATGCGGGGTGCATGTCCATCTTGCTCTCTACAGTTACCTGAAAGGAGGTTGTTAGTGAGCTGAGGGTTGCTCTCTTCTCCCAAGGAGCAAGCAGTAGGACAAGAGGAAATAGCTTCAAGTTGCACCAGGGAAGGTCTAGATTGGATATTAGAAAAACTTCCTTCACTGAAAGGTTGGTCAAGCATTGGAACAGGGAAGTGCTGGAATCACCATCCCTGGAAGTGTTCAAAATTGTGTAGATGTGGTGCTTAGAGACATGGTTTAGTGGTGGACTTGGCAGCATTAGTGGTTGGACTTGAGAATCTTAGAGGTCTTTTCCAACTAAAATGATTCTATGATTCCATGAGTCTGGGTGGCATCCCTGGACACCTTCCCTGTCAGGGAGCATCCCCCTCTGCGTGGCTGTCAGTGCTGCTCTCCTCTCCCTCCAGGTGAGCAGACCCCTCCCCACGACCACGTTTGCCTGAGTGATGAGGTCAATCACCAAAACAGCACAACCTCCACCAAAGACCGGGGCACATCCACGGAGAGCCCATGCCGGCGCACAGCAGCCACACAGATGGCCCCAGCCTGCGTTGCCTCGTCCCGGCCGCCCGAGAAGCACCAGGCCAGCAGCCGGGCCCCACCACATGGTGCCAGCGTCGTGGTGGTAACGAGGGGCCCCGAGGCCCACCGGGACCGTATCCGCTACCAGACGGATGTGAGGCTGGAGGCCACAGAGGAGATCTACTTGACGCCAGTGCAGAAGAACTCGGACCCCCTGGAGACTGACAAGCCGTTCCTGTCTCAGTCTAGTGAGAACCGCATGTCCATCAGCTCTGACATTGACACCTCCGGCTATTCAGCCCTGGCAGGGAAAACCAACCCCTCCATCAGTGAGGAGGACGAGGTGCTGGACTACATGTCCTCCCCTGACAAGACAAACCTGCCCAGGGCCTCCTGTGGTGGTGGGAGTGGTGGTTCCCGGCCAGGGCACAACCTCCAGAGAGCCTCTGTGAGTTCGGACACCAGTGCCCTCTCCTATGACTCTGTCAAATACACACTGGTGGTGGATGAGAACGTGCAGCTGGAGCTGGTCAGCCTCAAGCAGTGCTACTCAGGCTACAGTGATGAGAGCGACTCGGCCACAGTCTACGACAATTGCATCTCCTCACCCTATGAGTCGGCCATTGGCGAGGAGTACGAGGAGGATGCGCTGAAGCGTGACTCAGTCTGCCTCTCCGAGGACTCCACCCCCGAGGCAGACATCCACTTCTCCAAGAAGTTCCTCAATGTCTTCATGAGTGGCCGGGCACGCTCCTCCAGTGAGTGCTGGGCACTGGGGGGAGGTGGGCTGGTGGCTGCCTGCCTGGGCAGCCCTGCCTGTCCCTGGTACATGCTCAGGAGATAGGAAGCCACCAGCAGACATGAGCCCCAGTTCTGCTTGCTGCAGCCTGTGCCTTTGTCCCTGGTGGTCCAGGAGGCATGGTGGGGCTTGGAAAAACTTTGTGCGTGTCAGGTGGGGGTGGCAGTAGGTGTTTGAGGCTGCTGAGTGGCTCCAGCCATGCCTCTCCCTCCTGTGGCAGTGCATAGCTTTGTCTTGGATGAGCCATCCTGCAGGAGCCTCAGCAGACTGCCTGACCCATGTCCTTCTCTTGCCTGTGATGATGATCCCTCAATGCTGACATGTCCTCCTCTGCCTTCGTCCCCAGGTGCCGAGTCCTTTGGGTTGTTCTCCTGCATGATCAACGGGGAGGAGCAGGAGCAGACTCACCGTGCTGTCTTTAGGTGAGCTTGCAGGCACAGGCAGTGTCCCCAGCCTCTGGCAGGGAAAAGCTGGTGCTGCACTCCCACCAAGGTGGCGCTAGCACAAGCTCCAGTGTTTCTGGTGTGGGAAGCCCTGGGGAACAAAACAGTGCCTGTAGCTCATGCCCTGCCCAGGGGCAACACTTGGCCAGGCTGCTGCATGGGCAAGACCTCCAAGGGCAGTTGGGGCCTCTGAGGAGCAGCTTGGGTGGTGCAATAGGAGATACCCTTGCATTGAGTGCCAGGATGCTGCTGCCTGTTGAGCCCAAACCTCCTCCAGTGCTTTATTTAGCATGTCCCCATGGCTACCAGGGCACTGCCTGGGTTGGTGGTGGGTGCCCCAGCAGTGTGCCGGTGAGAAAGCCACCAGCACTGCTAGCCAGCCAGCTGCTAGTGCCTCTCTGCCCAGGTTTGTGCCTCGCCATGCGGACGAGCTGGAGCTGGAGGTGGATGATCCTTTGCTGGTGGAGGTGCAGGCAGAAGATTATTGGTATGAGGCCTACAACATGCGCACAGGAGATCGGGGCATCTTTCCTGCCTACTATGCTATTGAAGTCACCAAGGACCCAGACCATGTAACAGGTACCAAGCCTCTGTGTGCAGGCTGCTGATGTCCCCATCTTGTACCACATCCTCCCTGCTGAGCAGTCTGGCGCTGAGCAGCAGGCTGGGGGGAGGACCAAACTGGGCATCCAGCAGGAAGCAGTGAGCAGCTTCTGCTGTGATGCTGGGAGTTGGTACCTGGTGTTGAGGGAAGCTTTTCCTGAGCAGGGAGAAGTGCAGGGGTTGGGAGATGGAGAGGGGAGGTGGAGCTCAGCCCACATACCTGGTCACCAGAGATGATCCCAGCCATGTGCTCTCTCTTCCAGCTCTGGCCAAGAGCAGCGACTGGGTGGACCAGTTCCGGGTGAAGTTCCTTGGCTCCGTGCAGGTTCCTTATCACAAGGGCAATGATGTGCTCTGCGCGGCCATGCAGAAGGTAGTGTCCCGCACCAGCCCAGGGAGCAGGAGCACCCACTCCTTCTGGCAGCAGGGCAGAGCCTCAGTGGGGAATCATCATCACCGCTCACAAGCCCCACGGCTTTGTCTCTCTCTTCCACAGATTGCCACCACGCGCCGCCTCACTGTGCACTTTAACCCACCCTCCAGCTGCGTCCTGGAGATCAGCGTGCGCGGGGTCAAGATTGCTGTGAAAGCCGACGACTCCAAGGAGCACAGCAAGGTAGTGCCCCGCTCCCTGCTCATCTCATCCCTTCCCTGATTGCTGCTCTGAGCTGGCTCGTGCCCTCTGTGCTACGGGGCATGTTTGTGTATGAAAATTAAGGGTCTCCACCACACGTCTGAGGGTGTGAGAAACACCATCATCAGCGTTCTAGGCCCACCATCAGGGTCCCCCATGCCTCACAAGGCCCCGGCTCTGGGCAGTACTGCCAGCTGATGCTCTCACAGCTGCCAGGCACGTCACTGCGCTGGGATGCTGCGAGCTGAGCCGTACCCGGTAATCTGTCAGCTGCTTCTAAACCTTTCTGCTACTATTTTGAGTGGTGTCCTCCAGATCTGCCCTGTAATCTCTTTATCTGGCAAGGGCAGGCTGCTGATTAGCATTCTGCATAAGTAGCCTAGTAGAGCACGTTGGGATGCTGAGCAGAGGCAAGTGAGGGCTTTGCAGCAAGCTGTTGGGAAACCTCTCTTCCAGCTGGGGGATAGGAGTAGCTCATGGCTCTGAGTGCTGTGACAGAGCTGGGCTGAGGTTTCTACAAATCTTGCCTGTATCTAGAGGATGCCATCAACGTAAGTTGTGCTTTAGACTTGTATAGATAAGTTTTCGTTTCTGGCTGGGACCCTTTGACACCCAGGCTTGAATGACTTGTTTAGTTCTAAGTTATCCATTCACCTTCTATCTGCTGGTGTTTCAGAGAGCCTTTTTACTGAAGAAGGAGGGCTGTGTGTGCTGGTGAACAGCAGCACTGACTCTAGCCTGAGTACAGTCTGACTCAGGGCCTCCAGGGAAATCCTGCAGGAGCTACTGGCGGTAAAGGCAGCTGGGGTGAGAGCCAGCAGGGCTGCCTGGAAAAGCTCCCTTTGTTCAGGTGCTTGGAGCAATCCTGAAACCGCTGCTGATAGCAGCCCAGGATTAGGCTCCAATTAATTTCACTCCTCAGTCTCCAAGTGCGCATTTCCAGTGGCCAGAGACCAGCTGCCCTGCAGTGGGTGGGGAGGAAAGCTCTGACAGTTCCCCTCTCTCTCTCCCCCAGGTAAACAAGTGTAGCCATTTTTTCCAGCTGAAGAACATTTCCTTTTGTGGGTACCATCCAAAGAACAACAAGTGAGTAGCAAGGAAGCGTGGTGCAATTCCTGACAGCAGTAGCTCGGCAGAGGGGCTTTGCTGCCTTCCTGCTCCCTGGGGGTAGCACGACTGGGGCTAGGAAGGAAAGGAGGTTTCCCAGAGCCCTGGTTTGGAGGGCTCCCCTTCCCCTCTGAGCCCAGCGCTGCAGACATAGGCTGTGGCATGAGCCTGGGGTGGCAACCAGGACTTATTGGGGGAGGGGTTCAGGTCCCAAACCCCTATGCTTAAGGGTGGGTACACCTCAGAGAGGCTGGGGTACCTGTGCCTGCTGGTCTGCTGGTCCAGTCACACCCACTCTCTTTGCCCTCAGATATTTTGGGTTCATCACCAAGCACCCTGCTGACCACAGATTTGCCTGTCATGTCTTTGTCTCGGAGGAGTCCACGAAGCCACTGGCGGAGTCTGTAGGGTGAGTCCTGGCTGGGCAGGGAAGGCTGGCTCATAAAGGGCAGGAGGACCAAGACAGCCAGGCTGAATCCTGCCATCTCCCCCTACGTGTGGGGCTTGGACCTGGCCCCAGGCTGGCACCTCTTCCCTCAAGTGAGATGCTTGGTGTGAGAGCCAGGGCTGACAGGGCTATGGGCATCATATTCCTGACAGTACTGGAACAAGTCCCAGTGCAAGGCCTTGCAGGCAGATGGCTGAAAGTCATGCACTGTGCAGGGAATCAGAGCAAGGATGGAGACCCTGCGGCTCTGAGGGTAGCTCTGGGGGCTAATGCAGGAGGAGCTAGGGGCTGGGGTGTCAAACAGGACACAGGGTAGGGAGTGAGCGTCAGGATGGAAACGGGGATCTATAATTGCCTTGTGGGGAGGCTAAGCTTTGCCTGGTGCTGTGTTGCAGGAGGGCTTTTCAGCAATTCTACAAGGAGTATGTGGAGTACACGTGCCCCACAGAGGACATCTACCTGGAGTAGGGGCTGGCACAGGCACCTCCTGCACAGCCAGGGCTGCAGTCTCGCCCCTTCCCCGTGTCGTGCATGGACAAGAGCTGCTTTGAGCCTGGAGGAGGAGTGGGCCCGGGGCAGGGCTCCCCGGGGCACGGAGCACCGCCTCTTTTCGTGACTCCCCTTCCTCGGGCTGGGGGGACGGGAGGGGGGAGGGCTGGACAAATTGTGTTTATTGTACAAAATACTCTTAGTTTATTCTACTGGAGAAGCACCCGCTGGGTGCCCTGCTTGTGAGCGGTTGGGGGGGGCAGTAGCGTGCTCGTGCCCTTTCCAGCTGCAGGCTGGGGTGACAGCATCTCCTCCTTGTGACCATGGCACAGCTTCCCGTCCCATCCATCTGGGGTGACTTTTAATTGCAGTGGCAGAGTCAGTTTCTTGCAGTATGATGAGACAGCAGCTACAGAAAACAAGATCCACATGCTGGCTCCTGCCTGGGAGATGGGATCACCTCCCTGCCAGGCCCTGGGGAGATGGCTGCTGGGCAGGGGTGGCAGAGGAAGCCCCAGAATCTCCTCTGCCAGAGCCAAAATGAGATGAGACAGCTTTCCCCTGCCTCTGTCCCCATCCCCACCCCTTCCATCTTGTATCCATGCCCTGGGGTGAGAGAAAAATTCCCCTCATACCTCCCTGCAGTAACTATACCCTCGAGAGGGAAGCCCTTCTCTGTCCCCTTCCCCTCTCCCCCAAGCTGCTGGTGGCAGAGGCAGGGCAGGGACACCCCAGGTCAGTGGGGCTCAGCCCCTGCACAAAGCTGGGTGTCTGCCCGAAGTGGGGCAGGGAAGGGCTAAAGCCTGCAGGGAGCCGTGCGAAGCACCAGGGAGGTAGAAGAGCTCTCCCGGTCCCTGCAGCCAGTGGTCTCTGTGCTTCAGCTGGATCTGCTGTGATGGCAACAACTATTAAATATGATGGTTCATGGAGCAGAGCTACTGTGCTGTTTGTTTCCCACTGCAGCGGGTTTGGGCCCTGGCTCCTTCTTTCCGTTGAGACCCCAAGAGGAGCTGGAGCTTCTCAGTATTGGTCCAAGAGCCCTGGCTGTCATCCTAGGAGGCCAGAGATCCTATGCTGATCCAAAGGGATTTCTGGCAGCTGTTGCTCCAGCCCTCACCTGCTGGGCTGTGGTGGGCAGGGGGGCACGCTGGCTCACAGGTGCACATCCTCGTAGTACTCCAGCAAGTCCAGCCCGTTGCGCTTGCTTTTGCCAGCTCTGCGCAGCTCCGCTGGCCGCGCCGGGGCTGCCCGCGTCCTGAAGCGAGGCTGCTTGGGTTTGATGCCGTAATCTGCGGGCACAGCAGAGGCTGGGCTTGGCTGCTCCCAGGGGATTAGGGACAACCGCCCACCTGGAGGGGTGAGTGCATGGAAAGGGGCTTCAGAGGGGCAAGGAGAGCACTGTACCATCCACCAGGCCAAAGTGCTTCTGTGGAAGCTCCAGGGGAGCAGAGAAATCCTCAGGAACTGAGTAGCTGTCCCTACAGAGGAAAACCAGGGCCAGGAGTGAGCCAAGGTCCTACAGCACTTAGGCTGGCACAAGAGCTCCCACATGCTGTGTCGTCCACCCAGTCTGGCCAGCTCTTGAGGCCTGGTGCCGCAAGTGCCAGCCCATGTCAGGGGCCCTAGGATACCTGCAGGTACCGGGGCAGGGAGGAGTAGGAGGAGGGAAGTGTCATCACCTCTGGTGCACAGGCTGTGGGAGGGCAGCCCCCAGCAGCAGGGCGAGCAGCAGCAGGCAGCACAGCATGGCGCACACTGACCGGTTCCACTGGTTCCACAGCGGAGAGGTCACAGAGGAGCCACCCTGGTTGCCCAGGACACCTGCTGGGTGGGGCAGGGGACATGGCCCCTCCCAGGTGCTGCTGCTGTACTTGCTGGCCCTGCCAGCTGCTGAGCCTTTGCTGTGCTGTCCCTCTGTATAGCCACAGCTCCAGGGCTGCTCCTGTCCCTCAACACCTGCTTGTGCCTTCCTCTCAAACCCTCCTTGCATCTCGTATCAGTACCACCCTGCCCCAGGAGCCAACACTTCAGCATCTTTTTTTGCTAAAAGACTGAGCAAATGGAGCGTAGTTCCTTGCTCATGGCTTCTCCATGCTGCTGTTACCATGTTGCAGGGCCTTGCCAGCTGAGGCGGCAACACAGACCCCTCACACTGGCCAAGTCCTGTGGTCCCCAACTGTGGTGGCCCAATGCCAGGTGCTGAGGCAAGAAGACTGTGACCCCTGCAGTCTGAGAATCCCTCAGGGATGGTTCAGGTAGGAATGTTGCTGATTCCCACTTGGGGCACACATTCCACCCAGACAGCTGCCTATAGGGCAATCCAGTGCCACCAGCTGACTAACCCTTTGTCCTGGCCAAGGGAGCTGCACAGAAGCTCACTGCAGACTGGTGCCTCAACTGTCCCCCAGTTAGGAGACACAGGCCTCTCCTGGGCCCTTTATTAAACGTGGCACAGCAGTATTTGCTGAATTAATCACTTCTCCTCTGCCCTTGGCCAAGCCCCCAAGCACTGGCTGGCAGCCATTCTGCAAACCCTTTTAACACACATTAGGTGCTAGGAAAGCAGCCTGCACCCTGCAGCTCTGTGTACCCCCACGGGAACCCCAGGACTCTGGGGACTGAGGAAGGCACTGGGAATTACAGAGGCTATAGTCATCAGCTGAGCAACATGTGGCACCCTGACTGACACAGGCCAGAGCAAAAGGCTTCTAAGGGACAGCATATCCCAGGGTAGACAACTGCAAAAGCTGCTCTTTCCGACAGAGAGAGACCTGCTGGCAACCAGATCCAGGGGATCCCATGCAAAGAGGGAGAGGCCCTTCAGCTCAGTTCTCTCCAGTCAGTCAGTTTATTTGACAGACAAATCTGCTTCAAGCAGATGGGCCAGGCACAGCCAACACAAGCAGGCTGCAGGTCAACCTCAGCACCTTGACATGTGAGACAATGCTCTCCAAAAAACCACTACGCTGCCTGGCTTTATTATAGCGCAGCTGTACAAAAGAAGAAAAATCAAGTGCTTCAAAAAAGAGGTTGCCCCATCACCATCACTGCAGCCACAGAATGGTCCAGAGAAATAGGTGGCCAGGGTCTCCCCACACATTTAGTGTCCATCATTCACACCTAGATCTGTTAAAAAAATCACATACAACCCCCTCCCCACTCTGCAGAATAGGAGCTTTGTATTTATGATTTAACTGAAAATTAGACATTATCAACATCCCTCCCCCAGCCTGCCTGCCCTCTTTAAAAATGTCCAGCCATGATTTTAGCAGAGAATAATCATCTTCTCATCAGCCCCAGTTATAGAAATAGATTTTCTGCCAAGCAGGCAAGTAATCCATCAGTGGCCCTGAAACAAGAGAACAGAGGGATCACGCATGTAGAAAGGCAAGAATTTAAAGCTGTCTGTCTATGGGGTATATCCCCCACTTCTCATTATGATCCAAACAACCCCAAATCTCCATTTACACAACTCAGATGAACCCAAGAATAGAACAGTTACTTTTGCCAAGATGTGAGGCAAAACTGCAGTGTGGTGCCAGAGATCAGAGCAGGACCAAGAGGGGTGTGAAACATGGTCAGCACCAACCACTCCCTCAGAGCTGACATGTTCAAGCTCCAGTGGGAAAGGGAGGCTACAATGTGCAAGGGGAAAACCCACATGCAGAGAGTCAGGAGGATGCTGCTGTGACAGGGAAGAGGGAAGATAACTCAGCAATAGTGAGCAGGTGCAAACAGATGCATCTGCTGTAGAGCAAAATTGCTTATGTTGCACAGGGCTTAATGCAGGCTCCAAAGCCTCTCTGAAATCACTAACTGGAGGAAGCAGCTCCTGAGCTAGCCAGCTTTGTGACCTCCCCAAATAAAGGGCAATCCCATGATGCCAGGCTGATGTAATGTCACATCACTGCCATGAATCACTCCACAAAAGGATTCACATCATCAGTGGAAGAGTGGAGGGAAGTCAAATGCTGACCTATAATAAAGGGATCCTCTGGTGAAGGACTATAACATAGACCTGGTTTGGCCCTTTCATTTACAGTCAGTTTCTGCCTGGTTCAATACTTCCAGGCACCCATTTACCCCTCCTGTCCGCACTGCAGACTAGGGATCAAGGAAAAGAGTTCAGAACAGGGCTGTAAAGTGGGGTCCTGGTGCACCAGCTGAGGTGCAGAAAGGAAGCCCAGGAGAACAGGCCTAGGTGGCAGACACCGAGCTCTGCAGCCTCAGGGCACACAGACATCCCTACTGTCCTCAAGCCAGGAAGCAATTAATCTTTTCCTTCAGCATTTAAAAATTACTCAAGCATCAACACAGACTGCTCTAGTGCTAACCTCTCTAGGGACTTCCCAATTCCCTTCCTGGACTGGAAACCAATTGACAAATATTCCAAATAGCCCTCATTTCTCTTCACCAGACAGAAATGGGGATGTAACAGTGGGACCCACTTACGTGTGACAAAGCCAACTCCAGGCACATAATCAGCCAACAAGCGCAGAAGGAGGAGGATCCTGCCCCTAGGAAGGGAGAGAGTATGAAAAAGTCCAGCTGGACATCTCCTGCCCCAGCTGTTGAACACACAAACAGCAATGGCAGCTGTTACACAAGGGCTCAGATTAACCTGGTCATAGGCACCCACACACCTTCAGATCTACTCACCCAGTCCCCTGACACTGTTGCAGTTAAAAGGGAAATTTTCAGCAAAAGCCCTGCAAGGGCCCCTTACTCTGAGTATCGGTCGTAGAACGGAGATCTCAGCAGGTAGTACAGCAGTAGGAAGGTTCGTCGCCTCAGCTCCATCCGCTCTCGCCTGTTCAGGTCTTTCAGATCACTCAGCAAGCTCAGACTGGAAGGCAGAGGGCAGAGAGCTAAGTCATGGCAACAGCAGCCAGCAGGGAAAAGAAAGTGGGTTTCTAAAGCCCTCCACTCTCAGCTCCATGCAGAGCAGACCGCGCCAGCTCAGAACAGAGCACTGTAAGCGTTGCAGATGTGTCAATCCCCAAGCTAAGTACCGGCCCCAGTGCGTATTTCTCTCAGTAGGGCCTGCCCAGGACTTGGAATTGGGGAAGTGCGATGCCCAGCCACCACCAACCAAGCACCAAGAAAAACTCTTCACCAGACTGACCTCGAGATGTCCAGGACTGCCGAGAGGAGCCAGGGCTTCCATGATCTCTGGCCCCATACTCCTAAACTCAATACTAGGACCACACAGTCAAGGAATTAAAAGATGAGAGATTCCTAACAAGAGGCACGCAGAGAAGCAATCCCCTGGGTACCCACAAAGTTCTGCCAACTGCAGGCAAATACACCCTAAGGCAGGGCTGGGGGCCCCGGGGAAATGGGCTGGAGGACTTGCACCCACAGCTCCAGCAGCTGAGGCCACCCACCGAAGTGTAAGAAAGGGAAGAGTCCCGAGGCCCATGCCCAAGCAGAGCCGCGCAGGGAACAGTGGCGAGGCACTGCCCTGCACGCGGGCCGAGCCCGCAGCACCCTCTGCCGGCACCCGCGAGCGGCGGGAGCCCGCACGGAGAAGGGCAGGATACGGTGGAGCAGAGGGCGGGTAATGTAGAGGGATTCTGCGATGGTTTCTTGGAGACCCAGAGGAGTGGGAGGCTGGTTCATCTCTTCCGCCCTTCGGCTCTGCGATTCTTCCCTCTGCTGGGGGGACCCCCAGTGCCGGGACTGCAGGGATGGGGCTGAAACAAGGAGGTCCGGTCACTAACACAAATAAAAGCTTTGTCCCAGCTGGAAACTACGTATCACATGACTGCTAGTTCACTCCACCTGGCCCTGGAGCCCCTCATCCCCCCCGGCCGGTGGGATGGGGAGAAGAATCAGAAAAAGGTAAAGCTCCTGCATGGACACAGAACAGTTTAATAACTGGAATAAAATAAAATAACAAAAATAATAACAATAATGACAACAATGAAAAGGAAGAAAACCCAAGAAACACAACTGATGCACAATATAACTGCTCACCACCCCCAGACTGATGCCCATCCCATTCCCAAAGAGCGACGGGCCCCTCCCAGCCAACTTCCCCAGTTTATACACTGGGAAATGACATTCTATGCTATGGAAGATCCCTTCAGCCAGTTCAGGTCATCCATCCTGACTAGGCTCCCTCCCAGCTTTTGTGCATCTCCCACTAGCAGAACCCAGGAAACTGAAAAATCCTTGACTTAGAGTAACCACTGCTTCTCAACAAGCTACAACATCAGTGTGTTATCAACATTATTTTCATACTACACCCAAAACTTAGCACTGTACCAGTTACTAGGAAGAAAACTATCCCAGACAAAACCAGGACACCTTCCTATCATGTTTCCCTGCTTTCTGCACTGTGAAGGCGTGAAACAGGAAAGCTCAAAGAGGTACTTTTAAGATCCATGCTCCTCAAAGCATAACCATGATGAAGAGTTGTCTCTGTTGCACAGCTCACATGGGAAATACAATTTAAGTGCTAGCCTTACAGCACGTCCCTGGTTGCTTTGATACCTCCACCCACCCACAGTAGGCCTGGTGAGTGGCAAGATATGTCCCAATACAAGGTTCTACCCTTTACCACATCTGTGTCATCCATGAAGGCACAGACCAGGAACAGCTCAGGCTGAAAACAGGCTCGATTACTTACTGCTCTGGAGAGAGCGCACAACACGGCTGGAACGCCTGCCAACATAGGTCTGATCCTTCCCTGAGGAGCTGTCTTCCATGCCTGCAGAAGAAAACAGCCACAGGGGTCAGGCTTCAAAGCAACACGCTTCACACCCCAGAGATGGCAGCAGCACCCTCCCCTACGCTGCCACCAAGAAGAGCAGACTGAAAGGCTGATTTAGTGCAAACTGGACAATTCTGCAGAGGCTAACAGTAGGCAGAGGGTGAAAATGTAAATCTGCCTGACATTGCCCAGGTCTAGGGCCTCCTTCCTCATCATCAGACCAGGGTACATGCAGCCTGACTCATGGTTCAGAAAGAAATTCCCGGCTTAGCCTTCTCCATCCCCTCCTTCCAGATAGTAGGACAACCCTGCCACTAAGCTAACTCGTCCTCTGCAAAGGGTGGAAAGTTCAACACAGCTCAGCCTTGAGTATAGACACCTTATGGTTCCATGTGCTGCACAAGCCACTGCTCTGATGAGTAATTCTAGCAGGACAAGACATGTGGCTCAGCAAGGCACCAAGCCAATGATGAAACACCATGGGCTCACCTTGAGGGTGGAGAGGCTGTTGAGTCTCCCTGTTCAGTGGCACGATGGGAGGAGACATCTGGATGCCAGCTTTGTACCACAGCAGGAGCAGGAGACGAAGGATGGCTCTGCGAACAGACATGTGGAAGTCTTCAATACCAGACTATGGAGTTGGGTTCCTGTTGCACTGGAGAGATGGCTTCCACAGAAGAGGGAAACACTCAGGTCTCCTCAGAGCAACCGGCAAGGTGAGAGGCGTAAGTGCTCCCTTCTGTGGCACAGCATCCAGTACACCGTGGGGCTCCAAATTCCCCCAGCCTCAGGGACTGGCAGCTCAGTCCTGTGTGGGATTGTTTCTGGGGTACAATGGAGTGCCCTCCAGGTCCCCTTTCCGAGCGCACGCTGCCCCTTCCCCTCTGCCCGCAGCACTTACTTAGCCAGCTGGATGAGGACAATGATGGTCCACCGGCCCATCTCCCCCCACACCCTGGCTGTCCCCATCTCTGCAAAGACCTCCACGCATTCTAGCACACTCAGCCAGGTCAGCAGCTTCTGCTGGGGCAGCGACTGCAAAACACAGAGGGGAGGAGGGGGACAGGATGCAGGTTCTGCTGGGGAGTTAAAGAGGGCAGAAGCACAGCCCAGTCTGGTGGGACCCTCAGAAATAAGCACCAGATGGCCTTGGAAGTCACAGCTCCAGAAACAAAAAGCAGTGTCTTTCTTCACTGCGGCTGGAGCCTACACACAAGCCCATTTATCTACCTCCAAGCAGAGGCAGACTGAGACATTACAGTATCACATGGGGTTACTATTCCAAAAACAGGGAGAACATCACATCTGTGTCTTGTATTGCCTCTACCCCAACTGACACAGCAGGATAGCCTCCTGGGCTGTGGCATTGTGCCTGAGCTCCACAGCAAAACTCTCCCCTCCTCCTCATCCCAGAGCTGAGACACAAGACAACCTCCTCTCTGGTTAGAGCTGATGAGGGAGTGTGCTTGGAGTGGAGGGAAGGGGACCCACGGTCCACAGGCACACCAGAGTGAATGCCTGCTGAACACAGCATCAGTCTAGATTTCAGGCATGAACCCCACAACAGTGGGTGCTCTTCTGGTCTACGTCTCTGCTCTCCACATAGGAACTTACTACTGCTGCCAACCACAGGGTTTAACCCATTGAAAAGCATAAATACAGACAATACAGCTGAAATTCTCCTCAACTTTAACCACCAGGGAAGCAAGTCTTCTGCATTTCTGTTTGTTACACGCCTGATGTTCCATTCAGGGAGCTGCCTACACCTAACCCACACACTGCGCAGGTTTGTAACAGAAGAGCCTTGTTGGGAAAAAAACAACCTCTTCCCCATTCCCCAAAGGGTCTAACAATGCTGGGAGCTGGCCTGGGGCTTATGCAAGAGAAACATAGTAGTAAGGCGCTTACATTTGTCTTACTCAACAGAATACGCAAAGGAAGAGTCTGACAGATGGAATCAGAGCTTCGGTGCTCCAGAGCCACTGCTATGTAAACAGCAATGGTTTATTCATCAACACCTCTACCTAGCTCAAGTTCTGAGCTTCTTGAGAAAGCCTGTGGAGCTTCTGGTGAAAGTCAGGGCCTGATTTCTGTGGTCCAGGAGTGCTCTGGCCACACCTCCAAGCCAGGACCTACGGGACAGGGCTACTGTTTTACTTGCATTCGGAGGTTGTCTCTGGCTTCTCCATACTTGACCGTAAAGAGAGGGCACAGCAAAGACCTGTCAAGTTTCTACAGACAGTCCCTAAAAGCTCCTGCAAGAAGGAAAGCACGTGCCCCAAATCCTCCTCCCACACACTCCAGCCTTACCACTGGCAGGGCTTGCTGCAGGTCCTTTCGGAGAATCCAGTCGTTTAACAGCACTAGGAGGTTGGACGCAGAGTACACTGGAAAAGGAAGGGAACACCGCAGAATGGATGCACAGAAAGCAAGCCAAACCGGCCCTGCTGCCCCTGTCCCCGACAGGGTACGAGGGAAGGAGGGCAGCAAGACGTGCTGCCCGAGAACGCAGCCGGTCATGGACAAAAGCAGGGCCCGGGGAGTGGACCCGCATGCACCCGGGCAAGGGCACAGCACCAGCACCGGCCCCAGCCCCGGCCCCAGCCCCGCTGCCCACCTACCCAGCTCCGACAGCGCGTGCGAGTCCGAGAAGCGACCTGCGAAGGGAAAAGAGCGGCTACAGCGAGCGCCCGGCGCCGGGGGAGCCCCCGCTCCCCGCTGGGCCCCGGTGCCCGCACCCTCCTCGGCCCAGACCCCGGCCGGAGGGACGGTCTGCCCGCCTCCCCGCTCCCTCACCTGGCAGTAGGTAGGAGAGCCCCCGCACGGTGCCCTCCAGCTGGGCCGTGGCGGCCGGGTGTCGCCTCACGTAGTCCTGGTAGCGCTGGCACAGCAGGCGCAGCCGCCACACGAGGCCGGCTCCGCGGGCACNGTGAGGAGCCGGGCTGCGGTCAGTTTTGGGGGGCCCCGGGAAGGAGTCGTTCCTCGAGCGTTGCGGTGGGCGGGGGTCTGCCCACGCGTGGGTCTGGCGCTCCGCGGGGTGACTGCGGGCGGTGTGCGGGGTACCGGCCGCCCGTCGGGGGCTGCTCGGCGGAGCTGCCGGGGCTGGCTATGGCACCGGTAGAAAGTTCCCGGTGGCGCTGGGGAACGAGAGCGGGCGCCGGGAGGGGCGCTTGCCCCTTCGTCACCCACCGGGGAGCGGCGTGCGGCACCCCGCGTCCCTGCCGGGAGGGCCGGTGCCCCCGGGGCGGCTCCCATGGGCACCCGGGTCGCTGCTTGCCCGGCAGTGGGGAGCCTCGCTCTGCACCTGGCGAGGGCTCTGCGTAGGGAAGGGTGAGGTGTGACCGAGGGGGCAGGGACAGCCCCGCTCCGCTCGGGGCTGAACGGCCCGTGCCCACTTGCTGGCTGCGGAGCAGGGTAGGTGTTGCCCTGGGGGCTGGGAAAGGTCGGGGGGCCTCGGGGACGGGGACTTTCATCCTCGCGTCCGTGCGTGACAGTGTCTGTCCCCGCCCGGGGCCGGGGGACCGGAGCGGGGAGCAGAGGGGCGGTGGTCGGGCCGTGCAGTGGGGGCTCTCCCGGAGCCCACGCAGGACCCGCACGGCCCCCGCTGCGCTCCGTGTTTGCCGCACTAGCACGGGTGTCCCCGTTCGCAGGCGGGAGGAGGCGCGGGGCCCGCCTGGTTGCAGCCTGTTGCAGAAGTGGCTCCAGCCTGTGCCCGGTCCCGCGGCCTCCCTCCCTCCCTCCGTGCCGTGCCCTGCCCGGGCTCTGCCTTCTGCTCAGCCGAGGCTGCCGCCAGCGTCCCTGCCCGCAGCCGGGCCTGGTCCCGCACGCTGCCCGGGGAAAAGATCGGCGGTGCCCGTGGGCCAGGAGGCGCTTCGTGGCCTCTCGGGTGCGCACAGAGCTGGGCCGAGCCGCCCCTCCTTCCTCCTGTCCGGTTACCTCCGCACAATGGGCACAGTGTGTGCCTGCGGCTTCCTCGGCGGGAATTACAGTTGCATGGGCAGGCACTTTATCCTTCCTGATCTCTCCTCTTCCCCCGAGGGTTCGTTTTCCAGCAGGCTGAGTTCAAAAAGGGCACGAGATACCGCTGGCAAGCAGTCTGGCGCTAAACAAACCTTTTTAGTCAGAATCACATGGATTAGACCCAACTTTCCATTCATACGCAGTGCTACCTGCGAGCTTCTCTGAATTTCACGGTGGCTGGGCTGCTAGTGTAAGTGCGAAGGCGGGTGAGATAGCACCCGAAGCCTGTGATAGAGGTCTCCAGCACAGTTTACTGGGGTAGGTGTGTGCTCCTGGTGACTCTAGGGGCATATCCAGTGCAGACTGCCAGAGCTGCTCTCCTTCAAGGAGAATCTCTAACTCTGCCAGATAGCAATCTGAGAGCTGGCTGCCTAGGAGACTGCCAGAGACACCTTGTCTTCAGCCAGAGGTGAAGCTTGATGCACAAAGTCCTTGGGCTACTCTGAACAGCACAGCTAGGTTCTGTCCCTGAGTAAGGAGCATTTTGGCAGAGGCTTTCTCTTCACCCCCTGCCCCCCAAACTCTGTCCCACCGACTGTCATGTCCCCTTTTGTTCATCTCCTGCCTTCAGTAAGTGGGTTTGGAGGACAGTTTGAATAGCATCATGCTGCCTTTTTATGGTAAATATGCTGCAAGGGAGCACTGTAGGATGGGCGGCTTCTCAGAGCAGCAGCAAGTCCATGAGACTGGGCAAGACTTAAATTCTCTTGGCTTATGGTACCCATGGTATGTGTGGTGGCAGGATAGGAGGTGAAAGGCTGGGTTGAGGGACTAGCTGCTCTCTTGACTGTGCCCAGAATGATCTTGGAGCAGCTCTTTCCTTAGCACTTGCTGTCAGTCTGGGTGCTGAGGGCTTGTGCTTACTGGAAATCCACCGGCTGTAACTGAGGCCAAATAGTTCCAATGCTCTGATGATGAGGGGTGCAGGCTCAGCACTAATGGTAGGAAAAGAAGGAAACAAAAAAAAGCAAACGTTCTGCCAGCCCATCTGTGGGTACAGTGCTGAAGTCCAGCTTGCTTGGCTGCCAGTGTCTTGCTCTTTGCTCAGATCCAGGAGATCACACCATTTCTGGGAAGCCTGACTCTCCAGGTGCAGCACTGCCATGGGTATAAGGCAGTTCATCCTCAGTAAGCCTCAAAACACATCTTTCAGAGTCTTGGGGTATGCGAGGATGTTTTCGTACAGTACCTGCCAGGCTTGGAGCTGGGGAACAGGATGTGGGAGAACAGACTCAGTATATTGATGCTTGGCTGTGTCTTGGGAGGTGGGTAGTTGGGGTGGGAAGTGGATATTCTCCCTACCCTTGTCTCCCTGCTGACCTTCCACTGCCAGAAGGGAAGTAGCCTGGCAGTACAAAGTCAGGGATGTGGATCTTTTTGGCTGTGGTTGAAAGCGAGCAGTTGTGATGAAGAATGAGATGGCCTTTCTGGCCCTGCCTCTTTAGGGCATCCCTTCCTGCCCTTTTTAGCTCTCACACCATGGTCTGGCTGTGTATTTTCTCTGCTTCTGGATGAGCTCAGCCAATACTTTAGGATAGCTAGGGATAAACTATGACTTGCTCCAAATAACCTGTAGATGGAGGCATGTCCAGGGAGTATTTTAGTCCCTTTTATGTGAACTCTGCCTAGAATGGAAGGCCTCATTCACTTATGATATCCCTCTGGAGGCCAGCACCTTTCAGGAGAGCTCCAAATCTCTGTCCAAATGAGGAGACAAGGACAATAAAGCACACCATGCTCTGAGCATGGCAATGCTGGTGGTGGCAGCTTGTACTTCTGATCTTGGACAGCCCTCCTGGGGTCTGGAAAGGCAACAGCTGGCAGGGGAAGCTGGTGGTGTAGTACCTAAGTTCCTGAAGTGTTGCTGACAGGTCTGTTACTTGAAGCAGTAGTCTGAGGGGAAGGGAAACCCAGGTCAAACAGCTTAAGGTCAAACAAGCTTAAGGGGCCTTTTAATGTGTGTTTTGACTTGGAGGCATTTTGTTGCAGTTCTCTGTCAGGGTGCCCCTGCCGTTCCCAGCTTAGCTCAGACTTGGCGTCTCTGGAGAAAGACTCTTTTTGGCTTCCCAGGAGGAACAACATGTCTGGCAATGTGTGCAGAGCCCTGCTGCGAGATACTGACTGCCTCTTGCCTCCAGATGCCTTTTCCAGAAAGCCATTTAGAGCCACAGATTGTTACTTGGATGACTCCCTTCCCTGGTTCATTAGCAATGTGCAGTCTCTCCTGTAATACTCAAATCTGCCTGTGCCAAAGGCTGAAAGGGAGAGGCCATGTCTTTTAATAACCATGTGATGCAGCTGGAAAAAACTTTTGGACACGTAGTTCTCTGGTGGCCTGAGTTGATGGAAACACTCCAAGGGAGAGATACAGCTGGGCCCTGAGGGAGAGGGCACTGCAACTGCTTTTGGGTGTGTGAGAGGTAACTGCTTGTGGTTTCTGACCTTCCTTTCCCCCAGCGTCACCCTAAGCTCCCCTGACCCCACCTGGAGAAGGCAGGAGACCTGGAAATTGGTCCCACCACGCTGCAGATCTTGCAGGTCCTGTGTGGTGCTGTGTGAACAACTGCTGGTGGCTGGGTTGCAGCCACATGATGTGGGCTCCATCCTGGAGGTGAGGCTCCTGCCATGTGCAGATGGGAACTCTGCTGTCCCAGTGCTGCTGTGCTGGATCCCAAGGGACAGCGCTGCTGTGTATGACAGGCACACATCTGGGTCTCCCCACTCAGTATTAGCTCTGCTGAAGGGGCCTTTGCTTTTCGAGCTCTTTGCTATTGAAAGTACTCAGTGTTGTTGCCAGCAGCTTCTGCTTCCTTGCCCAGGTGGAGGGACTTGGCTCTTACCTGCTGAACTGTTCCCTGGAAATGTAAAGCTCCAGTAGCACCAGGGCGAGGGTTGTGGGGTGTATACCAGGAGGGTTTGGCACCCTAGTTTATATCCTGTTTCTACTGCTCCAGAAGTATCCATCTTTGAGTTTCCCCTCTGAGACCCCTTTGGTCTGAGGCGGGAGCTGATCAGGACAAGCAGAGTGGGGATGATGGAGGAGACAGATGTCTGTTTACTGACATGTGCCGTAGGGTCCATACATGTCCTTTCTCACTGGCTGCCACCTTGTAGCCAGAATCTGAGGGAGACTCACAAAGCAGAAGTTTTGTTGGGCCTTGTTGCTGAAGGAGGGTTTTGCTGAGCAGTGCAGTGCTGTACTTCACTCTTAGAATTGCTGGATTTCACTGTTCAGGTAGCAGCTGTTGTTACTATTTTTTATTTCTAGCCCTTGTCGGGATTGATGTCGCCTCCCTTCTGTCATATTGTGCTGTGCCAGGCTGGCCTGGGGTCTGCTGTGGCTAGAGCGTGCAGGAATACAGCACACTGTACACTTACTTCTCTGTTTGGGCTTTTAAAACAGGTGGGACAGACTGCTCACATTCTTTTAGTAGGTTTTTACCCACTTTTAAGGTCCTGCTCCTGCTGCATCTTAGAGCAATAAGGTGTGGATAGAGGGTCTTTAAAACGAAATTCCCAATTCTTCTCTGATTCTTTTGCCCCAGCATATTTGTATGTCTGTGCTTCTGTTTTGGGCTTTCTCCTGATAAGGAGATAATAATCCTTCCAGCTTCCTGGGAGAAGGGCTTATCCATTTCATCCTGCAGTTGTGGAATGTGTGTGCCCAGCTCTGTGGGAATTGGAGGAAAGGGGTGCACTGGCAAGATCCCAGCAGAGGAAGAGGATTTCCTCTGAGGAGGAGTAACATGTGCAGACTGCTCTCTTCAGCACAAGTTGCGTGCATGATGTTCTTTGCCTGCTTTCTCTCTCCTCTGCCTTTACTCCTTGTGTCTCCCTGTACGCATCTATTTGGACAGACTCTCTTAACTGCCATTATGGGGCTGCCCAGGGCATGTCACGGGGGCTCAGGTTACTGGACACGATAGTTAATCCCTTTATTGCCTCGCAAGTTAGACACTTGCTGCTGTTGTCATGTTTGGGAGGGGGCCAGAGAACTTGCATCCCTCCCCCAGCTCCTCATCCTGCAGGAGGATTGGTGTGAGGACTCACATGTGTTGCGATGGAACTCGGTGGCTGTGGCTTTGCCAGCAGTTCTGGGGACATGTGTACAGCCCTCCTTGCGTGGGTGGGGAACGTGCCAAGGACAGTGCAGTGCAGCATGCAGGTAGTCATTCTCCCCTGGGCTGTCTGGGTAGCCCTGGGTGACACCGAGCCATGCTTTGTGACAGGCTGGAGCACAGGGACAGGACCAAGGTGTAGGGTGCTCTTATCTATGACTCTTGGATGTGCGGGGCCCTGTCCTCAGAGCTCTCTCATGCAGCAGCTCTTCACGTGACCGTCTTTTGGGTTTCAGGTGACAGCAAGCTCCAAAACTCTCAAGTACAGCTGAGATGTCTTATCTGCCCTTCAAGCTGAGAATCCTTGGTTAGAGGGGGTCCTCACAGGAACCACCAGGCTGTGCCAACTTCTCCAGCTGTTCGTAGCCACTCCTGCAACATTGGCAGCCTTCAAAGGTTAGTTGTCATGTGTGTTGAGTAGATGGTTTACATGTGGTTGCTCCCTTGCTGTTTTAGTGCTTCTAAATCAGGGGATAAAAGGGGATAGTTGCATGGGAGAAGGGCTATGGGTATTTGGGACCAGTGGGAGGTTCTGGAGACAGCACTGGCACTTGTAAGCCCCCATAGCCCAGTTCTTGGGAGGGAAGGACCAGATTCTCCACATGAATCCTTTGAATAAAGCGTGATCCCATCTCTGTGGCTGTTCACCTGAGAGTGTGTGTCTGGGTCCTTCTCCCCAGACACTACTATAGTCTATTGCTTATTTCATGTGTAGTGGGCAGTAAGTCACTGAGACCTGGACTGAGGAGCTGGAACAAGCTCTCTGGGCCAGGGAAAATGGGAAGACCCTCTTGTGAAGGCTGGGAGCTTGTGCTGGCATTGTTCTGTCCTAGCAGCGTCTTTTCCCTCTGTCCTTTACATCGAGTGTTTTTTTGGGGCCACTGTTCTCGGTGGTCACATCTCTCTCTCTGTCCCTCATTAGTGTAGGGCTTGGCATGCCAGCAGGAGGGAGCCTCAGCATGTCTATGCCTTGATCGGATTTGTCAAGGCTCCTTCCCTTTTCTTCCTGTTCATTGAGGTCTGAAACAAAGCAAACAGAGGAGAGGAATTCCAAAGAATAGGAGTGAGGGCAGAGAGGAACGCTGGAGTGACAGGCTGCCCCTGCACACACGCACCCCCCGCCTTGGTCTGGTGGGGCAGAGCTGGTGGCAGAGCATTTCGGGGGTTGAGGCCATTCCTTGGCACTCCTGTTCCCAGCTCTGGCACCAGCTGCCTTTCTCCCTGTGCTGTGGGGCTCCTATCCTCACTGCTCAGGTAGCTTCTGGAGCCTTGGGCTTGCTGCCTACTCTGCACGGGCACATGAGCCTGAGCACAGCTTGAGGGAAGCAGGGCATTATTTGAACTGCTTTGTTTGTCATGGGCTGTGCTAAAAGGTTTCCCTCTGTACCTGTGTCAGGAAATCTTCCCCTGCCAGGCAGATCCAAAGGAGCCCCACATGGAGCTGAACGTCCTGCCTGGGTGCCAGGGCAGCGAGGCACTGGCCCCTCCCCACCTTGGAGCCAGATAAGTGCTGGAACAAGGCCCTTTTGTGCAGACAGGTGTGTGAAGTGGAGACAAACGTGCTCTGGCGCTCATATTGTTTCCCAGGAGGCAGGAGACTCAAGAGGGGAGTCATGGCCAGCCAGACAAAGCTGCCACAGGTACAGCTTTGTCCAGTCTGATAGATCTTCTTGCTCCCTCCTTTGTCATCCTCAGGCCATCACGCAGTTTGCCCTTCATCCTGCCCTCGACACTGCCATAGACTGGATCAGGGAAGGCAATAGGACGCTCAACAGCCCCAGTACAAAGCACTTGAGGTGAAATACATCCCTGCTAGTAACACCCCCCTCCTTGCACTTGAGCCACAAGGAACAGCCTTTAAGCCACAACCTCTTCTTTCCTTTATTTCTTCCTCCTTGTTCTCTACCTTCTGGCAATCTTTGCACTCCATGGTTTAATTAAAGAGCAGAGCAAAGTGCTTAGACTCCAAAATGTGCAGATTAAGGGGTTACTAATCCTCTTCCTCAATGGGTGCTCACATCCTGTCCAGCCTGTTATCAAGCTTCTGTTCCCTGAGTGGAAACTTGGCCAAACTTGAGGCCTCTACCTCTCTTCCTGCTTGCTGTGCTGAAGAGGAAGGGCGAGGGGTGACAGGAGAGCCGTGGGGGAGAAGCAAAGTGAGTTGTGGGCTTACAGAGGTGGGTTCTCGAGGTGGGTTTGTAGTCAGCACTGGCTATCTTTGCTTTTTGTGTCCTGTCTGGGTTTGGTGCTCCAGGAGCAATAAAGCAGGGGTTTGGTGGTTTTATTTTGGTTTTTTTGAGTGCTGTCTTCCTATTCTGAGAAAATAACCTTTCTGTCAGAGGAAGCAACTGCTTCCCTCTGTGTGTGTGTGTGTGTGTGTGTGTTTATATGGTGGGTGATTTGGTTCAGGTCTGTGCCTTCCCTGTGTATACACCCCTGTCTTGATTTCCCAAGAGTCTCTTCTGTGCTCATATGCCCAAGTGAGCCGTGCTGCAGCACTGCTGAAAGAGCAGGGCTTCCTCACAGGAGTGGGAGGCTGGTGCCTGGCAGTGCTGCATGAGGCTGGTCATGCAGTATTCCCAGTATTCCCATCTGGGGAGGCTGAGATCCCTTTTTAGGACATACAGTGTCAGTGAGAAGGGGAAGGTGGAGTATTTGTGGATCCAACAGGGAAGAGGGAGTGGTGAGGATGAGTGTGGTGGGAAGTGTAAGGCTCTTCCTGGAAGCATCCTGGAAGACCTGATCACAGGATGGTCTGAGCTCTTATGGCTTTGTCCCACTCCTGGTGCAGGCTGGGCACTGCACAGAGGTTGCTGTGGATTGCAGGAGACGTGAGGTTTTGTCCTCAGCCACTGATCTGCTGCCTGGTTGAGTTGAGCTATGCTGTTTCTTCCCTGCCTTTGTCCTTTGGTGTGCGAGTTGAAGGTTTAGCTCAGCAGCGTGAGAAGCCCCAGGGACAGGAACACAAGGAGCAGCAGGAGGGGAGGAAGGCTGGGAATGGTTAGTAATGGGTTTGGATGTTGGGAGTATTCTCCTTTCCACTGCCTGGCTTTGGGAACTGCCTCCCCTCTGGGATCCACTTCCCCTCCTTTTTTTGCCCCCATCAGTCGCTACCTCATTTCCAGTTTGCAAGATGTCCTATATGCTCTTGTGCAGGTAAATTTTTTGTGGTAGCCTGGACAGCAGTTTTTCCTCCAGTGTTGTCAGAGCCTCTTGGCAATGTGCAAGCTTCTCTGTAGCTCAGAATCACTTCTGGCCTTACAAAATGCTCAGGGCACCCTGAGTGGATGGCACTATTGCTGCTTGGGTTTTTAGAGCCTGCCCTGAGCCATTCTGGTTTGCTATTTATAGTGCAGTTGTTCCATTCCTGTGTGGACGAGTTCTGCTCTCAGCCTCGCTTGGGCACTGAGGGCATTGGTGCTAGGAATAGCTCTGGACAGGGAAGATATAGGAGTGGCTGCTTGAGCACAGCTCCCAGTTTGGGCTAGTCCCTTGTGGAAGAGGTACCAGGCTGCATCCATGAGCTCAGCTGCTTTTCACGCAGAGGAAGCGAAGGGATTGCCTTTCTTTGTCGGTTGGTGCCTTGCGTGTGCCTGGCTGCTGGACTAGAGTTTGGCATTGTGAGAGATGGAATTTGGAAGAGTTGCTCCAGTGACCGATACTAGCAGGACTAGTGAGGGACCATGGTGCCATGAGCCGATGGCATGAAGCTGTATCAGCACAGGATTAGGTTGGTTATTAGGAAAAAGCCAGAGGGTGGCTAGGCACTGGAACAGGCTCCCCAGGAAAATGGTCACAGCACCAAGCTTGACAGAGTTCAAGAAGCTTATGGACAATGCTCTCAGGCACATGGTGTGATTTTTGAGGTTGTCCTGTGCTGAGCTGGGAGTTTGACTTGATGATCCTTGTGGGTCCCTTCCAACTCAGGATATTCTATGATTCTGTGCTGGGCAGTTGGCATGGAAGCCCTGCTCCTAGCATGTCCTTCAAGCAGTGACAGTGACCTTGTGTATCCTGAACTGCTGCCCACTGGGGCGGGTGGATCCCTTGTGGTGGGGTACCTGCCATTCCTCGCACAGGGCCCTGCTCTCCTCCCCCGCAGGGAGTGTTTGCTAACCCTGAGGGAGGTCAAGCTAAGGCCTGAAAGGAGCCTGCAGCACAAAAGAATCAACACCCCTCTCAGCACTGCTGCTTGGGCAGATCTGCTCCAGTCTTTTGGCTCATGATGCTCTCAGCTTGTCTGGAGACCAGAGCTGGACAAATAATTAATTGCTTGATTTAGTGCCCAAAATGAAAAGCTGGAGGGAAAAAAAACTCAACACAGATGAATTTGAGAGACCCTTTATCTTTTCTTTTAAATGCAGTGCAGCTCAATTACAAACAAAAGAGTGCAAAATGAGACTTATTTGCTTGGAAAACAAAGCATTTTGTTCTTGTCCAAAACTTGTAGTGAAGGAGCAAATAGCTCTGAGCTGTCTGGAAACTGCAGTTTTCAATCAATAACTATTCAGCCAAAAACACTTACCCAGTTCTGCTGGTAACAGTGCACAGCAGGCACCTGACAGCCTGGCTCACAGCCATGCCCCTGGCATCTCCCCAGAGGTGGATGGTGTCGTACCTCTTGTGAGCTTTTCCAGGTAGAGTGCCAATCTGGGGTTGTTGGAGTCCCTTTCTCTTCTTTTTTGCTGTAATTAACCTAATTAATTTTGCCTGAGGTGATGCAGACTCGACAAGCATGTGTAGGGGGTAGGTTTGGCCTGTTGTGCTGGGATATGGTCTCTTGTCCCACCAGGGAGCATCTCCTGGTGCAGGATGTTCAAGAGCATTTCAGGGGAGCAGGGGGATTTGGGACATGGGGTTAGTCCCTACCCATGGGCACAGCTAGCTGGAAACTTGGGGTGCCAGTACTGCGCAGGATGAAATTCCCACCCCTTGCTGTATCAGCATGATGCCTGCTGGGTGTTCCAGCTGTGCTGATGGCAGGGCTGGAACTGGTGGAGGGCTTGCTGCAGGCTGACTTGGATAAAAGCTGGAGTTCCCAGCTGCTGACCCTGCTCAGCTCTGACCCCAGGAACTGCTGCAAGCCCACAGCAGTGAAAGTGTCAGGAAATGGCAGGGGTGAACAGGTATTGATGCCCATAGCATATCCGGAGACCAGGACACAGTGAACCTAATGGATTCAGAGCTAGCCATTAGCTGCAGCACAGACATCAGCAAAAATGCAGACAGCAGAAACCTAATCCCGTCAGAGAGGAAGGGAGCTGGAGATCAGCCCCAATGCTGCTTCTGTTTCAAGAGGCAGTTGGGGTCCTCCTGCACAGTGCCCAGGCCTGGTCCCTCCTGTGCCAAGCCGTGCTGGCCAGGGAGGCACGTGGATGAGATTTGATCCAGGACTATGCAGCCTCTGTGTCTGTCCTCAGTTAGGCTTGTGCTTTACCAGGCCCAGAAAAAGGCCAGTCAGTGTTGATACTTCGCCTGCTGAGTATCCTCTTGGCATCAAACGACTTGTAGTCCAGGGAGGTAAAGCTGGAAGCAGTGTGTTAAACACTTACCTCCTTTGTGAGTTTCTTGGGGGTCTCAGCAGCACATTGTCAAGGTCTCATGGCAGGAGGAGGCACTGGGATCACCTCCAGGTGCCAGGTTGGAGCAGCACTGGTTACCCCACCAGGCTGTGCAGGAAATGGGCTCAAGTGGGAAACCTGTGGCCACCATGGACATGCAGGGTGCTCCCTTGCCTCGAGCCTGGCCCTGTGGTCACAGGGCTAGCTGAATACTGGGGGAAGGTGGACTTCTCCAGAGCCATGTCCAGCCGAAGGCTTGGACAGCCTTTGGGTGAGGAGCTTTCTGCTGGCAGGGAGTGGTTTGGCCCTGAGAGGTGATCTTTAGTTCTAGCCCAGAGTGAGATCCAGTGTGCTGCAGCTCGACACACACACAAGCCTTCAGGGTCCATTGTGCTCTTTTCCTACTGCAGTGAGAGACAAATGCAGCACACTCAGAGGAGTGCAAACCAGCACTCTGGAACCTTCCAGCTTCTTCTTGGGCTTAAGAGGGGTGAGAGCACCTGGGGGCTGTGTTGCTATCTGGGTGGGTGTCCTTTACTTTGCCTGAGAGTTGTGGCAAAATGCAGCTGCCCAGCCTGTAAGCACTGCAGGATGTCTGGTAGGCTTAAGCCTCCTACGCCACACTTGCATGCTCCGCTGTGGCACTGGTCTCCCCACGTGTGCCCTGCATGCTCTCCATGGCTGGGGCTCTGCCGGGCAGCTGAACCCAGTGCCTGGTTGCGGGCAGGGAGACTGACTCTGCAAAAGCAGACTGTGTCTAGCAGGGCCTTGTGATCGGAGTCCCTGCCAAGAGGAGCTGCTCCCCTGATACATTCCTGGGTTTCAGACATGGAGAGGTAAGCAGCAAGGCATTCCTGTGTCAGACCCAGCCCGAGCTTGCTGGTTTCCTCTGGGAACAAGGAAACAGTCTGGTGACAAGAGTCCCTGCTTTGGCCAAGCTTGGAGCTTCAACACCCTTCAGAGACTTTTAGCTTCTCTTCCCCAAGTGCTATGGTCCTGCCAGAGCAGGAGAAGATGGCTTTTCAGTGTGACCCTGCAGAATAAAAAACTGAACTCAGAGTGGCAGTAATCTTGTGCCAGTAATCTTGTGCGTGTGGTAATCTTACAGGCTTGGGGAGAGCTTGACGTTTTTTGAGAATGTAACTCAGGCACAGCTGCCTGTTGTCCCAGGAGGATCCTTTCCAGGATTTTCTTAGCAGCTTGGTGGTGTCTGGAGGCAGTGGGGAGACGAGGATGCTTCCTTCTTTTACAACCTGTGTTGGTATCCAGCTCTGTGGGTGCTGCTGGATCCCACCTCTAGAACATGGTGGCTGTTTGGCACAGCTTGCTCTTTCCAGGGAAATACAAAGGTGAAATTCTCACTTAAGGTTTGCTTATCATAAGACTGGGGAGGGAGGGACGGCATGGTAATCCGGAGCATGGGGTTTTAATCCTGCTCTCCTGGCCAAATTCCATTCCGCCTCTGTAAATTCCTGCAGCTATCCTGCTCTGCACTCACTGCCTGTGTGGTATCTGCCGGCTGGCACAGCCCCCCTCAAGTGGCAGCATTTCAGGCATGGGGAGCGGGACAGGGAGGTGACCCTGAATCATAGGGCACTTTGTCAGATGGGTGCTGCAGTACACACTTTAAAGGTGATCTGCTGAATGAAGAACCAGCCTGTCCCCTCCCATCTCTTTGTAAGAGCAAAAGTGATTGTCCCCAGTTGCCTCTCTTCAAAGTGTGGTGCCTTTTCCAAGTTGTCAGTCTGGCTGTGCAGCTCTTGTTGCAGCTTGTGGGCCCTTTCTCACCTTCTGCAAACCCGGGAAGTTGTTGTGTTGGGCTTCTACTGAGGCAGTCTAAGCAGGTCAGCTAAGGTCACTGTTCCAAAAATGAGACCCGGGAGAAGAATTTGCAGTTTCTGTCACCTACAGCTAGGTAAGACAACAGGCACCATAGCTCCATGAAATCACTCCTCTCCTGCCTGCCCTGCAGCTCTTTACTGGGAACGGCCAGGCTACCTCTTGACTTGTAATGCCCGAGGGCAGTCGAGGGGGCAGCAAGCCTGGGCCTGTCCCTGTGCCCCTTCAGGCCTCTGGCTTGGGCCCCACAGACAGTGTAGTTGTGCCTCAGCATCCCTCTGCAGGTGCACATTAGCTCTAGAAGAGACAACAGGCTAAGACACCCACCCTGCCATGGGCCTTGCTGCCAACTGTGATGTTGTGGGAAAACAGAGCTGCTCCCCTCTGTGCTTGCAGGGCTGGAGGAAACATGGTAATGTGATGGCAAAATTTCCACTGCCAGCTCTCCCTAAACATTAACTGCTCACCTGACTATTACTGAGCCGTAGAGAGCGAAGGCCATTCAGGCTGAGCGATGGGGCCTACAAAAAAAAGGGGATTTCCTGCAAAAAGAGCGGATTTTGGAGGAGTGGAGTGCCAGCACGTGGGCAGCTCTCAGGGGGGAGCCTGAGGCAAGCAAAGTTGCTGCACTTTCCCAGGAATGAAGGTTGCTTGTGCATGGAAGGGTGGCCGGCAGGCAGCCAGCTTTGGGCTCCTGCCCACGCCTCAGAGGTTGGTGTGAGCATACACTGGTGTTTGTGCAGCTGCCCAGCTCTGCTGGCATGACATTCCCTGTCCCCTGGCCCTTGCCCTGTTGTCACTGGAGGCAGGGTGTCCCAGGCATGAGACAAGACCTGGGTCCTGCCTGCCCCTTCCCTGGTATCTGCTGTCAACTTCTTCCAGCGAGAGAGGGGACACGGGTGCCTTTTTCTGTCCCAGTGGCCGTGTCCCCTGATCTCTGCTGAAGCAGGAGCTGCTTGCTCCTGGGAAGAGTGTGGGGGAGGGAGGATAACCTGCTGTGAACAGCACTTCTGCCCCGCACCCGCGCTGGGGCTGGAAGCCGGCAGTATTGGGAAACCTCTCGTCTTACTGCTGGCTGCGCTTGTCTGGTGAGCAAGGAGACTGAGGAGGGAGGGCGGAGCGGCCCAGGGCCGTGGCTGCAGGGCTGGGTACAGCCGTGAGGCTTGCGTGCTGTGCCATGGCTGCTGGTACCCACTGTGCCCCTTGCCCAGGAGCTGCTTCCAGCCTTGCCCTCTGCTTGCTGTGCCTCTTAACGTTTCACAGAGGAGGAGAGGCTGTGTAGGCTGCCTTCTGGCTTGCCGTCTTCCCTCCACCCCCATGAACATCCTAAAAATGCCCCTGCCGTGCCTGTGCTCCTCAGCAGCCTACCTGTGCCTGCTCTGGCTGGAGAGGGCCTGGCTGAGTCTCAGTGCACTCGGTCTGGTGCTGGGAGCAAACAAGGTATGGGGGCCAGGAAAAGCGTGTGGAGAGGCTGTGGAGGTCCGCTGGAGCAGGAGGAGGTTTCCTCTCCCGAAGCAGTGCTGTTGGCAGCGGGCTGCAGGAGGTCTGGACTGCTCCCAAAGCACGGGTAAGCCCTGCGTGGCCATGCCTCAGCTGGAGCACATGATGGATACCTCGGGGCAGGGGCAGGCCGGTTCCGGGAGCTGAGCATGGGCCCCGGGCCGGCTGGGGGAGCAAAGGGAAAGGCTCCTGCCCCGGCGAGCCGCTGGCTCAGAGGAGCCGCAGGACAGCGCGGGCGTTTCCTCTCGCTGCCGGGGCAGGGCTGGGCCAGAAGGGCGCTGCTGAGGAGCCGCTGCCTGTTGCAGCGGGGGCTCTGCAAGGGCAAGCAGGAGCTGCCCGAGCGGGAGGTAAGCGTGCCTCCCAGGGCAGCGATCTGGGTGCTGCTGTGGCTGCGCGGGCAGGCCGGGGCCCGCCGCGCCTCGCCCGGGGCTCTGGGGCGGGGGCAATTCACACTGCATCGGGAGCGCTGTGCAGGCGGTCTGCATCCCAGTCCCTCTGCCTGCTGCCGCTCCTGGCCTCCGAGCACCACACCAGGTGGTGGGAGGTCCCGTCCAGGCGCCCGCGGCATTGGACACCCGCGGCAGGGCTTCTGCTCCAGCCCCGGGCCAGGGCTGCCGCCTTTGCCCAGCCCCGGGGCCGGCGCGGGGGGGGAGCAGCAGGTAGAGCCTCTCTCTGCATAGTTAGCATTCCCAGTCCCGGCCTCCTGCTCCTCCTTCCGCCATCCTGCTCACTCCTGGTGCGCTGGGCAGCTCTGGTTGAACACTGCACCCTTTCAGTGAGCCCTGCTCTTCTGGGCCACAGCAAGGATGAGACAGCAGGGGAACAGTCCTTTCCCTTTCAAATCCGCAGTGGGGCTTGCACTCTGCTCAGTTGAGGGGCAAGTGCTCTGATGGTGGCCAGCATCTCTTCTCTCTGGGTAGCAGCAAGGTCTGCATCCCACCCTCGCCATACTTGCATCCCAGGTTGGCCGTGGAGCTGCTCTTTGCCAGTCATGGGCAGAACAGGTGGGCTCTGCTGCCATGCCGAGGCCCCCAAAGATCTCTCAGTGAGGACAAAGCCTTCTGCACCTGCCCCAGCAAAGGAGGAGGAAGGGGGTAGATAATCCTGATGCTTCCTTTTTTTGCAGTAAAGGAGGGATATTGAGGCCTGGAAGTGGGAAGGGAGCTGGAAGGAGGATGGATTCCTCCCAATTTACTTTGGGCAGCTCTGCGCCCCTAGCGCTGGGGGCTCTTGAGTAAAAAGCGAATTTAATCTCTTGTTTTGTTTGTTCTTTCTTCCTCTGAAAGGGGGGCCGGCGGGGTGTG
>VZRS01014877.1:90215-208619 GCA_013398055.1 Ifrita kowaldi
GGAGGGGGAAAGTGTCAGATCTAGAAGGGAGGAGTAAAGGGAGGACGGGGAACGGCAGCCCCGGGAGGGAGCAGCAGCAGTGGGCTGCCAGCCGGCTTGGGAGGCGCCGGGGAAGGAGGAGGCAAGGGGAGAGGCAGGTAAGGAAATCAGAGCCTGGGGGGAAGGCAAGCAGCCAGGTGAGGAGCAGGACAAGGGGTGGCAGGAGGGGTGGGGGTGCTATGAGGTGGGGCATGGATGGATCCTTGGGTGCCTCTGGAAGAGGTTTTGGAAACTGATTTGCTGCTGGTCCCATCCAGTCCTGCAGAACTGCCATCCTAGTAGTGTGTTCACATGCAGGCTGGGGACAGAGTACCATTCCTGCAGTGAGGGGCTGTGGGGGCAAGTGGGAGCAGGACGGGGTGCTGCTGTGTGCCACCACCTTCTCTCTCCTTCATTTGTGCTGAAGTTGCTTCCCTGCCCCTCAGCTTCCCCGAATGCTGGGTGCTGGCTGACCTCCCTGGCCTTTCCTCACCATTCCCCCCTGCCATCCCCCTCCGGCCTGGCCTGGATAGCCCTCCAACTTTGTGTGGACCTCGGCACGTGGGATTGGAGACAGGCTGGCAGCAGCATGGGGAGACCTTGCCATGTCCAGCATGGCCCGTGGCTGTGGCAGAGAGAAGGGGTGCCTGGGCCTGGTGTGCTCCATGTGCCAGCTCCCCCTTCCCTGCCATGCCTGTGCTTGGCCTGCTCTATAGAGCACAAAAGCAGGTCAGTGCCGGGCCTGACTTGCAGGGAGCCGTGATGCCAGTGGGACATCTTTTCCGCCAGGAAAAGGGATGCAGCTCTCAGGGGCCATGCCTACTGCTACGGGAGCTCAGCTGTATCTCCAGTAGGCTGGCGTGGCCATGCTTCCGCGGGCTGGCCATACCCCAGCCCTTGTACAGCCTGGGTATCCCTCACTGGGGGTGGATGGAGCCATCCATCTGCAATTCCTCCAGCGGGCTGAAGCTTGCACCCGGCCCCAGGGGCCGCGGTGAGGGTCGGGGGCGGCCGTGTGCGTTCTCCCAGGCTCCAGCCCCCGCGGCCCCATGGGCATCTGCACATCAATGGGCTCCAGCGGGGCATGTGCAGGGGGAGCAGGCCCTAATCCGGCCCATTCAGCCCGAAGGCAGCTTTTGTTGAGGCTCCAGATGTTGCTGCGCCGAGGGCGCGGAGCCGCGGGCAGGGGTGCAGAGAGAGGGCGGGCTGCGGCGGGGGCAAGCGGCCCCTTCCCCGTGGGGTCTGTGCCTGCCCGGGCGCCTGGCTCCGCGGGGAGCAGGGCTGGGCCCGGCGTGGGAGCGTCCCGCCGGCGGCGGAGGGCCGGGAACGGCGTAACACGAGTGGCAGAGCCGCGGCGGGGGGAGGAGGCTGCCCCGGCCGCCCGGTGCCCCAGTGCGGCCGGGGAGCGACTTTGAGCGAAGCGTTTCGGGTTTTCCCACCGAAGTGGGCGGGCGGCCGCGCTCGGGTGCGGGAGTTTCCCGAGCCCCCGGCCCTGCGTGGGCCGCGCTCCAGCAGAGGCGGCGGGGGAGGCACCGCGCCCCTCCCACGGGCACGCTCCGGGACCCGTCTGGGACTCGCCGCCCGCCTCGGGAGGGCCTCAGCGTTATTGCCTCTCCCCTCCTCTGTGAGCCCTAGGCCTGTGGGATTCCAGGGAGCAAGGCACAGAGCTGGGGTAAAACCTCTTGGAGACCTCCTTCCATTCCCCTCCATGTTTGAGCTCACCCCCACAGGCTCTGCAGTCCTGGCAGGATGGCGGGACAAGTCTGGGGGGGTAAATGTTCCGTCATGGGCAGGAGTGTGCTGTCTTGAGAGGTAATGGGTGTGTGTTTCGCTGCTTCGCTTGCCCAGGTACTGTCCTGGAGGGAGCAGGTGATGGAGGATGTCCTGCTGGGGCAATGTTTACACACCTGGGGGCAAACCACGGGTGACACCTATCTCTTTTCCCCTGTCCCTCACAGGCTCTAGGATGCCAGGGCCAGCCGGACTCGGGCTGCCCACCTGATCCTTGTTGCCCGTGTCCTGCACATCATGTTGCGTTCCTGGCGCATGAAGCTGAAGTTGCTGCTCGCCACAGTGACCCTGGCCATTCTCCTCTCCTGGCTCTACCTCTTTGTGGGCAGCCTTGAATGTGAGTGAGTCCTTCTTGTCCTCCTCAGATCAAGGGACAGTCCACAACAGAGGGCGGGCAGTGGGGGATTAGGCCTTGGGGTGGTTGCTCTGGCCATGCAAGTCACTGCAGGTGTATCTGACTTGAGAACATCTCCAGGGACATCTCTGGAGATCAGGGGAGCAGAGCTGAGATGTTGGCTGGGCACTTGTGAGGTGTGCTGGGACCTCTCAGTTGTGGCTCTGCCCCACCATTGCCACCTGGGCTCTCCTGGCCTTGCCATGCCCTCTGCATGCCCCATCTCTTCCACAGATGGCCGCTTCCTCCTGCTGCCGCCTTGTCTGGGCGAGCAGCCGAGCCGGGACGTGGAGCGGGAGGCGCTGGCCTCGCGGGTGCGCAGGGTGGAGGAGGAGAATCAGCAGCTCCGGCTGCAGCTCGGCCAGGCTCAGGCGGAGGGCAGCGACGGCAGCCCGCAGTGGGGGGCTTCTGCCGAGGACAGAGACCCCCCCAGGGCCGAGAGGAGCAACCACACGGCCTGCCCCAAGCAGCGGACAGTGCACAAGTGTGAGGTGGGTGATGGCACCGGCACGGTGGCATCGGGGATAGGGAATGTCGGATGGGAGGCTGGGACCCTGTGGAGCGTGGATGTACGTGCAGCTCACCTGGCACTGCTCTCCCTATGCTCCGGCCATGCTGCAGCCTCATCCTGGCTCTCCATGGTGCTCAGGGGACCACAGTCAGTTCCTTCTCCGGAGAAGAAAACCAGACAGAAGGAGTGGCAGCAGGACTCCTGCTCCCTGCTTCTGAGTTAGGGAACCCCCACCTCTCTCTGGGGCTCCTTCTGCATGGGAAAGGTTGGGTTTTGGAGTCTGGCCCTGTAGTGTGGTCCCAGGGAGGAGCTGACAGCCCCTGCAAGGAGGGAATGTCCAGTCTCAAAAAGGTGCTGTTTGTCTCTGGGCAGCTCCTTCACGTCGCGATTGTGTGTGCCGGGCACAATGCGAGCCGGGACGTGGTCACCCTGGTGAAATCCATCCTCTTCCACAGGTAATGGGGAGATGTTGTGCCAGAGGCCTGCTGGTTGGGGTTCTCACATGAGCTACTGGAGCCTGCAGCGGGGCAGTGCTGCAGAAGAGGGGCTCTAGGACCTCTCTCTACCCCTTGTGCTACTGCTTAGAGGGAAAGAGGGGAATTTGTTTCCCCCAGAGGGTTTTTTTTCCATTTGCCCCCTCAGCTGATGTCTGTACCATGGGACGGATGGGGGACCATGTCCTCTTCATTCTGCCGTGATGCTGAGTGTTACTGTGCTTGCCCTTGGCAGGAAAAACCCCCTCCACTTTCACTTCATCACGGACTCGGTGGCCCACCAGATCCTCCAGACACTCTTCCAGTCCTGGATGGTGCCTTCTGTCCACGTCAGCTTCTACAATGCCGATGACTTGAAGGCAGGTGCTTGCCCTCCCTTTGCCCTCTCCCAAGCCAATGCTCAGAGGGTCGAGGGAAGCAGCAGAGAGGGACAAGTGGATGGAGGTTGATTACGTTTTCTCGCTGATCCTTGGCTCCCCCCCTCCTCTTTCTGCCCTCGTTGCTGGTGCTGCTGAGAGGGGAGCACAAGGCTGGTACTGGAAGGGTGGGGAGGCCCCTTGCGGTAGCACTGCCCTGTGGCAGAGCCGAGTGTCCCAATGAGACACTGGGGTCCGGGTGGGGGTTCTGGTGGCTGGAAGAAGTGCTCCAGGCTCGGCTGGCTCCACAGCTCTGCATGCCCTTCTGTTGCTGGCCTCCTCTGCACGGGGTGCCGGGACACGCAGCTGTCCTGCCCGGGCAGGGGAAGGGCCAGCCCTGAGATGTGTTGCCTTGCAGCCAGAGGTGTCATGGATCCCCAACAAGCACTACTCCGGCATCTATGGGCTGATGAAGCTGACACTTACCAAGGCACTACCCTCCAACCTCTCCAAGGTCATTGTCTTGGACACGGACATCACCTTTGCCACTGACATTGCTGAGCTCTGGGCTGTCTTCGGGAAGTTTTCTGGTGAGGACAGGGTGTCCCTGGGGCCCTGGCAGGGCCTTGGGTGCTGGGCTCAGGGTGGCAGTGCCTGCCTGCCACAGCACCAGCACGGTGGGTGTGCTTGGGCCCTCTGAACCAACAGCAAGATGAGCTGCGTCCATGTTCCTGTGTTTCCTCAGAAAAGCAGGTGATTGGGCTGGTGGAGAACCAGAGTGACTGGTACTTAGGCAACCTGTGGAAAAACCACAAACCATGGCCGGCCCTGGGACGTGGCTTCAACACGGGTGAGCGTGGGCTGCCAGGGTGGGCGGTGCAGCCTCGTGGCACATCCAGCTGAGGTGGCACTTGGCACAGGGAGACTGGGAGAGGCTGAGGTAAAGTCAGAGAGTGGTGGGCACAAGAGGACTGCTACAGCATCCTGGGGTTGTGTGGGTGGGCACAGAGAAGTGATATCTGCCAGGGGCTGAAGACATGCAGGCAGCTGTGCCTCAGCTCTGCAGTGGCTGGGTGCTCTCTCGGTGACCCAGTTCCCTCTCCCCTGGCACTCAGGGGTGATCCTGCTCCTGCTGGACCGCCTGCGTCGCCTGGGCTGGGAGCAGATGTGGCGGCTGACAGCGGAGCGGGAGCTCATGAGCATGCTCTCCACCTCGCTGGCAGATCAGGTAACTGTCCCTCCTCTGGGGCTGGTTGCTCCTTCTGCATTCCCACAGCACTGCTGGCACAGGGGACCTTCCTCGTCCACCCGTGCACTCACCTTTCTCTCTCCTAGGATATCTTCAATGCGGTGATCAAGCAGGACCCATCCCTGGTGTACCGGCTTCCCTGCTTCTGGAACGTGCAGCTCTCTGATCACACCCGCTCCGAGCAGTGCTACACCGAGCTCTCGGATCTCAAGGTGGGGGGAGTTGCCGCTTTTGAGACTGGGGAGAGCCTGAAGGACAGTGCAGGCACTGGAGGTGCAGGGGAGTCAGCATGGGGTCTGAGGGCTTGGGGAGCCTGGTGCTGCTGACTTCCCTTCCATGGGGTGACACACTGCTGCCCAGGTGATCCACTGGAACTCACCCAAGAAGCTGCGGGTGAAGAACAAGCACGTGGAGTTCTTCCGTAACCTCTACCTGACCTTCTTGGAGTACGATGGGAACCTGCTGCGCAGGGAGCTTTTTGGCTGTGCCAGTCTTCCCAGCCCACCCAGGGACCAGGTGAGGCTGACTGCGACTCTGCCCCCAGCCCCAGAGCTTTGGGTGGGCAGAGACCTCACGCAACCTCTCCTGGGGCTCTCACTCTCCCTCACCTTCATGGTGTTGCAGTTGCAGCAGGCGCTGGAAGAGTTGGATGAGGACGATCCCTGCTATGACTTCCGCCAGCAGCACCTCATGCAGCACCGCATCCACCTGTTCTTCCTGCAGTATGAGTTCCTGGCCCTTCCCAACCCCACTGATGTCACCCTCGTGGCCCAGCTCTCCATGGACAGGTACTTGCTAGTAGGACTGGCAGGAGGTTAGAACTCACCTCTGCTCCTCTGGGCAGGCTCCACAGCTTTGGAGCTACCAGGGAATCTCATTTCATCATTCTCACACCCGAAGCTGGGAGCATCAGTTCTTCCTGCTCCCTCCTGAATTGGGCTTGACTGGCACTCGGCTCCCCGGAGGCGCCCGGCTCTGGGTTTGGCTCAGAAGCTGCCGCGGGGCAGGTCTGCAGCTCAGGCCATGCCCTGTGCTTCCCAGGTTACAGATGCTGGAGGCCATCTGCAAGCACTGGGCGGGCCCCATCAGCCTGGCGCTGTACATGTCGGACGCCGAGGCGCAGCAGTTCCTGCGCTACGCCCAGGCCTCAGAGGTGCTGAGCGCCCGCCGCAATGTCGCCTACCACATTGTCTACAAGGAGGGGCAGTTCTACCCCATCAACCTGCTGCGCAACGTGGCCTTGGCCAACACACAGACACCGTACGTCTTTCTGACGGACATCGACTTCCTGCCTATGTACGGCCTCTACGATTACCTCAGGTGAGGCTTTCTCCAGCCGGCTCTTGCTCAACCCGCTGGGCTCCCCATGCACCAGGGTTTTCAGGAAATGCCCTGGGCAGCAGCTCTCAACAGGCAGAAACTGTTTCCTTTGTGTTCAACCTTGGGATCCTGCCCTTGCTTTTGTCAGACACTAGCAGATGAGAAAGCAGCTGTGGCTGTGAGGGTTGTCCTGTTCCTCCTGTCCCTGCGTGGTACCACTGCAAATTGTCAAAACCCATTAATACCCATGCGGAGTGGTGGGCAGGCTGGAGGGGATGAGGAAGGAGGCTGTGGCCATGCCTCACAGTCAGTGAGACCTCACACCCTTCCTACTACCATAGGAACTCCATCCAACAGCTGGAGCTGCCCCAGAGGAAGGCAGCTCTCATCGTGCCGGCATTTGAGACCCTGCACTACCGTCTGACCTTTCCCAAATCCAAAGCTGAGCTGCTCTCCATGCTGGACATGGGCTCCCTCTACACCTTCAGGTAGGGACTAGCACTGTCCCGCCATCCGAGCAGAAGCCACCTGTGTACCCTTGTACCCCCTGTCTCAAAGGGGGGCAGCAGACCCCCTGCACCCTCTACTGTCTCAGTCTCTCATTTCCATCTCTCCCCATTGGTACCACGTGTGGCCAAAAGGCCACGCCCCAACGGACTACGCCAAATGGCGGACGGCCACCGTGCCCTACCGCGTGGCATGGCAGCCCGACTTCGAGCCTTACGTTGTAGTGAGGCGAGACTGCCCCAGGTATGACCAGAGGTTCGTGGGCTTCGGCTGGAACAAAGTCTCCCACATCATGGAGCTGGATGCGCAGGTGGGTGAGGGGCTCCTGGCACCACGGAGGTGCTGGGTGTCGGGGGCTGGTGGCTGGGCAGTGACCTGTTGGTGCCACCAAGCCGATGATGGTAAGGGCCACTGCTCTGTCCCCAGGAGTATGAGCTGCTGGTCCTGCCCAATGCCTTCATGATCCACATGCCCCATGCTCCCAGCTTCGACATCTCCAAGTTTCGCCTGAGTGCAGGGTACCGGGGCTGCCTGCAGACCCTGCGGGAGGAGTTCCACCAGGACCTGTCACGGCGATACGGGGCTGCTGCACTCAAATACCTCACTGCCGAGAGAAGCCTGTGATGCCTGGGGACAGCGGGTGCGGGGTACAAGCAGCACGCTGGAGAAGGGAGGGCGCCTGCCTTCCCTCCCTCCTGCCCCTGCCCCCGCCACAGCCCGGCCCGAGGAAACGGAGTCAGCAGCACAGCCTCTGCAGCCCACCCAAGGGATGCCTGTAGCTAAGATGGAAGACATCAGCTGCAAGAACAGGCAGTGCCTGCAGGTCAAGCTGCTACAGCCTTCCTGTGTTGCAGGGGAACCTCCCCATGCCAGGGGCCAGGGGTGGGGTCTCCTCCCTTCCGTCTTTTAGCGGATGTGGATTCCCAGTCTTTATTAGCTCACCTCACCTTGAGGCCTGGCTCCTCCAGAGACCTGGGAGCTCTACCTTATGCTGTTCTGCCCCTGCTCAATGGTCCCAGGTCCCAGTCCTCCAACACCCCTCCAGGGCTTTGGTGAGTTGGAGATGAGGTTGTAGAGCATCCCTTTACATCCTTTGTGGAGCAGGCCCAGGGGAAGCCTCCCAGCACCCTGGGAGGAATGGCCAGGGAGTAATGTGAGTTGTCGGAGCCTTGGTTCAAGCCCAGATCAAGGCTGGCTGGTTAATGGGGGAAAATATTATTACTCCCCATCTGTATGGATGCAGTCTCCAGTGGAGCTGGCCCTGTACAGGTGGTGTGGGAGTCACCCAGAGCAGGATGGGCTGTCTGCTGTCCCCAGCAGTGAGCTCCCAGGATGGACCTGCACCTCCCAGCCTGGAGCAGCCATGTTGGTGACAGACCCTGCCTTGCGCTGGCATTGCCCCACAGGGCAGGGCTGCCAACCCTCCCCATGGGCAAAACAGCAGCTTCATGGGCCAGCACATGCTGGGAGAAGTTCCCGGCAGGGACCACCCTGCTCGTCTCCAGCTCTTGGCAGCACAGTTGTTGCCATCAACAATCAGGGATGTGGCTGACACTGGACAAGACCATAGCTGAACACTGGCAGGAACCCCATGCTGGGAGCAGCTTGACTGGACACTGTTCTACCACTATCACACACTGGAGCACAGAGGACGCATTGCTTTCCTCACACTATTTAAATTATTTAATACTTTTCTCATAAGAATTCAGTAATTAGGGTGTCTGGGGTTTTTTTTTTTAATCTTTTCTTCTTCCCAGATGATTTTGCTGGTGGCCCTGGAGGCTCTCCAGGCCAGTTGCTGCTGCAGTCTCCACTGTTCTCTTAGCTTAGCTCTGGGCTGCAAGAGACAGCTCTGTGCAGGGGGAGGATTTCCGTCCATGGTGGGAGTGGCTAAGAGGAACCATAGAAAGCGCAGGGTATGGAAAGGGCACAAGCGCCTCTTGCTTAGTCTCTCTTTTTAATTTAATTTTTAAATTAAAGCTTTTTTATTCTTTTTCACATTCTTGTTAAAACTGCCTGGTTATTAATTTTTTTCTGCTGTGAGCCTCCTTGTGTCCCTTGGAGGGAAGGCAGTGGGAGGAGAGCAACAGGGGAGTAGCCCAAGCCTTGGCTGGGGAGAAGCATCACTGGGCTTGCTCTGCCTAGTGCATTGGGAACCCTTTCCTGTTGGCTGGGCACAGCGGGAGGGTTGGGGAACAGCAGTGGTGGGCAGAATTAACACCACTGTTACCAAGTTATGGTTATCCTGAAATGGCTGGTGGTTGCTGACTGAGGTGGGCTTAAGGCTGATGGTTCCCGTGCTGCAACAGGACACAGGCAGCCTGTCCACACAGCTCCTCAACTGGAGCCTGGGGCATCGCAGCTTAGGCACAGTGTCAGTTTAATCACATCCAAGTAGAAGAAGCTGTGGTTTCATGTGGCGGTGCTGCAGCTCGTCCCTGACAACCTTGGCTTTATAAGACTCTTAGAAATAAAAGCTGGCTCTTAGGCCCCACAAGATGCCAGCCTCGCATCCAGGGGGGAGGATGAGGATGGTTTGCCAGCAGCAAGTGTTGAGGCTTTATTTGGGAAAGGACTGGGAAGACATTGCTCATCACTGTGAAGCCAAGCACAGCTCCACCCCACCAGTCCCTAGCAGACAGCTTTTGTTTAACACAGCCAAAGCTCACTGATACTGTGCTGCTGCTGCACTAAGCAAGATCAGAGGGTTAGATCAGATCTCGACACTGCTAGAGACATGGTGGAGCAGTGCTGAGATGGAGCAGGCCTCTTCCAGACGACTCTTTGGTGGATAGGAGGCAATAGAAATGCTGGCTCTGTGGTTGTTCTGGAAGGTGTGCTGGTATGCCTGTAGCAGGAGGGCTGTACAGCATCATTTTCAGATAATCCTTCCCAGCCTAGACAGTCCCTAGCCCAAAATGTGCCTGCAAGGGTGGAGGTACCTGGAAGTAAGCCCAGCTTGGGTTGGTCTCCGTGGGCCCTCTGCCGGGCAGCGTCAGCTGGGAGGCACCCACAGAGTCAGAGCCAGGGAGATTATCTGAACTGAGCACAGCCCCTTTTGGAGCTAAAATTCATTTCTCCTAACGTAGTGCCCTTCTCCCTGCCAAGAAAATGAGCTGGAGCGTTACACAGCCCTCACACAGAGCCACATTCAGAAACCCCTCCTGGGGCTGGGGACTTGCTATGGGCACTGCTACAACCCCTGTGCCTGTGGGACCCACTGTCCCCACCTGGTACATACAGCTAAGGAGACAAGAGGTTTTACTGTGTTTTATTTAGTAAAATGTTAAAATAAATAAATACAAATTGATCAGATGCTCTGTACCCCCTCCCCCCAACTTTAATTTGCTAAAATCTAAACACATTTGTACCAAAACTGAAACCACAAGGAACTTGAAGGCAGCAGATACTGCAGATCACTATGAGCATCAGGCTAAAAAAAATAGAGATATTTAAAAAACCCAAACCAGTTCACAAGTGGGTGTTCTCATGGTGTGATTCTGTGACAACAGAGCAGTACCAGTCAGAAAGGGCATTTTACACCAGGGCCTGCAAGGATGGGAGATTGGTGAGGAATGAGGCAGCACAGGTGCCACTGGCTCATGGAGGACAGGGCCCGTGGCTTTGCCATTAGAAACCCAGCTGGGAGAGAAGCTGCCATCGTCCCACGCAGCACCAGGCCCGTGGCTGTGGGGACAGCACTGCCAGAACTGGGGGCTGGTCACCAAAATCCTCTGGAGAAATCAGACCGGCTGGGGGAGGGACCAGGCTCGGACATGGAGCCCTTCAGGTCAGCTCCTGCTCCAGGCCCATGCCAGGACTCCCGCTTCACAGCTCAGACTTGGTGAAACACCAAGGTGGGCGTGAGGGAATGGGACGAAGCATGGCACAAAGGTGGGGTGGTGGCATCAGCAGATCCATGGAGATGGTGCCGCTGTGATCGCAGGAACATGAAGCAATGATTGAAGCCTGAGTATTTTCTCCTAAACAAGCAGAGCTGCCTTCGCAACCCTCCTGCCCTCAGCTGCAGACACGGCGGGTGTTTGCAGAGTAGAGCCAGTCAGCTCCCTAAAGAGAACTCGGCATGGGCAGCCACCCCAGTGCCGCACCAGACCTTGCAGGTGGCAGCAGCTCACCACCACCTCTCTGTGTCCACTGCTGTTGACACAGTAAAGTTGTTTCCTTCCTCTACAGGAGCCCGAACAGGTCGGCACTAGCAGTCTCCCCCGCTCCCTGCTGTTACCTTGTTTAACCTTTGTTTAATGGAGTTTGCAACACATGCTTTGCTTCTGTGGGGCTGTGAGAGGAAGCCAAGACACCTCTGATAGTGTAAGATGGCACTTGGGGGGATCCTGCAGCTGTGATTGGAGTGAAGCCACTTGTTGGACACAACTGCTGCTGGCTCTGTTCGTATGGGGCGGCCAGGAAGCTGCCCGAGTCTCAGAGGCTTATGCAGAAGCAAAAACCTTCCTCGAGGAGGGTCTTGGCTGCCTGTCACAGGTGACATCAGGAGCGACTCAGAGACAACACTTTCTGGAAGGGAGAGCTGACAGGTAAGACACTGCCTGCCTCTAGAGTCAATCACTGTTTTGATGTCAGTGATAATTTAAGTAAAGAAACGTAAGGGACTATGATTAGAAATTACACATTAGCCCAGAACAAGCAGAAACGTGCAGCCTCCTGCCGCACCCAGCACGGAGCTTCTTTCAACAGTGCCTACCCCAGTGCCTGCAGCCATGGAAATCTGCTCTTCCAGACTCAGAACTGCCAGTACCTGCCTTACAGAGGATAACGTGGGGCACAGAGCAATCTCCTTCCCTCCCCCCGCAGTTCTGGCATGCCCCACCTGAGAGGCCAACACCTGGATAACAAGCCAGGGAACCCCTGCCCTTGCACGTGCACAGCATGTACCCAGTGCTGCTGCAGTATCAAACCTCAGTGTTGGGGATCCAAAATCAAGGGTGGCCATGGAACACAGCCCCAGCAGCTGCCCTGTGACACTGCCTTCGTTCCCCACCTGAGCTGTTCCCCCAAGGCTCACTAAGTTCTGGTTGCTCACTAAGAGAAGTGTTTTCTCGAAGCTCAAAGGCAACAATACTTCATTTGTTTTCCAGCAAAACAGATGTAAGAAGGTTGGTGACAAAAGGGCAGGAATTGGTTGAGGTTTACTTTTGCCAGTGCAAATTTAGGAAAAAGAAAAAACATGCAAAAGGTGGTGCTGAGCTGATTGATACTGCTCACTGCTGCTGCTGCCTTTCTGTGCCAGCTCTCCACCCAGGACAGACACAGCCATGCTCACAAGGCTTTTGAGTTCCCCAGGCACTCCTGATAGTAAGCAAGCCCCTAAGTACTTCTTCCTTTCTAGAACTAGGGACTGGGCTGAGTTTCTCCATCTGAAGCCTTTTGAACCTGCTTGGATACTAGAGAGTGAAGAAGAACAGGCACAGAGCTGAACCCTGGTTACACAGGAGAGCTGGGACAGCTGTTTTCCCAGGAGGGTGCCCCATGGTCTGGCTGCTGAATGTAGCCTAGAGGCAGGCCCTCAGCTCCTCACAGGTTACCTTAACACATGCCCCTGCTTAGCTGCACTGGTGAAATGCCCCTTTCCACGTGTCCCTAAAGAAACCAGATCCTGAGAAAACAGGGAGGCATTGCTCACACAGAGGGTTTTTGGCACAGAACTGCCAGATGTGACAGCCTAGAGAGCAGGAATCTTGTACAGACACTCCAGGAGGTGGCTGAGAAGTACCTGAATCACACGTCCTACTCCACATTGTCTCCTTCACTCACACAGTACCCAGGACCTCTGGGAGCTGATGCAGATTTCAGCTAGGCCAATGCTAACACTTGAACTAGGAAGGTGCAACCACACCAGCAGACCTGAACCTTTAGCTAGTTTTGGGAATGTTTCTAGCCAAGAAAATATTTAATTAATATGGTCCAGATTAGAGTAGGCTCTGGCTGCCCCAAGGTCTGCTTGATCTGCCTTATCCCCATGTTGTAGCTTAGAAGTCAAATAAGGCTCTCGTCAGGATGGGGTCACTCAGCAGCAGAAGCAGAGCTAGGGATGAGTTAGTGCCTACTTCCTTTTCCATCTGCACCCAAGCAGCTCTTTTCTCCCACCACATCTGCTCCTTTTGGAATGCAGACCAACCCTTGTCAGAAATCGAGGTAGGATAAAGAGTGTTTTTGTTCTACTCTTTTCACTGAACTTGCAAACCCTGTAACTGCAGGAATACCTGTCTACTCAGAAGGGAGACCTATTTCACTCCTGGATTTTTCCTACCCTCACTTTCCCTCCTCATGTCTTTCCATATTTTTTTCCTCTCTGTTCTGCTTTACCCCATGTAACCTTTGTTTCCTTTGCTGCTCCTGCTTTTTCTCTTCCTTTCCATCTGCAGCCCTGTACCACTTCTCAAAAGAGGCTTCTGTCCTTTAATTTGTCCCTCGCAGCATCCACCTCTGGCCCAGAGAGATGGGAAGCCCTGGCCTGGCTATTTTCATGAGATACACTCCAGGGACTTGCACAGCACAGTGATTTCCTCTTGGCAAGCCTCTTTTCTGTTCACTACTCAGATATTTTAGTAATACTGATAGGGATACAGACAGACTCTCACACAGGTAAGCTCTTGGTTTTCTGAAACAATTAAATTAACCTCTGGGAGAGGCATTTGTCTTTTCATGGGTCTGTAATTACCAAGCTTACCAGTGCATGGTATAAATAATTTTCTTTATTGGCAAGTTGATCAACTATGTGCTCAGCCTATACAAGACACAATGATGCAGAAAGTTCTTGTCCCAGATAAGAAACAAACAGGAGGGAAATGGGAGCTAAGGGTAAAGGATAGAGAGACTCATATTTTTCAAGTATTACATTCCATTCTGTAGGAGTTACAAACAGGACTGAGGCTTAAAGAAGGATCTGAGTAAGACAGCAATAACCTGGAGACAAGACATCTGCAGCTCTCACTTTTCCTGATCCCATCTGATTTTTGGGTCATTCCCCGGTCCAGGTCTGACCAGTGAAAACGAGGATCCAACAGCATGTCACTGCAAGGCTTGATCACACACCCTCAGAGACCAGCACCTAGCTGGCTGCTGGAGGGTTCTTTGGACCTTTTGCCTTCTGAATGCCAGAAACTACAGAATCCATAGTGCTTGGGAATGGCCTTTGCTGAGGTAGTTTGTTGGCCAGGCAAACCTAAGTGCCAAATGAATCAGCTGCACAACAAAACATCTTCCTCTTTCTCCAGGTTCCTGACTCCTACATACTTGTCAGAAAACCCTTTGCAGTAATCCAGCAAAGTTGAACTTGCCTTGGCTCTCCAGAATTCCAAGGGAAGACAACAGGAGGTAAAAAAGGGTCAAAACAATTCTAAAAAGACACAATGAACACTGCCCAAGGAGGGTGGTCCACAAGGAAGTGTAATACTGGTGTTTTGGTGGTTATCTGAGCAGCTCACTGGGAGAGGCCCTCAATAAAAGAGTGAATTTGTTTTAACATCTTAATATGTTATTTAAAAAACACATTTCATTAAAAGCATGTATTCATCATTAGTGCTTCAGAAGCAAAGAGGGCAGGGTGCAACCCAGCTGAGGAAAAGAAGAGAGAGAAACATGTGCACTGCAAATTCACAATGTTTTCTGCTGTATCCACACGGGAAAGAAATTTCAGAGTTTATTCCCTGTACTGTGGGTTGCCACAGCTTGGTGAGGCTAAGAGGGAGATTTCACTCTGGGTTTTCCTGAATGCTGACCATGCTGCTTTTCAGGGCTGTCTCTGCAACAGTACAGGGAAGATGATTTGAAGCCAAGGAGGTCAGAATTAGGTTTCACATTTCTAGGCATTTGGAATACAGATTTACTTTCTTAAGCCTAGTAAAGATAAAATGCAATACTCTTTTTCTGCCAACAATAAACCCAATAGATCTGCCCATAAAATTACCACCTCTTTAATTTCCAGGCTTTTAATTCATATCCCCACTGACAGAAACTTGCTTGCAACATAGAACAAAGCCCTGTTTTGCTCATGCAAAACATCAGTTCCTCCTACCAACATGGTAACTCCTGACTAATGATGTCTGGGAAGAATCAGCCATGCTACTCACCCTACCTTCCAATCATCCCTAGAAGTGTTGCTTTCTCTATGTTTTGCACAGCACTAAACCCACTGCTGGTTCTAAACAAAGACAATGAGAACACCAATGATAATACTAATTCTTCTAGCCAGGTCACGTTCCCACTCTGACCACAACACACCTTTCCAGCTGTTTAAAGAACAGATTGCAAGGAGAAGGGAAAAAGCAACTTCTGCAACACTTGCTCTATTTCTGAGCAAAAGAGCAGGGTGACTTCTTAAAGCCCTTAGCACTGGGCTGAGAGCCAGGACCATCTCTGATACGAGATTCCTTTGTGGTCTCATCTCTTCCCTTGTAACAGAGATGTAAAAGTTTCCCACCAATGACATAAGAATTAGTTAATATCTTGATGATGGTTTGGAAATACAAAACCACAGCCATTATGACAGCTTCCCAAAGAGCAGAAGTTTTAGTACAGACTCATTCTATCTCAAATATTACATGAGAAAGAAACCCCAAACCAATACAAACCCAGAAGACAAGCTTGAGCTTTAAGCCGTCAGAGAGTTTAAATTTGTCCTTGATTGGAACCTCTTACAGCAGCTAGGAAAAAACCCCATTTTCCTCCGTCTTTAGTGAACACCAATTCCCCTTCCACCCTACTGTTGGTAATTGGGCAGAGATAACCCAAATTTACTGTGTCTACACAGCAGCATCATTGCCAGTGTCAGTGCAGCCCTGGGAATGCTCCTTGCCTATTGGCTGATACTGTTGCAGAGCCAGGAGAAAAAGCATCCAAACAGGATCAGTGAGAGAGAGAAAACTACCTAAGCAGCATCAAAATGTCTAAGATAATTTTTCTGCCAAGTAATGATTAACTAAAGGCATCCTTTTACAGACTGGAACACAAATGCTGTAACAAAAGGGATATAAAATTCTGTACTTATTTACTTAGATTCTGGAGACAAGCAGTAATAGCTGTTTTAACATCTCCTGGCTGGTTAACTGTGCTCAAATTTAAATATGGCTACTAGTGAATTTCATTTCCATCCTCTCCTGAATCAGCAAAGAAAACAGAAGGACTATCAAGTCTCCAGGCACAGCCTCCCACCTCCAAATAGTGCAGTGCTTCCAAGAGAGCTCAGGTTAACACAGAAATAAGAGCATGAGAACCACAGACTCAGCACACCTATCCTTGGAGACAGTCTCTTATCAGGAATGCTCGATGCTTCAGAAGATGATGTTAAGAATCACCCAGGTATTCAACTAAAGACCAACATGTTCCAAAAAGCAGTTTCTCCTGAATATCTGGCTGTTAGCTGATGGCTCATATTCTATAGAAGGCTCATGTTCAGTTGGTTTTTTCTCTTCAACCCTTGAAACAGACAGTTCGTTGTTTAAATGCTATGGGTTGCTGGCCTAGTGCTGCCCAATGGTAATGACCCCATTGGTGACTGGATTGATGGAAGGACATTTTCAGTATGATTCATCTTCATGCTGTCTGCCCAGCTGTCTATCTCCCTGCCACTTCTGCTAACTTATCCTTCCAGCTCTGCTAGTTCCAGAACAGAACCCAAACATCAAAAGACAGAGTTGGGGTTATCACTGGTTCAGCTGAGAAGTGCGCGTAAGAGACACTTTCCCAACTGAGACAAATCTGAGAGCTCAGGATATCAGTTCTGAGCTCAGAGCTGAAAATAGTGCACACTCCTACAGAAGGAAGAAAAGTCCTTAAAGGCAGAAGGGCAACCTAAAGGAGAGGGAATAAAACAGTTCCAAGAACCCCACAGAAGCCCACTTGGCTGGGGCAGCAAAGAAACCCTCTCAGGCTATGCAGTGTCTGGAGTATTCACTTGCTCAGAAATGCATCCTCAAAATGCAAAGCTTTTCTAACTTCCACTACAAACAGCTGAGCAGGTCTGCCTCACCACCCAACACATGCTCTCAAGGCCACCACACCAGGGACGCTGCCTCACCTTGTGTGTGCAGTGGCTCAACTCTGCTCCCACTGGAAGCAAAGGGAGTTTTCCTCGTACTTCCAGTGGAAATGGGCTTTGCCCAAATGTGTATATGCAGTAGTGGAACTAGACAGCTCTGGGGCACAACCCGATGTGACCAGAATCAGCACCCTACACTGAGCCAGACCCCACAATCAGGAAGCACAAGGCAGGCTCTGCTGTCTAGAGTGAAAAGATTGTACATTAGAGATGAACTTCTTAAACAAGAGGAGATAACGGAGGGCGATTTCAGTCCAGCTCACTGTCTTTCATTCTCAGGCTCGAATCAGTCTGTATCACAGAACTAGTAAAGCCTTAAACCAGCACACTGCCAGCTGCTTTTCTCTGGGTTACAAACACATGGAAGAATGGGAGAGCGATGGTAACAGCAGAGACAAGCCTGGGAGATCCTCCAGGTGGGGGGAGATCCAGCACTGCAGGATTTGATTCTCTTTTGACTTTAGCCAGTAGATGTATGTATAACCTATGGAAACTGTCCCATTAGATTTTAGAACACAAACACAGCAGAGTGTCATCATAAATAAGCAAAGTCTGTGTTAAAAAATTCTAAGTACACAGCATTTTCTCCAGTTCTGACACCTTTTTAATAGAAATCACTTGTTTAGGAAACAAATAGCACTTTTGTAATTTTTTTTTTTACAATGTTTCTTACCTTGATCTTATTTTAAGTAACACTAGGAAGACCTCAATATCTTTTATTTTCCTTTTTAATTTAAAAAAGTTGGTTTTTTTCCCCCAGATACAAAGATTTTGCCCTTGCATAAAAAAACAGTGCCCAAAACGATGACACAAGGACTCACAAAGACTCACTGTATCTCACTGACACTATTACTTCTAATCTATACCATGCAAGGTCCCATCTACCTCTTTAATTAGACTGTCAGCCTGAAAAACAGCTTTTCTATTCCTTATTTAGCTCTTGTTACCAAAAGAAGAGAAAGGAAGTGAAAGAAAAGGACATTTCTCTGTTGAGTTCACACATCTGGGTTATGTGCTACTTTGTTCAGGATACCTTTGTTGTTTATAAATACAGAAAAGGGATGGAATCTCATTTTCAAGTAATTGAAGCACATTTTCTCTTGGGACACCTCCATCCAATGGTCCAAGCTGACCCTGGATTCTGGCCCTCTATTTTCCCATTCCCAACACAGACTTTCTGGATGAGTGTGAGGACCCACAGGCTCTCAGGCACATGGTGTGATTCTTGGGGTGTCCTGCGTAGGGCCAGGAGTTGAACTCAATGATCCTGATGGGTCCCTTCCAACTCAGCATATTCTATGATTCTATGTGCTGGTTACTCAGTGAAAAGTCCATCTCCTTTCCTTTTGTACATCTCCTGTCTAAACAATAGTAAATACTGCTTATTTGATAGACTTGTCCCTTCTGGGCACTGGGATTTGATAATTTATATTTCTGGTTTTTTGGTTTAATAGTACTGAGAGTTTAGAAACAGGAAAAGCCCATAGGCTCTTTGGACTTGTTTTTGTTTTCCCCTAGCTAAACAAACTGTTCTGCAAATAGGAACTTGAAACCTGCTCTCCTCCCTTATCCCTGCTCCTCACCCCAAACAAAAATAAAACAAACCTATAGTGGCTGTGGAGGCTGCTGCAGGCACACACTGGTGTAAAATATAGAGAGAGTAAATATATTATTTCACTTGGCATGGTGCTGGCAAAGAACCCCCAGCTGGCACTATTCATGTAACATGATCCAAACTTCGCATGTACACACAGAATAAGAAGGATCAATTGGCAAACTCCGGTGCCGCCTGGCACAAGCATCTTCACGCTCTCTCTGGAACCAAAGAACTAAAGAATTCTGCACTTTCCAGAAGAAATCCAGTTTTGCTTTTCTAGAGTTTCTTTATTTTGCTCTTTCTCCTCGCCGCCACCTCCCTTGGCTCCTTCTTAACTTCACTGTGTTATTTAGTCTCATCGCCCTTGTTACAGTTCACCATGCAGCTCTGGGAAGGGGAGGGGGCTAAGGTGGAGGTGGCAGCATTAGTATTGTTAGTGGAGTCCATGCCGTTGGAGATGGCTACTGAATTGACCTCAGAGTTTATGGGTTTTGAAAGGTCGATGCCTTGGATGAGGCGGATCAGCTGTTTTACCTTCTCCAAGGAGCTGTGCATCTCCTTCTGTTTTGCAAGGATGGTATTCTTCATTTCCATGCATTTCTACAGCAAAACAGAAAAGCAGTAATAAGTTCAAGCTTATGAATGAAAGAAGGTATGAGAAGGAATATGATGTTCAGAGATCTAAATGTAAGTACCCAGAAAAGACTGCAGCTGCAATTTCACTTTTCCAACCTAGAAGAAAAAGAGCCTCTAGGCTGTGTTCACAGGAGAATGCATATTTGCAGGCTGAGGAAATAAATTGCCAAGACATAGCTGTCACCTGGTATCGCTCTCTTTCATTCCAAGGTGTTGTGCAAATGAACACAGACAGCTCCATCCTTTTGTGTTTCTTTTGAAGGAAAACTTCCAAGTGTATGTTCTTACTACTTTTTCTATTAGTATTGCATTACTGAAATTTCTTTAGCTCAGATCTGCAAGCTCAGGCATCCCACTGCAGCTGACTGCTGACAGTGTGTGTGCAAATCATTAATGGGATACAGCCTTTGCTTTCACATACATTTTAGCAGGAACATCACTTCCTTCTCTCAATAAGTAAAAGGGCACTTGAAAAGGAAACCAAACTCCTCTTCACTTGAAAATCTTATTTTGTGGCCACTTCATTCTCTTAGAAGTGGTAGTAACATAGCCAGCTCATCAGCTAAGAGTCAGGGTAAGACTTTTAAAAAAAGCCCACAAATGATGTTTCAAGAGAGAAAAACTGCTTATATGTATATTTGAAACTCACAAAAATGAGGAAACAGTAACTATGTCTGTTACATTCAGGTTTTTACATGAAGATGGCAACCTTCCTACATTTTTTATATCTTTTATCCCTGCTGATCTCTGGACACTGTTGGTTTTAGCTTTACTATTTTCACATGCAGCTCATGGCATCACAATAACACTTAAAATCCAGACTTAATGTGCCTGTTTTGGACAGGTCCAATATAAGTATAAACATTCTCCTTGCCCAGGGCCAATCCCTCATGTTAAGGTCTTGCACCTGCCTGACTACCTTGCTGAGAGACAGTGTGAGTTGTCTAGTGCTGCTCAGGTTACACCCAGCTACTGCTAACCAGAAGGTGACAGTCCCCAGGACTGCTAACCAGAACCTCACAATAATTTTATCTGTATTGACAGCACTGAGAGGTCTGTAAACATGGGACACTTTTGCCCTAATAGGCAAAGACAGGCAGCCTGGAAAGTGCATCTGTATCTAAAAGGAAAAGTCTGCAACGATGAATCCAGATGTTGCCACACAGCAGATTTTGCTTTTTTTCATTATGTGATACTGACTAGGGCTGCACCAAGGAGGGGCTTAAACTCTACACTGGCAACTCAAGAGACTGATTTGCATATTAAGGTGAGAAGAGTGACCAAATTAATATGTATGTTCCAATTACTGCAATAAACTAAAAGTTTCTGGTTTGAAGTATGACATTGTCTAGTTAATACCATGCAGCGACATGTGCAGTGTCCAGCTGCTGACTGCCAGGGCAACACGTCAAGGTCCTGAGAGTCAGCTGTGAGTAAATGGTCGCTTTTGCATCAGAAAGGTCAGGAGAGTGCACCAAGGCTGTAACTCTCACTACACAAAGAGGCCCAACCAGTCTTGTTTAAGTGAGCCACTAGAGAATTGGACTCAAGCTACTGCCCACAGACAAAAATGCTCTGGGTCATTTTTGTCACCTGCTGATATTATACGTCACCCTATGTCTACCTACATGTTCAGCATGGATCATGTATAAGAGACTCAATGTAAGTGTATGTTGCCTTTATTTCATTCCTGCTCCCCAAAGTCCTAAAAAGCAACGGAAAGCGCTCACTCAATTCTAAATAAATCCAGTGGATGACAGGTCTGGTATATGGAGTCACTCTATAATAGTTTTCTCCCTGCATTGTGGCACCAGAACACAGGTGAAGGGTTATTTGGGAGGACAATACTCACTGTTATAGAGTTGCTGAGCTGTTTGACCTTCTGCTCTAGTTGTTCTCTTTCCTGTTTTAAATCTGAACTCCATTTAAGTAGTTTCTGTTTTTCCTCTTCTTTTGCTGCAAAACAGAGTATTAAACAGAATATTTAAAATATTTCTCTTACAACAACAGATAGAGGGTCTAAACTGCTTCATGTAAAGAGGGGAATTGTGTTAAATCAATGCTTAACAACTTGTGCATTGAATCACCCCCAAAATTTTACCGACAGACACAAGCATGACAAGCTTAAGAAATATTTAGACTGCTATTTTCACTTCACTAGTGATTAAGGTTATTTCCTTTTGTATGACAAAATTTCCTTTCGTAAAGGAAGTACTATTCTATCCCACTCCCAAAATAACATCTTCCATTATTAAAAGTGAAAGAAAAGTGTTCATCATTTTCTTACCTGCTTTATATGCAATATATGAATGAACAATTGCTAAAGTTCCTGGCCATGGGATTGCTTCTTCCTTCTTTAGCATCTGAAAGAAAATTTTCATAGAGATTTAGATGATAAAAAACCTACCTCAGAGAAAGCAAAAAGGAGAAAGAGGGAAAGACTGAGGATTTTCTTTCATGGCTATCATTAGTCTCAGCCCTGTTAACATGAAGCTTCACAGACCTGATCTGAGATTTAACAGAGGGAATTATTCACAACTGTATTGTAGCTCCTACAAAGCAAGCCTATTTCTTACAAATGTCAGCATTTTCTTAAATTCCCTCCATAGCCACAAATAAAGTCTACTAACGACACTGAACAACTTAAAAGAGGAATGAAAAGATAATATATCTGAACTCAAAACTTGCCAGGAGATATAAACATTACTTCATGGTTCAGACAAATTGCTGATCTTAGTTTTTCTGGGAAAAAAGTTTCCATGCTGCAGCCTACTCTCCACACCATACATTCAAACATCAGACTCCCTAGCTAGTAAAACATTAAATTGTCCTATCACCCCTTCTTATCAGAATCATCTTAATAGACTTGTCAAACTCTCTTTATAAGGGTAAGCACCATTTACGTCTTTCGGATCCTTCCTACATTTTGCTTCCTAACAAACTTTCAGAGGAAAGAGACATATTTTTAGTACATGATCACAGTGGTGTCTCAGAAGACAGACGACTTGGTCAGTTTACAGTGAAGTTACTCAAATTTCCTCCCTAATTTTGTTGGAAGCTATCACAGAAACATGAAGAGGAGGGATAAGATGAGAGTAGGCAAGAGCAGGAGCACCCAAGTCATAACACTCCCTCCTCTCTGGCAACCACTGACCAAGTCACTTGAGCTTTGCATTTTCATTCTTCTGAGCAGCACATCGTAGGTCAGGCTGTTTTCTTATGTTACCACCTGGCACACCAAAGGCCATGCAGGTGACCAAGCAATGTACTGCGTTAGACAGGACACAGCTTCACACTGCCTATTATCAGCAATCCTTTGCAACTTCTGGAGCTCCATGGAAGGGTTAGGAATACAATAGTTCACTTCTTCATCTTGTAATTGCAATGCAATCATAAACAAAATATTAAAATAAAACCTGCTCATTTCAACTGTGCATTTTCAGAGAGTGATCTGGAAGGAAGAACCATGAAACTGTTCTCTTATTATACTGATGCTGGATGATATTATTAAAGAGATCACTGAAGACAACCTTTCTGATGTTTGAGTTATATAAGCAAACAGGGGATATATTTGTTCTATCTATTGAGGTAGGATTGTGCAAATGTTTTATTTATTTGTCCAGAAGAATATACTAATAACTTTGAAGAAACAATGAGCTTAAAACAAACAGCAGAATTTCTATGGTTTCTAGATAATCTTTCCCAAAAGTCTGCATACTTTGATCCAGAAAAAGAGCAAAAACGTAAGGGTAACAAATAAAGACCCGACAGTTTTGTATTAGCACACATTCCAACAGAAGTAATAATTTGATGAAATTCACACAAGCCTTATTGCACATCAGATAGATTTGTTCAGTGTCAGGCTGTCTTGGTCTAAGTAACCCAAACAATCTGGTTATTTTCTGGAACACCAAAAAATCTTCACATGCATTGTACATAACTCCCCGTCTGTCAAACAATACCTGGTCTTGACATTTGGGACAGATCCACATGCCCTTGGGAATGGTTTTCAGAGGCGGGTCCAGACAATCCAGGTGATAAACACGTGAACACGTGTCACACATCAGCAACTGCCCGCTTTTTCTGCAAACACTGCAAAAATCCTCATGGATATCACCCTGCAAAATTGAGGGGAAAAGGTTTGGGTGAGAGAAAGCAAGAGAGAGAAGGCAAAAAGTGAACTTTGGCCTTTGATATCTACATCTTAGTTGAATTCAAAATTTACAGCACTAACTGTTTCTACAGGGATTCCTGTAAAAAGGTCAAGCCCTTTTTAGACTGTGAAACAGGAAAACCACGCCAAATGTCAGAAACACCGACATCTGTCCTCCCAAACGCTCTCTCTGTCCTCCCAAAGCAAAATGGTACAGCAAACACTTATTATCATAGCCTTTCTTCAAGATTCCCTCTTTACCCTGATCTTTTTATTTGCCTGAAGTTATCAGCTACCCACTTTCTTAACCCTCTTGATTTTTGGATGTAAGCCCAACTCCACTCCAGGAATGCTGATTAGGCTGTCTCTTGCCAGTAATAGTATGTAAGAAACCCCAACTGAGTGACTTAAAAGAGCACTGTCAAATATTTAGGTCACCTTTAAAAATGAAACCGTAAGGAAAAGGTGTTGCGCTTCTAAATGAAAAAGAACAGAATGAATTATGTTCTGAGACAATTCTTTTTACTTCACTCGGGCTACCTCAAGTAGCATCAAAACAGCTGTGACTCAAAACTTTCTCATTCTCTATAGAGAGTGGATTGTTTCATCACTAACATAGACTGAGAGCCAGGACAAAAAAATACCAAGAGATATTTTCTAACACTTTTTTACAAGAAAGAATTGAAAACAAGACTGGCCGTGCCTTTTAAAACAACTAGGTTTAGTTACTATTGCCTTTCCATCAGAGAGCATTCTTTCCCACAGCCATTAACATCCCAAAAAGGTAGGTCTGATTTTTGTTTCTCGTTCTTCTTTCTCTCTTCTACTGTTTTGATTTGATTTTCGGATATTTGAACAAAGAGGCATGATAGAAAGATGGCTCAGCATTCATAGAGGAAGCAAGGGGCAGCCCACCCTCTCCTCTGACCACTGGGCTATCCTGGCAACTCCACATACTCAAGGCCCCATCTGGCATCTGAAGTACACACTTGACACTGACTTATAATGAAGTTTCACACACTCCCCCCAGATCTGCAAGACTGCAATTTTAAGATGTGTGTGTTGAGCAGAACTGTGGGTACACGCTCCCCTGTATGAAATACCAGGGTACGCAAGGTTTCATTTTGGCACAGATCATCTTTTCATGTGTGCAAATAATTTCTATCAGTTTGGAGGGATAGCAGATTTGGCCATGCACTCACACATTAAGGTGCCAAGCAAGAAAAATTACAGTAATCTCCACTATGGATATCATAATACACATGTAAAAAGAATGAGACACGAGCAATCCGCTCAGGTTTCTACTTCCCAGCCCTACTGCTGATGAGGCCCTTCTTCAAAGGGAAGGCTATTCTTAATTCCCAAGGTTAACACTGATTCCATGTTTTGTAAAGGATCAATCTTCAGCGAATTTTCAGTGCCATGTTTTGGATCTGTAACTCCCAGGGACTGCTGAGAGCTGAGTTATAGTATTACTTCATCCTTTAACACCTAAGAGTTCCTCAGTATCAAATGAAGATCTAAATTAGTGACATTTCATGCTTCTTGTGAAGTGATGTGTTGTAACCAGGCTGGGAAGAACAACTTTCCCTCTATCGTGCATTATCTGAATACATGGAAAAGGCAGCAGGCAAGAGATGTCATATAAGCTAAAATAAAATCCTCTTCAAGATAAGGAAAGTTTAAGAGGGGAATTCTCTCATTTTAGAAAAAAATTTTTGTTCTAGAGACTTATGTATCTTAAGATGCTTTAGTTGCCACAGACTACACAATGGCTCTTGGTAACAAAGTGCAAAATTACTGGTGTGCTGAAAACCAAACCTGTTATGTCTCATACCCTGCAGAAAGAGACCTACAAAAGAGATACATGCTGTTTCTTCTTGAGGGGGAGACACTTAGAAATTTAGACTCAGAATATATCAAATTCAGCTGAATACTGCAAAGCCTGTAGAGATACAGGTGACCAGTGTGCAGTGCAGCTGAATGCATGGAGATGACAACACACATCCACAAAATTCACAGTTCTGTTTTTGGTAATGCAAAATTCAGGGCATTTCCTCAGCATTAACAACTGTCCTTATCAAAATCCCAACCAGTGTTTGATTCCAAAGAAATGTCCCAGGTCTTAAGGGCAGTTAATAAATATATGCATAAAGGGGGGGCTGGATTTGGTGTAGTGGCATGCAGCCCACTAACCTCAGCTTCTGCAGCAGCTTTGTGTAGGCTACAGCCAGCCAACATAGGCTAGAGCAGAGCTCACTGAGGCTGCTCTGACATGCTACAGGCTGAAGTGACTGAAGAATAATTTCAGAATAGATAACATAAAAGGTGATTTAACGTCACTTTCTGCTCTACTTCCTCTTCACAAGGGACCAGGAAAATAAATTTAAGCTTTCTGGACAGCTAACAGTTTTCTTTATTTTGATAAAGTGTCTAGAGCAGCAGGGCCTGGCTTTAGGCAACAGAACTGAATAATACAGTATCAAATGTATTTTGTGCTTGGGTATGTAATATCCATACTTATATGTACATTTCACTGGAATAACATGGGAAAACTAAATATTCTGCAATAGGAATTGTTCATGACCATATAAATAAAGATGATCATAGCGTATGATGTAAGTGAATTAAATTATCAGAAGCAATACTAATTCTGGCATTTCCTAACTTTTATAGGCTTGACTTTGCAATCTGAATGTTCTACAATGCTCCTCTCAATCGAAACACTGTTTTGAAGTGTTTACTAATAAAAAGGCATGTTGTGACCAAAGACTTGCATCATCACTAAAATGGAGATTTTTGCACAATTCTCACTGCTGAGTAATTGACCTTCAAAGGCAATTGCCATCTTCCAGGTGAATATGCCACTACTGCATGAGGGAGAACCACACATAACCAAGTGCCTCATAGACAATTGCCAAATAGAAAAAAAAAAAAAGCGAGAGAGAGAGAGAGAGAGAGAAATAAAAAGAGGTTTTGTTCAATCCTGCCTACTGCATTGTTTCCTTCCTTTTCCCAGGTTCTAGTCCTACTTTCTACCCCTCCATCCTTATCACCAAAACCATCTTAAATTTCTGCTTCATCCTCCCTTCAAAATTTCTCTCTGTCATTCAGAGAGTAGCATTTCAGGAGAAATTCAAGAAGGCTGTTCTGGTCCACTGTGCCTGATGTCAAGTGCTTGGCCTGATTTGTAATTTTCATAGGGTGGCTAAACACATAGATTACTCAAGTGCTAAATCAAATTTCCATTCTAAAGCCGACAGGAATTAGACCTTTAATGCAAAAACATTTTACAGATAGGAAAAGCTGCAGTTTTCTTCTTTATCTGTCTGATGAACTGCTCAATTATTTTAACTGAGACTTCTGAAATAGCCCTTTCCTTAGGCATGCACTTGTGTTTTCATTTTTAAGTGTTCAAAAGTTACAAATCAGAGCCTGTAACCACAAAAAACATTTTCTGTCCTATCTAGCATAAAGAGACTTTTCTATATTCACATCAACTGCTAACAGTGTAGACCTTCTTCAACATGACATGGCCTGGCCTCACTGCCAAAAGAAGTGATCCCGATTTCTCCTGATTTCTCTGTAAGCCTATTCATTTCACCCTGCATGAAGTTGGCATGAGAATATTTCTGTCTATGAAATAAACTGGATTAGGGCGTGATCCTGGCTAAGACTAACAATTTTTAGCTATGTCAGTTCCCTGATGCAGATCACTACGTGGCCTCAGATATGTCTGTGCTGAAACAACACAGGACACATGAGGCATTTAAGGGATGAGAAAAGACTGCTGGTGACAGGCAGGATAGCTGTCCTCAGTGGTAGCACCTGGCATAAACTGTGGCATGAGCATTTCAGTGGACACTGCATTCTCCATCAATTTGAGTTGCAAGGTTCTTAAATGGCGAAGAACTAATCCTCCTCTTTGTCTTCAGCACCAGCATGACCCCTACTATTGCTGTTTAAATACAGCGTACTTTTCCAGCACTATATTGCACTTTTCCAGCCAAGGATGTTAAAGATTTTTACAAGTATTGCTAAGTTCTCAGAACTCAGACAGGAAAAGCACACAGCATGACAAATATATAAATAGAGGAAACCAAGTCACAAAAAAGGAATGTGAGTGCACAAGCTTATACAGAAATCTTATGAAAACATATTAAAAGAAGAACACTTTCCATGTTATGATGGCAATTGGAAACCATTCCTTTCCTTACAATTAGCAAGAACTATAAGACGTGACAAAGAACAGGTATTTACCTCCTTTCTGATATTTTGCTGTCTCTGAAGATTCACATTTTGCTTCATAAAAAGATTTTTATGAGCACTTTGAAATATATTTTCTACTTTCACATGTATTTTATATTAAATGGAATTCAATACCAAATATTTCTGAAAATTCTACCAAATTAGCCCAATTGAAAGTGAATATGTATTGAATGTGACTTTGGTATAAAATTGTTTAGAAAAATCAAGTTCTTTAAAAATATTCGTTCTGTGGCATATGTATAAATGAAATGCCTTGTCTGGAAATGTTAAAAGGGATTTATATATGATTTTACAGGGGAAAGAGTGTTACTGTTCTGTATTATGATATGTTCAGGTAAAAGAGAATGTTTGTCACCTGCTAGGTAATCTTCCGTTGTCTCCTTTAAATCACTTCAACTTTCACTAATTAATGTATATTAAAGCAATCCAGAACCTAGGCCTAAATACAATCCTAATTCAGAAAATTAATTCAGAACTAGATTTGAATGCTACAGAAATTTATTCTTGATTTAGCTTGCTGCTTATCAGGCACTGCAGAAAACAGGGCAACAATTCATCATACTCTTTTGAGAGCTCTTACACAGTAGGAGAAGACTCAGCAGTATACACACATCAGAGATGGAAAAGACCCCCACCACATTATCCAGTCCTTCTCTTGGGGCCAATGTAAAATATGTGCTCTTCAGCATATTTGCAAGTTATTTGTACTGCTTATTTTTAAGTCCCCAGAGATAGAGCTGTCCCACCTTATCCATGAGGGGCTGTCCCACAGTCCCATTCATTTGGCTGTCAGGAAAGGGTTTTGGCAGTTAAGTGCTATCCTGCTCTCAAAAATGACTATATAAAAGAGAATCTTGTAATTCCACACGCGTATTCCCTGGGTATCAGAATTACATCTATTTATTTCAGTGCTTCAGACACACACTCGTACTACTTCTATTCCTGTTACCTCTGCAGAACAAATACAGTGGCAAGGAACTGGCTTCTATTCCCTGTTCTATGTGGTCAGTTGGTTTCCCAGTCTATGTTCTCACAGTGGTGCAACTACATAGATGAAAATAAAACAACCCAACTTTTCCTTAAAGGCCATTTCAAATGGTTGGGCCTCAAGTATATGTGACAATGTCTTTTCTAAAAGAAGGACTGCAGAAGGAGTTTGTAGCACTGGTATGAAGAAATAAGCAAGCACCTTTTGATTCTTAAGCTGTGCCCTGTAAATACCAGTCTTTAATAAGCAAGCACTTAGATGAAAGTACACTCCAGCTCCTGAGAACTGTTTTACCCCCACTGAACAGTCACAACACACTTTCTGCCAAATCAGTGCTGCAAATGCTGCTCCTGACTGTTCTGTGTGACGAAGCAGTTTCCATCCTTCTCTCATTACAGAAACACAACTTTTTGCTATTATGGTCTGTAACCAATACTTTTCATTCTCCTCTCCCCCCCCACCACCCCAGCCCTTTTTCATGGATGACAGATTCAATTCAGTCAGACAAGATCTCAGACACTACACAAAGGAAATGAGCTCATCTAGCATGCCTGGTGCCTCCCAATGTTTCAATCCACTGAAGGAGTTATAAATAAAATCTCTACAGGATAACAACATAGGTGCAGGAGGAAAAAGGGAAGGGTGTTAAAAAAACGCTGGACTGTTTCACTGCACTGAATCAGGACAAATGATGAGTGAGATTGAAGAAACAAAATCTGCAATGACTTTCCTTGTGTCTGTTTTGCATAACTTTCTAAAAGTAACCCCTCCCCAAGAGTTACTTACGTCTGTGGAGCTGGGGCTAGGCAGGGACACGGGCTGAACAGCTGCGGGAAAAGTAAATGTGGTCTCTGTCTTTTCATTTTCAGGGGAGTCAGGATAACTGGACAGAGGGGACGTGGGGGTCAATGCCCCGAACCCCAACACCGTGTTGTATTTAGGTGGACGACCTACATATTAACAACAGGGAACACAAACAAAAAAAAAAAAGAAAGGAAAAATGATCTTACATACCTTTGGCCAGTGGTCCTCATTGGCTAGCGTGAAAAAGGAAATGATGTAGCACAGAGAGGAAGTTAATATAAAAGTTACAAGTGGAAGGACAGAAGCAAAGATTTAAACATTTTTCAGAAATCTTTAAGTAGAATTTTGCAAGGAAAGAACATTTAAAAGATGTATTTCAGAAGGAAATAGAAATAAGCTCTGTAGAGGGTCAAAGAATCATTCCCAAAAAAGCAGCATAGGGACAGGTGCTACTCCTAGAAATGAGGCTATTCAGTTTTTAGGGAAAACATGTTGGCATCAAAGCTCCACAGAAGCTACAATAACTACTATTAAATCCTTTCTGCTGTTATCCCACACCTCCCTATCTTTCTAGTCCCAGCATAAATCTACACAAAGGTTAAGTCCTTTATCAGAGGCCAACACTCACCACTCCCCTGCTTTTCTTCCCCATTTTTTAAAGCTGTTAATTCACAGATCAGCACTTTCTACCCGACTGGTACATTTTTAAAATTAGGCTACCTAAGAACAGGTCTTGTTGTCTGACCCGTAACTACCATCAGTTTTAACCTACCACTGGTCTTCTACTGTAACCCACTCCAAATTCTGTGTTCTTTCTTAGACTTTCTCAGCCAAGTACCTTTGATTATGCACAATTCCTAGATAGTGCTTTAGATTAGCAGATGTGCAAAATGTCTTCATAACAAATCTTATAAAATTATGAATGCAAAGCAAGACAGCAAAAAACCCAGTATGCAACCATCATTTCTGCTTTCCTTCTCCAGGGTAATTTATGGATATGTAAACGTAAAGGAGTTAGGATCTAGGAATAATTCCCCAGATCTTATGTTTACAGACTGTCAGTCTATACCTATTAACATGCTAAACCTTGCATTTAAGGTCTGGATATGTTCCAGAACTAAGTATGTCCTTGGAAATGGATTTCTGCTAGTGATGTCCACGGGTGAAATTTCTGACATGTTCAGCACCATCTATAATTAAACTAAGGCTCTCAAGGGCACGTGCTTACAACAGCTTTTCACTCAATATAGTGCTGTATTAAAGTACAAAAAAAATTGTATACTTCCAAATCTTTTGATTTTCCAAATTGAAAACATGTGCTACTAATTTGGTGCTGATGCAATACAAAGGCTCACAACAGGGTGTGAGGAAAAAACCAGAAAGTATAATAGTCAGTTGCAAAAACAGGCTAAGAGAGTATCAAGTACAAATGCATGCAATCATTTTCATTGATACAGTAATTGTTCACAATAAGGGCTAAAATAAAATTAAGACATCATTACTAGCAGAAGGCACATTTACTTATCCACAGAGTAAATGCAAAAACTCCCACTATTTAAAATCTCCATCATATAATTTTAAAAAATACATTTAATGTTATTAGAGGATAGCAGTAGAGACATGTCTTTTATTTACAAACAGCATAGCTGCAGAGGACTGAAAACATGTATCAAGAAGAGAAGATGACAAATTAATATTTCATCTTGCGGCCAAAACCCCCAAAAGATAATGGAACTGGTCAGTGCTAGATGGGACTGGTTTATTTTTAATCGGATTGATTACTTTTTTAGATAGAAAATTTAGGAATAGAGAAGGTATTATGAGTCTTTAAGGACTGCAGAAAATCATCAAAAATCAGGTAAAGATCATCAGATAGGTGTGGTCGATGCCATGTACAAATAATGGCATCACATTCTCTCCCATGCTCTTCTGCTTCACCACAATCTAAGTCTTAAAATTTTACCTGTTCTACAGAAGGATTTCTTCTGAATGATAGTGCACACCTCTATGAAAGATCATCTCTCATTTTAGGACAAGTGGCACTCTGGTGGCAGTTAAAGTGCTTAGTATGAGCACAATAGCTTTTCTCACTCAAGGTAAGTTCTTTTGAAGGACCCATCACTGCTCCCAATGGGGAACAAGGCTTTTGCCACACTAAGTTTCCCGTCTGATTCAGGGCACAGATGCTTTTTCCATAACCACTGTCTTCTTGACAGTAACAATACAATCTAGTCATTAACAAGGGGGTCTTCATGTCACTAAATGATGTTCAAACATCTTACATTTCTAGTGAACATCTAGCGAATTGGGTGGTTTTTGGGGTTTTTTTTGAGAGTGAAATTGAAATGAAACATTGAGCTGCCTAATAGAACTTGCTGTGCTAATCCCTAGAAGTCATGGTCTTTGCCTACCATGGAAATTTACTGGACAAATGAAGTACTGTAGAGTCCTTGTTTTGCTCTTCAAATCAACATGGGGACTACAAATGCAATGTGGAGGAAGAGGCACTGGGCAGGGAGACAGGTCTGGGTATACCTCACCTCTTTTACGTGTCCCAGGATGCATTGTGCTGTTCAGGTACGTCACTGTACTCTTCTTGCGCTGCAGGGAAGAAGGGAACAATTTCTGCTGGGGAACATTTCTGGCAATAAGTATATGAAGTAGCTGAGGAACAGCACAGTAAGTACTAAGTGATATTACTCGCTTTTGTGTTTTCTGAAGCACACCTTCAGAAAGGTTAGCTTTTTTACACTGCTTCTGACATCTGAACTGCTTCAGGCAGACACACAAGCTGACCAACACACACTGCCATTTGACGTCAGCTTTATAAAGGAGAAGGCAGAAAAAGACGTAAGTACTAGAAGAACACCCCAATGTATTTACTATTTAAAAATCTGAGGGTCATGTCATTGCAATGGCTTTTTGAACTATAAATGATAGCTTGCCTTTCTAGTTAGAACTGAGAAAGCTTAGAAGGTAGCAAGATGTTAGAAAGACACTCAAGATCAGAATGAAAATACCAGCATCCCCTAGCAAAAAATTAATACCTCAGGCTCAAAAACGGCTCCACTGTACACTGGATTTGCTGTTGTTCTTCTTTTCCTCTCTTGTCGCTTACTTTGGATTTCTTGTAAAACAAAACACTCAGGTTAGAAAACAATGGATCTCAGAAATTATATAAAGTCCTCAGAATTCAGTTTGCATGTGAGAAGAGCTGTAAAGATTTCTACAGAACACCAGTCATTCCCAGTATAAGCAACTGTGTTATACTTTTAACTTCTGAAGGTTTGAAAAATAACAGCTGACAAGGAATACAAGTACAGTGCTCAAGTAACTAATTAAATGATTGCTGCCTTCTCACCAAGTAGTCCATGACTAAGACATTTTAAACTCATGGTAAGTATAACTGGGATCTAAAAAAAAAGCCTCTGGTAACCTTGCTGATACTTAAAAACATAATACAGAAATATGCAAGCCATTGAGATGATGGGCTGTCTTTCAATATATAGGATTAGAAGTTCAAATTATAAATGAAATTATAATCCATTAACTCCTTCATTACAAATTACAGCCCCATGAAATCATGAAATAAATGAAAAAATCTCGACATAGGTTACAGTAACATTATCCATGGCATATCTTCGCAGATACAGGGGTTGTCCAGAAGACATTGGTTTTGCCACGGACTTCTTTCCCACCATCAGAGCATACACTTTCTTCCTAACCTCTGCTCTCTGTTGCATAAATAACTGCTTTGTTTCAATGTCATAAGAGGAATGAAAAAGTATGCACAACAAACTAAGTTAGATCAAGAGTACAGACATCCCAAAGGTACTACTGTGCAAGAAAATACTGCATTTAATACAAGAAATATTTTGGAACCCTATTTCCAATTCAGAAAGACATGAAATCAGGAGCTCAAGAACCAATCTAGGACATTTTTCCTACCTTCCAGGTGGTCATGAGTAACTAGTCCCAGAGACACCATGAAGGCAAGTTTCTGTGAGGGGAGAGAAAAAAGATCATGAAAAGTACAACTGTTAGGATGAGTTATGTCATTTAGGCCCTTTAAAGGCAATTGATAAGTAACTAAGCACCAAAAATATTTTTAGTAATGCTTTGCTTCTATAAATCACTTTTCATTCATGTATGTCAAACTTCTTGAAAGAGGATAGACAAGACTCCCATTTTCTAGATGGGAACCTAGACTGAGATACTGGGAAATGCCCATTGCTCATGATCACACAGTTGGCAGAGGTGGGAACAAGAGAGCACTTTCTTTACTTCCATTCCAGCACTGAACTGACCATTTGAAAATACCAACTCAATTCAATTGCCAGAAAAATATTGCTAGTTTAAGATCATTCTCCATCTATTGTGAAGCACAAGGAGCCAACTCTAGTTTAGACTTGCTATTTGCTAAGGGCTACGGCTTTCTTAGAGGATTCCAATTTTAATGCAGGAAATGTAGAGACATGTAAAAATCAGAATTTTGTTGTATAACTGACAACAGTTAGAGCTCACACAACAGTCAATTTGAATCCATCTACAGAAACAAATGTAGCAGAGTATTTAGCTGTAATCGGTTCCAAAGCTCTTCATGGCAGAAAGGCTTTAAGAAACGGCCATTCTGTCCTCTCTTTCACTCCCAAACTAAACTGGACTAAAACACGAGCAGAATGTGAATATATGTGACTCTTTCCATCCTGCTCACCAGAGTAGAAATATTTTATAAAGCAAAACAAACATTTCTTCAGCTTTGAGAATAATTCCAGAGTCTAAAACCGCAAAGGAATGGGAATCAACACTGTAATCTAAACCCCATTTTGAAGGAAGTATCACAGAGAAATGACAATCTTCTAACTTACAAAGGAGTCAGAAGCCAAATGCATTCCAGAACTGAAAAATGCAAGGCACTATATGTATTTAGATTTCTTATTCTGTACCCTTATCAACTACTGCTGTCCAACAGGAACATATGGAATGTTGAAGGTAAGAAGTCTTGAGGGAACAGAGAGAAAAAAATATTGTCTGAAGGACAGTGTCCTTTTTTTTCTTAAAAGAAAGCTCTGGGTATGTTCTGATACCTGTGGATTTTCTTCTCGTTTTGGCTTCGGTGCAGCAGGTGGAGTAACTGTACGACTTTCTGTTTGCTTCTCTTCTGTTTCCACATGTGGTTTAATAGTCTGAAAGAAAGCAGTGTTTCTCTCATTCAGTGATAAGAATGACTTTTTTTACTTTGACTATTAAAGCAAAGCAAATACTTTCCCAGATACAGGAGAAAAAACGTTTAGAGCTGGCAGTGTACTAACAAAGACTTAATTGAGGAATCTGATGTGAGAGGAATGTTAAATAAGGTATTTTCATTTAACAAAGAACGAAACAGCCTTGTCACCAATCCATTACCCTGCACAGCCCATAAGATATAGCAGTGATTTTAAGAGTTAACTTTGTTACAGAAATCACCAAAACATATGGGAATAACAGACACTTCAAGAAAACTCATCCCATCAAGACTTCCACCTAGAAACCATTCTGCATGGCACATACATTTTGTACTTCTCACTCCTCAGTCTTCAAATTTCATAGAATTATGAATGGCTCAAAAACTGTCTCTCTGAATCCCTCAATCTCAAATATTTCTGAAGGTTTTTTCTTTTCTCAAGTCATAAATCTTCTGCATGACATTCCTCAGCCTATAGCATGGATGTTGAGGCTATACACTGCGTGAGGAAAGCTACAGAGAGACAAACTTTTCCTTTTATGATATGGAGAAACTATAGAGAAAAATTCATGTATTATTGAACCACCACCATTCTTCTATGTTTTTCTGTAGTTGCCAGTAATTATTCAAGAGCAAATGAATATTGCTGACATCAAAAGGAAGGCATCAAAAGTTGAGAATTGTAGAAGTACAACCTCAAACCACATGAAAATGGCACACATTGCTGAGTAACTTGTGGAACAGCCCTGAGGTATGCAAGAACCTACTCTTGAGACTTCACAAGCAGAACTGAGCACGAGCACATCTTTCATGCACACGATTTTCATAGTCTCCGTAAGTATTTCAAAAGCAGAAAGAAGGCACATTAGTCTAGGAAAGAGTTATAAGTGACATATATACTACTGTTATCTATATAAATTACATAAATATTATGTATTATAGTATGTAATATAATATACAGCGTTACACTAATATACAATACACAAAAGAGTTAAAAGTGAATCAGATTATTGCTTTACTTGAACAGACTGGCAAGGACTCTCAGTTGCAATCCACACTGACTCAAGTAAATTTATTTTACAGAAGTCTTTTCTGGAGAGAGACTTTAAAACTAAACATACAGAATTCTCTGCTTCTGAGGGTCTCCTTTCTGCTCATTCAATCCAATTTAGACACAAGGAACTATCAGACTTCAGAAGCTGAGTGAGACTATTTTGCCTCCAATCACGAGACCGCAAGATCAAGGGATTATGGAAGAAAAGGCTACATTTATCCTATTAAATATCCCTACAATTTTGTGCAATTTTTGCCTTTCACATAACCACCCTTTGAAAAACAAAAGGGCTTGATATGAAGATGGATTTCAGCTTGTACTTGTTCTCCAAGATACTAGTCAAACCCTGCAACATAGCCTGCTTATGAACTACTGACTTTTAAACAGTAGAGGGAGCATAAAAACACTGAAGCAGGACAAAAAGGTGCCAATGGCCCATATTAGAGGAAATGGTAACTTCTATCCCAAGAGCTGCATTGGAACATGAATATCTCCAGCATCCACTGAAAACTTCTCCCTGGTTGTCATTCTCTCCAAACCTGCACAGTAAAGCAATAAACCCGGTATCTTGCACCAGTAGACACTTTATCTGTACCTGTTTTTCAATGTTTGGTTTGCTGATCTGTACAGTCTGAGGTCCAGCGAGCCTGGTACCCGGTGCTGCTATCACGATGCTGGTGAGCTGTGCCATAGGGAAAGTTTTGGCTATGGTTGCTGTCTGCCCGTTAACTACACGAACTGGATGTATGGAGTTCTGAGAGTTGGGTAAAGAGGTGGGTGTGAACTTTGTTGTCAACATCACAGGCCTCTGAATAAGCTGAGGAGCTGCAAGCATTGGAGGAGGTGCAGGGGCAATAGGAATGTTATTTTGGGCAACTGGTTTAGGTCGAACCTACAAAAATACAAGAAGAAAAAGAAAGATAAATTTGTATATCAGTATTTCAGATCAACTTTTTACTAAGCTTCCAATTCATCCTGTATGATCTAAAGGAGGCTGCTTGATTTTTTTTAGATAATGTAATTTTAGCATACCATCCTAAGTATGTTAAGAGAAAAAAGCACCACGTTTTCAAGCCTACTTACATAAAACCCATCCATAACATTTGCATATATAGTCACTGTCCCCAAAATGGTATTTGGATGCACAGACACTTATACTGAATGTTTGTTGCCAAATGCCTTATCTGCATCTAAATTAACATCTTGGTTTTACAAGCCAAAAAACCCATGTAATATTTACAGGCACAGCTGAGGCGCTCATGTTAAAAGTGTCTCAGGGCTTTGTAATGAACCTCCAAGAAGTTATGAACAGTTGACTGTGCCCTGAAACAAGTAATTTTTTTTTCAGCAGGTACCTGTTATCTTTGTCAACTCTATACATTATTTAGATACCTGCACAACCAATCTTGATAAACCAAAAAAGTGACAAGACTATATATAAATCCCTTACTGAAAGCAATGAAGGTACAGGTAAATGCAGTCATTTCTCTTATTTAACAAGAAAGAAAAGAGCCACAAGAATCTTCCAAAACTCCATCACCAATACCTCCTTATTTCTTGTCCCCATTGTTAAGTTTGTACTCAACAATGGACTTATAATATCATTACAGAGTACAGAAGTAAAGCACATTACTTTAAAAATAAAGCTTTTCTTTTCCTTACTTGATTCCTATTGTCCTATCCACCTTTAATACTCCATAAAGCATTTTACCATGAAAAACTAGGTCACATTCCAACAGATCTCACCATACCCAAATCTTAATCAGATACCAGGCTTTACTTTCCTTTCTCACTTTGCAAAAGATTTAGACTTTTATTCACAGCACCACATATTTCATACAAATTAAGTAGTTCATCCAAGGTTGTTTCTTTTGGTTTTTTTTTTTTTGTTACATAAAGAAGCAATCTCGGTCCTTCCCAAACCATGAAGAAAAAACTAAATCACAAGTTTTACCACTTGCCTGAAAACAGAGGTCACTCTCTCTTGCAATACAGAAATACTTGGGAATAATCTAGAGACACCTCATTTTTCCTTTTTTTTTGCTCATGAGCAGCAAGCAACAATTAGAGCGATTTAAGGCCTTGGGTGATGCTTTGATTTTGATGACACCTATTCCATGGGTTCATCTCATTTGATGCAAACAGGATCATACATAATCATCATACACAAATTTCATAACCACAATCTCATACAGGCTGGAAGGCAGCTGAGGAGGTCTCTAATTTGACCTCCTGCTCAGAGCAGGGCCAACACTAAATGCAGACTGGGCTGCTCAAGGCTTTGTCCAGATAAGTCTTGTAAAACTTCAAGGACGGAGCTTTCACAACATGTCTGGGAAGCCTCTTCCACTCTGAATTGCCCTCAAAGAGAGAAGTGTTTCTTTATAAGCAGCCTAAAACTTCCCTGTTTCAATTTATGAGCATTGCCTCTAATTTTCCTGCCAAGCACCAATGTCTCCAGCTTCTTGTTTATTTCCTTGCTGATATTAGAAGTAACACTCTCTAGGGTCTCTCCAAAGCCTCTTCTCCAAACTGGAAAAGCCCAGATTCCCTGGCCTCTCCTTTCAGGTCATATATTCCTGCCCCACTCCTCCCCAGCTGTCTTAGTGGCCTTCCTTCCCATGCTTCATTCAAATTTATCAACCAGGGTTTCCAGAACTGCAGGGTGTTGATCGGACTCAGTTTTATGATTGCTGAGGAAAGGTGGATAATCTCTTCCCTGAATCTACTGGCTGTGATCCTGTTGATAAGGTCGATATGCTGGTAGGTTTCTTTGCTGTTAGGGCACAACACTCATTTAGCTACTGTCAAACACGACTTTTTAAGACGTGCAGCTCCTCAGCCAGTCAGTCCCCAGCCTGTACCTGTGCAGGGGGTTACTCCATTCCAGGCACAAGACTTTGCCTTTTTTCATGCTGAGGCTCAAGAAATTCCTGCTGGCCCCTTCCTTTACCTTGTCTAGGGCTCTCTGCATGTCAGCACTGCCCTGAAGAATATTGACTGCATCCTCAGAGTTGGTATCATCTGCAAACCTGTTGAGGATGGATTGTCTTCTCCAGCACATCAGTAATAAACATCAACACAATGTTCATCGAAAGTCTCTCCTATCTATGCTATAATTAAGTTCCTCCTGTTGTTTGTTCCCTGTATACTCACCTGTGGAAGAAAATTTGGACGAGGAGTAAGTCTGGGAGGAGGGATGAACTGCGGCACTTTTATGGGCTGAGGCGTAGCCTGAACCTGCTGTAAGAACATGAGAAAGCTCAGTAAGAGGTAAGAGGAAAATTTAGCTTTGAAGTTGTTCACCAAAATCAACAGCCTGAATGTGCTTTCAGACCTGATGTCCTCGGTTTTCACTCTGTAAATAATTTTTCACAGCAAGAGGTTCCACATTAGAAATGTATTAAAGACAGAACTAAACCTTACTTTCTAGATCCTACACACCTTGCTTCACAAATTGCAGGCATATTTCCTTTTAGTTCAGCCGTACTAACTACTGTGCTCTGCAGTCTAAAACCATTTCATTTGATAATAATAAACACTCATATTTGTTTTAATCATTAAAAAATGACATTACAACAGACAGAAAATAATAACAGACTTTGCTATCCAGCTATATGAACTATGGTCTTTTTATAGCGAATAGCATACAGAAGAATGAGAGAACACCTCATGCAAATAAGTAAAGATCTGGAAGTTACAACTCTTTTAGCAATATTAATGACACTATGAGGGGCTCTACATACACAGCTTGAAATTTTCAAAAGTAGGCCATTCATTTAAAACAATTAAGATCTGATTTTAAGGAAACCTAAGTACTTCCCTGTGTAACTCAAATCAGCTGCATGGAGCTGCCACATGATTAACCACTGAATAGCACTACCAGCTACCCTGAGTACCTGGGGAGAGTCTCTGAAATTAATGTCAATGTTATTTTACACCCTCCTATACTTCTGTCCACCCACATAAGATTGCAATTTTCTTCAAAAAGGTCTTGTACTGATTAATTAATGCTCAGAAAAATATTCTGATACATTTGATGAAATTTGCTACAGAAACATAAATCATGGACTATTATTAAAACAGAATTACCTCTTCCAATCTAAGTTATTCAGCAAAGAAATGAAGCACAGACACAAAGGACAGATGAGAGTGGTGCAAGGGATGACGCAAGAAAAGAGAATAGTAGAAAAAACTCCACTCAAATACTCTTGTCTACTCTGATCACAAACATAATGCCTCATTAGGAAGCAAACTTACTTCCATTTACATTATTAAACTGTATTTTAATAAATATAGATAAACTGGATTTATGTTTAATAAAGCCATAGCCTTTACTTCAGAAGTAAAATTTCCCTGTCGTGTTGTTATATAATTAATGCCTGGTTTGCAGACCAAGAAGCCTATATAATCCAATTCTGAAACACTGGTTCTTTTATTTCTAGGTGGATAACTATTCTGGAAAAGACTGTGTGATGTAGCCAAACCACAAAATTTGTATTTCCAAAATACACGTTTTTAAAGAAACAGCATCTGTTTATGCATTTGAAAAATTCCTGAGTGAAGACACACTAGTGGGCAGACTTAAGGGATGTGTCTAACACCAGAGACTTTATCATGCACAGAGAACAAGAGATTGACCCAAAAAAATCCTAAGACGGAGATCCAAACTGATCAGATGAAGAAAATCTGACATCTCCTTTGCCTAAGAAAAGAGTAGGAATTCTGCAGAACACAGCCATACAGATTCAGTAAGGGCAAAACAATCACTACTGCCCCATGACTACAGTTACTAACAGGGGAAACTTTACACAGAGGTGATGATAGCACTGATTTAATTCTATAAAGCAAAACAGTAATAACAACCCACATGGAGAGAAAATGTTTTTCTTGTAGATTATCACTTCAGCAATGTCAGCTAATGAAGACTCACAACGTGTCCCTACTATCCTCCTTTCTGTGTGAAACCCTGACTGTTATTTTTTTCCAATAGCCCTCTTGTTAACCAAACCCATACATATCTGCAGGGCAAACACATGAAACGCTTACCAAAGTTACTGTGTTTTTTGTCACTATTTGGACTGCCTCAGCTCCTGGCCCAGTGACCTTATTTGTTGTCTGGAGGTTGACTGGTGCATTCTGCGCATCAGTGCTGAGAACTGCTTTCTGATTGTTGTTGATAGCAGTAACCATGGCAATGGTAGGTCTCTGACCCACAACAGAGGCAGGCATGGTCGCAGTTGCTGCTTTCAAGACGAGAGGTAGTGTCTTAGTGGTGATCATAGAAGCTGTAGTTACAGTTTTCTAAGGGAAACAGAAAATACACTGTAAGAGACAGAGACACTCCGTATCAGACAGGACGTGGGTTGGTTAGTCAGAAACAATAGACAGCATGAGAAAGAAAAGGCAGCTCTGAGCCTATCTACCTGCTGTTCAGACAAGCACATTATCTTACGCCTATGAAAATTGGATAGCTAGAAAGCATTCTCATTTGAGGCACCTGTTTGGTCTGTTTTAATCACCTGCAGCATTGCAGATTGAATCAAAACAACTTCCTGAGAAAATTACAATTAAGTGTTAGTAGCAGCATATGCATTTTGGATCCTTCAGTTTCATATTGCTTCCAAACACGCACTGCCAATGTCAAGCCTATAAGGTGGAGGTTTATGAAACGCAGCAGCAAACTAGCTTCTTACCAAGTAAAACTCTTATTTTCAAATGGAAACCGTAGTTACAGTGATCCTCACAATCAGAGAAAGAGGGGGGAAAACATCCATAAGTTGGTTTCTTTAAAAACAAAAATGTATTTTTATTTTGGGCATTCCAGTTTCAGCTTTAGTGACACAAACAGTTATCTTGCGCTGAACTTTCTTTCCTAAGAGTATCAGTAGGGTTGTCCTGAAGTTGTAAGAGCTGGCTGTTAGTCTGTCCAGCTGCAGGCAATTAAGTTTAACTTCTGTGGAACGGGCTAGTTTTGGAACATATATTTGACACCATGATTGCTCTTGGCCTGCTTTAAAAAGAGTGGTTTTGAATCATGTAACACCAGCATTTATCTGAAATGCCGCAATACATCATGTCCAAAATTCCACAGTTAAAGTAACTACCATTTCACAGTTTTGTTTTAAAATGTACTGTCTTCCAAATGCTAAGAAAAATGGACATTACAAGTCTCATTCAAAAAGCAACAAGGTGAGCGTCTCCATATAAAACCAGAACAGGATGCAAACAGAAAACTCATGACAAGTGACACTCGACAGAATGGCAAATGATCTTGTTTCTTTTCTCTTTGGTGTAAAAAATCCATTGCACCAATGGCACTGCATCTTCAAAACTTTAGTGGCATGATCAAAGGCTCTTAGTACTGAATAACCACCATTCCCTCCTGATGTCAGCTCTAGGTTCTACAGAAGAAAAAACGGAAAACCAGGCATCAGGCAGTCTTTGTGTTCTGAATATGCCTGATTTAGACTACTTGATTTTAATCATACAAGACCTTTATCTTTTTTCTAATAAAATATTTCCAGTTTGATTCTTCAGTATTTTCACCAATACTGTTCCCTTAAACAGAAACACAGTTTACCTTCACACCTCTAATTTCATAATAATTAAACTATGTCCCCTAACTGTTAATTATGCACAAGTGTGAAAACATCACCATATAATGCCAAATCAAAGGATAATTTATGCTTCAGTTTTACACATTTATGAAAAATCCAGACATAATTAAATTTTCCTTGTTGCAACACAATTTTCCTAAGTTTTTATCTGAGATCTAAGAGCCTATCGACTTCTGCTGGACCTTCCCCAAAGAAGAGGCTCCATTCCTATAATGCAGTAACATTATTCAAGCTTTTCCAATGAGATGTAACGTGGTATCATTTTCACAAGCATTACATTCAGCCATAAACGTTTTAAAGAAAGGTGTAATCAATCATGTAATACAAGACTGTGACTCTTTCAAGGGGTTCTATTAACTCTGCAAGTACTCAGAGTACAGTTTCAGGCAGAAGATCACAGAGCTTGAATATCCCTGTTACTTTGCTGAGCATTAATTAGATCTCTTATTCTAAAAAGAAGTCAATGCATTAATTCATACTGAAGTATCATTCATAGCAATTCTGCATTACTGCACATAGTATTGCAGTAATATGACCTTTTAGCAGGCTTGTTGCTTACAAAAATTTTAAAAGCCCTTCTTCTTACTGGACATGTTATATATATTAAAATGTCACTGTTAATTATGGCATATATACCTTGATTCCTAAACTTGATTACTCTGAAAACAATCATTGAAAGCATTCTCTGTACTGACACAGCCTTGAAAAACGTGCTATTTACAAAAGCAGGCAGGAAAAACTTCATAGAGAGACAAAATATTTGACTTTTCTTTGCTGAAAGAGCTTGAGAGACAGTAAGACAGAGGCACAACTTTAGATGCAAAATGTGTGCAGAAACAAGTGAGGATACTTCAGTATTTTACCAACAGAAATAAAAATACAAAAGTGTTAAGGACAAAAGCTGGTTTATTTATCCAAGGGACAGGACAACCTGCCTTCCAATTTGTACCCACTTTCCAAGTACTACTGTACCAGTGGTAGTCAGAAGAGTGTAGCAGTTTTTTGACTGCTTCGCTAGAGGGCTCTTTAACTTTGAACAAAACCTCAATTTTTACAACCCAGGAGATGACCTGGAAGTTAATGAATGAACGCAAAGTATGGAATACTGAGAAACACATGAAACTGTATTTGTTCTCAGGTTTCCTGACTGAGAAACAGAGATCACTGATACAACAGTGATCCACTGTTTGCCTATAAATACTTTAGGACACAGTAATATTTGCTCTTTTGTTCCATTTTAGCTTTGATATTGATGTTGCTGCTCAAAATGCATTTTTCTTCGTTAGGTTTGCTTCATTTCTTCAATACACTTTTCTCAAAAATACAATTAGCTAAGCTTCACAAATGCATTTTAGAGCACATCCAAACCAACTTGCTGAATTAACAAGAGAACTGACAGCCCCACCATTTCTCTCTTCTCTGCTTTCAGAAAAAGGGAAGATGAGAATCACAACTGGTCAAAGCTATGAGTGTGATTCACTGCAATGTGCATGAAGCAAACTTCATGGGTGAATTCTGCCATCTGCCTATCCAGGTGAACATGAGATCCTAAGATTGCATCAATAGGAAAAAAAGACTTAATACACACTTCTTTTTACAGAACGCCTCCCTGCTTTTTCTAGTACACTTTTGTAAATCAAAATATCTGAAAAGGAGAAACTTGAAATTCTCCTCTTAAGCAAAACAGTTTCTCTGTTGAGTTCTGGGATTATGTCTCTAATCCTATATTGTACTGAAATTCAGTTCACCTTCCCAATAAAGATACTATTTTCTAAAACTTGAACTCTGTACACTTTTACAAAAATCCTTGAAAATTCAGGTAAGTATTATTTGGTATGACTTATATCTGCTTAAAAAGAACCAAGCAGAAAGAAGAAGGACCTGTTTTCTTCCATTTTGTTCACATTTGTAGAGGGCATTTTGTTAGCCATTTAAAAATAAAGGATTCTAATAATATACCTCATACAGTGTGTGTAAAGTATTTACTGTTTCTTGAGACCTACTAGGTATGGTCAGACTCATTCATGCACCTACAGAAAAGATAGGCTCATCTGCTAAACTTTTACTTATTTTTAAGAAAGGTGATACTGCCACCCTTCTTTTCTGTAGGGTTATGATTCAACTTTTAAACAGCACATAATTTTTTATACTCAGATTGGAGATTTTTGCCAAAAAAACCCCAGAAGACCAATATCTGCATATGCATAGAAGAAATTCATATTGGTACACTAGCAGCATAAGTGAAAATCTGCGGTTTTCTCTTCGCATATTTCCTTTTTTTAATTTTCAGTGAGCTTCACCTTTAGTAAGAAAAATAATTGTTGTAACTTTTTACCTGTGATCCTATCACGTTTGGAGAGGGTGCCGTGGACTGCTGCTGCTGTTGATGGTGATGTTGCTGTAGCTGTTGTAGTGGTTGTGGCTGTGGTGTCTGTAGTTTGTTTTCTGACTGTGCCAACGGCTGTATTTGAAATTTACTGTCTGGCTGTTCCTGCTTCACTATCAAATTCTTCCGAAGCTGTTCCACCACTCTTTTCTACCAGATAAACAAAACCATAAACAGAAATGATGACAGTTATTTAGCTGCACGTGCTAGAGAAAATAGTAACACCTAAAGATACATTTATTTAATGTAAATAAGGAACTTCTCAGAAGCTTAGTGGGATTTCTCTTTTTGGAATTTTAGGTATTGGTGTTATCTAATAGGCATAGTGTAAAATTGGCCACAGAGGAGTATTACAGCCCAGCAAGGTGATTTTACTGTTCTTGCAGAAACCCACTGACCAAAATTCAGTGGGTTGCCCCAAGAAGTTGCACTTACATGGAAAAGAAAGTTAAAAATAACACAACCATTTTGACAGTACCAAATGCTTTGATTTTTTTTTTGTTTCATTTTGTTTTGAAGCATTAATATTCAGACACAGTACAAAACATAGAGATGGAGAAAAAAAAACCCAAAACATCCAGCTATTTACAACAACTGGAAGAATATTTTCCCTCAAATTACATTCACACGTGGTTATGAAATTCTGAGCTGACAAAATAGCTGTTCTCTTCATTTTGCAGTTATACAGTAGGCTTATGATATTAAGTATCTTGCTTATGATGAGCTAAAACAGCACGATGCCTCACACAGTGAGTGTGTACCTCTAGCCCAAAAGATAAAAAAAAGGGCAGGCTCCCAAATGAGCAGATTTGAAAACTGGAACTTTAAAAAGCCAAATAAAACCCACAAGCAACAATCCCCTCCACCCCTGTTTCATAATGTTGAAATGTGTGAGTCCACATGACTGACCTTCTAGCAAAAGACTGAATTCAGTGACTTGAAGGTACAGAAGAAGGACTGCCTGGCTTCTATAAAACCCACAGCCCTGGCTGAGGATGCCTGCTCAGCTCTGACAAGGGAAACACAGGCCCACCCTCACTGAAAATTCAGGGAGTTAGTAATGGACAGCAGCCTGAAGGAACTATTTTACCCTGCATCCAGTGAAGTGCTAAAAGCTGTCAAAACCTAAAAGCTGTAAATTATTTGTTCCCTTCTGAAACAAGGATAAAATAATAGAAGTGTAGAAGGCATTTTCCTAATTCAGACATTTCACATAGTTTTAGATGTCCTGTGTCATCAGCTCGCCTGTACACGTAATAACTGAACAATCATTTAAAATCGCTTTCTGAAAAGATCAACCATGTTAACATGCAAATCAAAGTGCGGCGTCAGCAAGCAGATACAAGAGCTGAAAAAACATTTCCAGAGAGTAACCCAAGGGGGAGGAGAGGAGAAGGCAGCAAAGTAGGAGAGGAAATAATGCAACGTGCTTATAGAATAGCTGCCAAAAAATGGACTGCACATACACTGCACAGGAGGCTAAAGAATTACCATAGCCAGCACGAACAGGAAGGGAGTTTTTGTCTTCCACAGCTGCCAGTATGAAATTCAGGGATAATGGTGCTCTTCTACTGATTCCCTGACTGGAGGAAATCAGCAGCAATGGCTCAAGAATGAATTTCCATCTTGTTCTTTACAATGGGAGGAACATTAATGAAAGGATCAAAAAAAAAAAAAAAAAAAAAAAAAAAAAAAAAAAAGAGAGGCAGGCTAAGGACTCCTCTGCCATACTGCTACAGCGGGGCAAGAGCCAGCAAGGAGAGCAGGGGAGCAGGAGCGAGGTGAGTCACATGGCATTCACACACCTCCTGTTCCACCCTCGGGCCTGAGCCACGGCCTGCAGAGATGGGGTAAAACACGACCGAAGCACAATTTGTATTAGTGCCTTGTGCAAAAACTGAGGCTCAGCATATTTGGCACAAGACGGATAACGTGAGTGGAAAAACGCCGTTGCTCTGGAAGTCTACACTAGCCTGTTAGAGGCTGCTGAGAGCTGCCTGGCAGCAGCATATCCTGCCATCCATATCCATTATGCAGATATTAAATTGGAAGAAACATCTAATGCTTTTAAGATTCAGAGAGTAGAACTGAAGTTTGCACTGCATGCCAATTGCTTACGCAGTTTAATAAGCTGCTTCTACCAGCTGTCAGTAAAAATACTACATTGAAACTACAGGAAACATTTTACTATCTGCAAGACTGTTAGGATTATCTGTTTGTTTGTAATTATCAAGAGAGACACTCCGAACAACATATTTCAAGTTACATAGCTGAATTAGCAAAACCAGACGAGTCTCTCAGGGTTGCGCCCACACAGGAACCCGGAGCAGATCTGCTCTCAATTCCAGCGCTAGCCTCTGCTACAGCTCAACCCACGCCGCTGGTCTGACACCGCACGCAGCGCACGGCTCCTCCAGCATCCTGCTGGAAGTGCTGCTCTGCAGCCACACAAGCGCCCAGCACGCGTCTGTCTGCAGCAACCTCAGCAGAGCCCCCTTCGGTAGGGAATTAAACAGGAGGGTGCTGTGAAAGAAACACTTGTTTACTGTCAGACTTCATTAACACTGTATTTTAAAATTGTTCCTCAGTTATTTGATTGTTCTTAATCAATTTTAAAGACAGTTTGTGCTGCAGAAAGTACAGTCTGTATGACTGAGATTTGCCAAGGCTGATATCAAGTCCTAGCTGCATGTCTTATAGACTGAATGCCAGTCAGATTCAGGTGTTCTAAAAGTACCATAGAATTCTTAAGGAATTCCTAATTCTTTAAATGTAATCATTGCCATTTTCCCTTCCCACTCTTATTTAAGAATATTTAATTCTTACTGACAACTTCAACATTTTAAATTGAGATTAACTCAATCATAAACACATCATCATGCACACAACATAAGTTTTCTGCATGTCATAAAGCTCTAGTTCTCCTCATATTTCTAGAATAGTTTCTTTTCCTGCCATAATATGAATGTAGGAAAAGCATTTGTCTTTCAAGTTTACTAAACCTTCCTCAAAACTGAATGCCAATCCTGTCTTTACATCCACAATGTGAAAGAATTTAATAATCTCATCCTTTCTTCTGAACTGTATTCTACCCAAAAAGGAACTGCTAGCCGTGTGCAATGGTTACAATCAGACTACTTCCAAGCCCATTTGTCGAACAGTGCCCTGTAAGCACACTACATCATCTCAGAGCTCTTGCTGCCTTGACATCTTTATCGCTAATCTCATCAGGAACCGTTCACACCACTGAGTTCAGAGCCTGAGACATCTTATATGACCCTTCCTTAAAGTTAATAATTGCAATCAATATTGTGACATTTTGCTATACCACTTTCTCATTCATGCCACAGGCCAGATCCTAACACAGCACTGGAAGATTATTTTTGTTTGATTAAGCAGAAAATAGATCTTCTTGGCCATGTATCTGTGCCAAAAGACATCTCTGTGTTCATATAAAAACTACCATGAATATGTTCTTATAGGATAAGCAAAGTCCTTCGAGTAAACTTAAAACTTAGTAAGGTTCAAGGTTTTTATCCTTATCAGCTACGCATTATTTCCATTTTAATCAGTCAATCAAGAAAAAAACAGATCTCTGAGTACTTCTCTCTTTTTAAATACTAGACCCCTTGTTGTATTTGGTGACAGACTCAGAAAAACATCCATATCTAAAAGAAGGTCTGTTTTCAAACTTCAAAAATCAATAAAAATTAAAATATAAAGATATTTTTAAAATAAGAGAGTAAAGTAGCTTACTAAATAACCTTGCAATACATACATTTCATATCACAAAACCAAAGCTGATGTGGTTTGAACTGCTCAGCTGTCTGCCAGTGACACACTTCCCTGCTCTCCCAATCTCAGGAAGTCAGCTATTATGGATCCTCTGTTACCTGTGCCCTCCAATGACCAAGATGTTCTCTGGGATATAAAAGCTGCCTACTGCTGTGAGTGCAATGGTTAAGAGGAAGTACTGATTTCAAATAAGCTCCAACTTGGAAGTGGGAAGGATGGAGGGAATGTCACTGCTCTGCAATCTTCCTTTCCAGCCTCCATTCTCTCTCTTTGTCAGTCCCATCCCCTGTCACTACCCAAAGAGAAAGATACCAGAACTTCCACGGCAGAAAGAAGCTAAAAGATTTTGAAGATCTGGTACTACTAGTCTTTAACCTGCAAAGAAGGTGCATTTTGGGAATAGAATTTGGGAGTGGAAAGATTACAAGCAAGGAAAACACCTGTACACTCATCTACTGCTTTAAGATAGAACCTAAAATTTAAAAGAGTAAAATCCAATTATAGAAATTGATGACGCAGAATCTACACCAGTAAGGAAAAAAACCCCTGTTGTACAAACCAGCTTGAATTAAATTCTATTGAAAGAATGATCCAAGAACTACAGAAATATTTTCAGCTATTTTTGTGGTTATTCTGTGTTTTTATGGAATTCTGCATTTGTGGCTGTGCTTCGCTTACAGCCAGATCTTTTTATCAACTAAAAAATCGAAACCAACTAAACTAGAAATAATTTTATTTCCAGAAAAAAGAGTGATACAATTTCCTACTTCTTAAAGGTGATCAAAATGGCACTTACATCTTTCAGTCAGAAAAGGCTCCCCTGAGGCAGAGGTGCTTGAATGCTGAATGGAAATGTAGCAGTGGGACTGGGAGATCACCCCCACCTCATACTTGAATGCCTTACTGGGCATCGTGACTGAAATGTGCACTATTTGTTTTTATAGCTGAAAAGCCAGTATTTTTTTTAAAGTTTTAGTTAAAATACATGGGTATCTAACCTTACCCAGTCAATGGCTGCATTGCCAACACTCCAGTAACTGTCCCAAAGAGCATGTGCTGCATTCAGCTCACAGCTAAAGCAGCACAAAGACACGAGGACTTCTGCATGTCTGAAAGGCTGTAGAGCATGTGAGGGCAACTGAATGCTTCTCCTCCCTCTGCCATGATGGTCCTGTGGGATGAACTGAACAATACACTTAAAATACTGAGGAGCACTAGAGACGAACCACTTCATTTTGGTACCCCTAAATAAATGAGTTTGATTTGCAGTCTTAATATCTTTAATACAATTTCTGACTATGGCATATGGTAGCTTGTGTGAAATGGAATTTAAGTAAAACTTAATTCCGTAAAAATCTACTTTAATATTACATCTAATAAATATTGTGAGACAGCACTGGCATGATGTGAAAAGTACTTTTGTCATTAAAAATGCTGGTAGACTTATCGCACTTAATTATATTTTAAATTAGTTCCTACAGGGGTGATTCTGAAACAAACACACAGTTCAGACATGAATGTACATATTTTGAAAGAGATGCTGGATATTTCCTTTATGATAGAGAAACACCACTTAAAGCTGCTAGAAATCATTCAGAAGTGGATTATGACAGTTCCAAAAATAACGTTAATTCCTTCATTCTTAACAGGGGAAAATGCTAAATTTTTTTTTCAAATTTAAAAACACAGCTAGAATTATAAATTAAAATGGCCAAAAATAGCTGTTGTGTTATTCTGCTTTATGTCACTTCTTGATTGCTTTATTTTCAGTACTGTGTCTTCTACCATTTGCAGCACCACAAGACCAATTAATTTTTGGAAGGGAATGCTGTACCTTGAAATGCCTTATGCATCACTGTCTTCTTGGTTTAGAATATTTACTCTTGCACAAAGCAGAGTACAGAGAATGAACTCGTAGAAGCAGCACACATACAGTGTTTTCCTGCAGCTTACATATTAACTAAGTGTAATATCTAGCTTCTCACCCCAGCACTTATGTTAACAGAAAGAAACTTGCAAGAACAGCAACAATAATTAAACAATGAAGCAATTAATGAATGGGGAATTAAGTATGTGATAACAGGCAAAACAGAACAGGAAAAAGAGTTAAGTGAAGTACTATGAATGTAATTAAGGAAGACTGGAATGAAAGGAATGAAATTAATTTTTTTTTTTTATTTGACAAGGTTTGACAAAGTTTGTCTTGCTTTAGGTTTTTCTCCTTTACAGAAATACTTCCAAGTACAAATACAAACTGGTAAAAGGATATTGGGACAAGCTCAACATGAAAACACTGAAGAAATTAAAGAATCAAACTGCTGACTACACTGGAGAAGGTGCTCATTTTAATTTTATCTTGCCCATTTTATTGTTCTACCCCTATTTGTCTGTTTCATGGAGAAAAAAAAAAACATTCCTATGGGAAAAATAAAAAAGTCATCTAGACATATTTTCAGAAATTAAACACAAGTTCTTTTGTACTTCAATGTAAAAAAAGGTTTGTATGATCTCCAACCAAACCTCGTTTACTAGAAGCATGTAATGTGGTCTTGTAAAATCTATCACAGACTGAAGCCTGCAACATAAAATCTCAGAACAAAAAATACTGTGGATTGTTATTCTTATGCAGAAGAACACACAGGAACATCTACCCCCATTGGAAAAGCCATTTGCATCTATACACAGTAGCTGGTTACTAAAGCTAAACACCTCTGCCAGGCCAGTCCTGCTGTTTCTTTTCTCCTACCTGTGATTTACCTCATAACATGACATCCTTTAAACTGAATTTGTCTGCATTAAGCAAGTAAAGTAGAGCAATTTAAATAAGTAAACTTATTTCACATTTTAGAAACAAGCAACCTAAAGAGAAGTGCACTTTTTAATCTGGTAACTCCTCATATGTTGAATAACTCAAGTGGAAAGGATAGTCATAAAGTAATTTTACAACATACTGCTGCACATTTTAATGTGCACAGTATCACAATCCCTGACTAAAATTTAGTCAGTTCACTAGGGTTCTTGTGAATCCTCCGGGTATTCTCACGACTGAATCACACCTCCTCTCTTCCTCACAAAAGGAAACACAGTTCATGCTCATGTGCCTCATGCATGATCAGAAGTATCAAGCAAGATGACTAGTTTTACTAAACCACAGAATGGAAATGCATTCTTTTGTCAACAGAAAGATCTGAATGCTCAAACTCTATCATACAGTCCCTATTGATAACTCTGATTTTTTTTACAGCATCTAATATTTCATTTCCACATTTGCTTTACAAATGTCACAAACTAACACCAGCATTTTCCCTGCTGTCAATTAAATACTGTTCAGTGCCAATTCAATTAAAACCTATCACTAATAACATCACATCACAGTTCATTGCTGATCTCTACTTCATAAGCAAAATGAGTTATTAGAGGAAAAAGTCACAGTTTCACCCCACTCAAATGAGAGATTTTTCTCTTCTTCCCAGTAATTTGAACAGTACATCAAATACAGGCATTCTGTTCAGCTAAACATACCTCCTGTACTATTCTCTTTAGTTAACCAAGGACAATCAAAAGAAAGAAAAATGCCTGTTTCACAGAGAAGACATCAAATGAAATCACTGCAGAAGTTCCAAACTGCTGGCCTTCAATTGTATCGAGATTTGTGGATCGGACAGCAGTGACTCCCTGAAAAACAAAGCCATGGCTCTTCCTTGCCCTCCCAATTTAAATGGTTTGGGGAGAGGAACTGTGTTTGTTTATCTTGGCACAAAAGGTGTGTCACTAAGTAAGGCTAAAACTACTCAACAACTGAAGATTTGCTGAATTACCAACGCTCTTAAATTAAAACAGCCGAGAACAGGCATTTTCCCAAAAGAATGGAAAGCTACCTTTTTTCTTAAGGGATGCAGAGCTACCAGAGACAGTTCAAAGGAAAACCACAACCATAATCAAGGACCCAACAAACAGCACTGTGTAATGTGAAGCTTACTGAGGCTCCACATATCCAGTTTATTGAGAGGCAACTACTCAATGAGTGTAGATATTTATATAGAGAAAGAAATCCAGTGATGGGAGAATTTTTAGTTTCTCTGAGAAATGTAAAATGATGATTCTGTATCTGCAAGTTGAAAGTAGATAAATTCAACCTTGAAATAAGATGCAGATATGGTTAAATGCTGGACCAGCCTAATATGAGAGGTAATGGCCTACCATGGTTTAAAGTCTCTAGAAAAAGGGTATACAACTTTCCAGAGGAAATGCTTAATCTGAGTTTCAGAGCAGTCTGTATAGTACATGTGAGGGGGAGAGGGATCTGGGCCTTGGGAAGCCTCTGCTCATTCTCATCCCCTACAAGGGACAGTGCAAGTGCCATCGCTGTTCCCAGCATGCTTCTCCAGCACTGAAACTCCACATAAAGACAGCCTTACTCTTTTTTACATGAACATGTACAGAGGCACAAACAACCAGATATACTCAAGGTTCTTTTTTCACCTTCTTCTGAACCACAAGATACTGGCCACAGGTAGAGAAAAGAGGCTAAGCAAAGCAAGCTTTTCTTCTTCCTTTGATTGCCTTTTGTTGCATGCCTTCTTTACATATTTAGATTCCTATTGATTTTGGACTTGGAATGGGAAAAAAAATTCTCCACATCAGACTTGCTGGGATGTTTTTTCCCTTCCACTGCAATGCAGGATGTGGATTGCCTGCTAGGACTAGCTGGGCAAATTTCCCCTAATCAGCCTGCTGACATTGCAAGGGCCTTCAGAAAACCTGGCAGCCTAATCCACCACCTGTTGGCTGAAAAACAAAGACGTGGAAGACAAAAATTTAGTACCCTTGATAAGCACACTGTCCAATTCTCCCTGAATCAAAAGACATCAGACGGAATTACTGGGGTAGAGCATAATGGCCTCTAACATGCAGGAAGTTAAATTAGTAATTTCCTTGTCCTTTTGGAACTGATGTGAGGTTCTTCTCTCTACTTCCTAGTTGCAGTTTTATAATTAAAGTTTATCTGTATTCTATTAAAAGACAAAAAAAATACAACTGCATGCTATAGACAAAAGACAAAAAACCACTTTAAGAACATGATAGTTTTCAACAGACATACGCAGTACCCAACTTAATTTACAGGATCAGGCATTAGTATCCAATCTCAATTTATGTATGTAATCTCAAATTTTGTTTAGTTCCCGGAACATAAACCCAGTAACTGTTCTTGTCTCCACCAGAACTCTTCTCTATGAAAGCTTAATTCCTTGATATCAAAGCCCTAGGATGGTGCCATCACTTCATCCTGCACGGTAATGGTTTTGTGATATGCAGACACGAAGGCACAAACAGCACACAAAGATCTTTCTGACATCAATGGATACTTCACATTGAGAATGTATTTGAGACTGGCTATGTAAGTATGGACAATATCCTGCATGAAAAAAGTACTAATAGAGCCCACATAAGGGAACATAAACATTCCTATCCTCGAGTTCATACTACTACTTCACAGTGTGCCTGCTTGTTTGACAGTTATACTGTCATAACTTTAGACAGTTAAACCTCTGCTCTAGGGTTTATAAAAGATCAGAGCACTTGTCACTCTCAGTGCAGGTAGAGTGAGATAGAGTGGTTGAGCAGTTCATTCTTCTTTCTAATTACACTCCATTAACCTTCCACATGAGAGCTCCCCTGTGCTTTCATACCAGCAGCACCAACTGGCTGTGTTTGATAAGGCTCGGCCGCGTTTGCAAGACCAGCACGTGTAACTGAAGGAACAGTTCAGCTCAGCAGCCCTCGCAGAAGCTGTGCTGGCGCTCTGCTACCGAGCTGCAGTCAGATTCAGCTGAATTATACACAGATGGACACCAGCCTCACCCTACCCACTTCCCTCACAACTCTACCCCTTGAACTTCAGAGATACATGATCTATCAGAAAGCCAAGTGCAGAACTAGGGAATTATTCACAGTGGGGAACCCAACAGTTATCACACTTTCACCTCACTGCAAAGACCTGCCAAGAGAAACGTATTTAGAGCATTAAAGCATGCAGGGCAATAGAAAAGAAGTTGTCGTTACATTATAATTAGATCACGTTAGTGTATGCAACCAGAGTACAAAGAAGGAAAATTACTTCTGAAATTTAAATCTTTTTTAAATGCACTTTCAGTATCTGAGGTTGTTTGTTGTATATTCTGAAGACCACACTGCTAACAAACAGCATTATATTTATCTGTAACCTTCTCAACAGTGACCACATAAATGAATGGCTTTTCTAAAAAGAGAGACTTATTTGATTAATAATGTATTCTATGAGAGTTTTAAACTCAGTGCCAGGAAAGCTATTTTCCATGTGCATGAAGGTAGATTAGCATTTGTGTATACTGAGTAACAGTGTCAGCACATGCTTACACAGATAAAAGGGAAACAAATTTGGAAGAGGGGACTGTAAACAATCTGGAACAGAATCCAAATTATTTTAAAAATAAATTAAACACTACAAAATCTGCACTTTTGAATGACATTTTATACAATCCATTGGATTTTTTTAACTGTTTCAAATGACTTCACAACATAAAGTGGTACATGGAACTGGTCTATATAAATGAGTGATGGCAATACTCTTCTTGCTATTAGCTCCATTATCCTCTCCCATCCTTCTCCTGTTTTTTAACATATTGTGATACTTGCATATGCATGTATCTCCATAAATAAATATAACTTACTTCTACAGTACATTTCCCAACCTTCAGCTAATATTTTGAAATGACTGCTGTTTTCTAAGACTTGGTAACTTTGAAGTGTCTGAAACAAAATCTGTTTGTGCTACAAGCCAGGCAATGAATCCAGCCCTGTCCTTGTTCAGAATGGTTCAGGAATTTTATTTCAGAGTTCTGGTGAATGTTGTCAAAGATGCCCTCCACTACAAAGAGAACAGAGGTGGTCCTTCTCTTACAACAGAAAGGTAAATACTGCTACTGAACCCACCTAAAAGAAACTTGAAGAGACTTGGTTTACAAGCATTATCATTAAAGACCATTAGACCCACCTTGTACATCTATAACAGATTTTGGACTTCCTTTCTCAAATTTTCTTACATTTAGCCTAAGGATACCAATCAGTCTTTAATGCAATTTAACTTGTGCCATCTAAGCCTGTAATATACGACAGAAGTTCAGAATTTGTGGATGTGAACAAACACAGTGAATCCAAAACTGTCAGGCTACTGAGGTTGCCTCAGGAAAGCTGAATAGGCAGAGGACAGTTAGTTCTTAACTCTAAGATACACTTGCTCAAAGTGTGAACACAAGTGCCTTTTTAACAACAATTTTTTGAAGAATAATGAACGACCTTATTGGGATACATTCAGTATTTAAAAAGTGTAAGATAAATTTTGTCAGGTATAATTTCTCTGCTAAAGATGATATTCTCTCTTAAACCGAATAAATTTGAAACAAACACAATAAGGACATTGAAGAAATTTATCTAAAGCATCCCTATCTCCTGTTCTGTAAAAATCTATCCACAGTGCTTCAATGCTATAATGCAATGAAATCTTGTTTGAGCTAGGATTAAAATTTGTCAGACTAGGATAGCACTGAAGGAAAGCAGAACGACATTTCTATGCCACACTTAGCTCTTCTGTAAAAAAGAATTTTACTCATGAATTGTACCCAGTGCCTCTATAACTCGCGCTCTCATATTTTTTGAAGTATGTACTAGAATCATGACTTAAAGCTCCAAAATTCCTGGCTGTAAGCATCTAGTGTTGAAACTGCTTTCAGAAAAAAGTATTGCAGAAGTGCTTCCACTTCCTGGAGCGGTCAGCCATCTGTTAACCCTATTTGGAATACTGTTTTCTGACAAGTGGGCTATGCTCACCTTTGAAGAATGCAACATTGCAGCTGATGGAGACTTTTTTAACTAATCACCTGAGAAATGTACCTCTTTAGAACTTTTTAGTAATGTTTGCTATTTCCCCAACACCTCTTAGAAAATATTTCAGACGGAACTATTTTGCTCTACACTGTCTTATTATTCTCTTTGTACAGAAGACCTCTCAGAAATAATCCAAGTACCTTCCTTATATATTATGTCAGTGGAGAAGATTTCTTGAGCATTTGGGGAGCCCATGAGGTGGGTGAACAGATCTTTTAACCCAGCACAAACAGGTAAGAAAGTAAGGTCTCCTGTAATTCCTCTTTATGCAACTCTCAACAATATAATACATGTGGTTTTAGGGAAGACCAAGATTTCTTCTGTGCCACTTCAGGCCCATATTAGATTTAAAAGGCAAATTAGCTTGAAAAAAAAAGATTAAACAAAAACATTAAACATATTTTCATCACATAATGAAGTGCAAGTTCTTTTTCACACCATGTTTGACTTGCTACTTACTGCAGAGAACATGCAACATATAACCGGATAAACACATTTCATTCTACAAACTGGTCTGACAAGCTAAACCTGCACTAGGAGGTATCAGACAGTCTTAATGAAACTCAGAAGTATTATTTCATTGACATTCACTCAGCATTTCTTGCATGACAATTCAGTTGCCAATATTTTTGGAAGCCTTAGCTCAAAACCCACAGAATTCTGAGAAATAGCATCATTGGGTCTCTCCGATGTTTCTCTGAAGACACTGATCACACCTGTCTCATAGCTGTAAATCACAAAACAGTGGTTTTCCTCCACATGGTTTCACATAGATAGATATTTTTTTTTTAAAGGAATCACATGTTGCACTGTTGAGAAGGACTGAAAGATTACAGAAACCTAGCAACTGAAGCACAGGTTGTTACAGCAAGGCATCTTGCTTTGTGCCCTCAGGTCTGGTAGCTTTACTCATACTGGGATCTCAAGCTCTATTATTAACCCAGAAAACTAGCTTAAAGCTGCACTGTCTTTGCAACTAGAGTTTAATTAAAGTTTTATACATGTAATGTGTACCCTTTTAAACTCCTGTCTGTAAAAATAAGCCTCCACATATTCCTCTTTCTGAGATAACCTCCACAAAATGAGAAGCCAAAAGGAGCTTCAAGATTAGGGAGCAGGTTCTATGGGCTCTGAGGTTGAGGGGCTATTAGATGAAAGAAACAACTGAGAAAACATTTTCCCTCACACTACCTCTGAATAAACAAAATTGATACTGAAACGAAGGGCTCTTCTGGGGAAACAAGCTTCAGGGTTTCTTTTTGTTTTCTAACAAATACAACAGGGCACATATTCAAGAAAATAGAGCATAATTATTTATTTGTTTTGGTAAAACTATCCTCTATTGTAATTCATCTGGAGTTGAGACAGGATGTAAGCAGAGGAAAAAGGCTTTTAAAAAATCCATCCTACACATGCACACTTTTATATCACTAAATACATGCAAGGGCATGTAAGTAAATAGTGACCTAACTTTACTTTGAAAAAAGAAACACCATGAACAAAAGCTGAGAAAATATCAACCAATTTTAACAAAAACGTCAATGTGTAATAGGTGTTGCAGAAATTAAAAAAACATAAAACAACCAAACAAAAACCCCCCAAGCCAGCACCAAGATTTTAACGTGCAAACAGAAATACTTGACTTTGCACTGTATAGCCAGTATTCACTACGAGTCAAATTGCACATTCATGGCAATTGTTTGGAGGATCATATAAATATGTTCGTGCTCAGTTGGTTAGAGCATGGTGCTAACAATGCCGAGGTCACGGGTTCGATCCCCATATGGACCATTTACTTAGGAGCTGGACTTGATGATCCTTCTGGGTCCCTTCCAACTCAAACTATTCTGTGATTCTATATCAAAACCATGGTAAATCCAAAATACATCTGGCAGTTTGCATAGGAAGACAGTCAAGCTGTCACTGATTGTGAGGAAGCTCAGAAGAAAACAAAAGAACAGTATCAAAAAAAGAAATCAGGAAACACAGAAAAGAGTAAGAAAAAACAGGTTTGCACAAGCAAAGAGCACTCACAGACAATATAAAGCTGAATTGAAAAGTAGTGAAGTCAGACTAGCAAAAATTAATCCTTTCTCACTGCTAGGGACGGCTTGTAGAAGAAAGCATTACATTTTATCAGAATGACTTGGAAAAAAGGGCACACTTCAGTCACACAAGCCCCTTTTAAAGCCCCTTCTACTGATATGTCAGGCCTATGCCCAGAGGGAAGCCTGAGGTGACACAAGTAGTAGTGCAGGGATTACTTCGAGATTTTTCTCAATGTATTAGAAATAACTATCTAATTGAAGAAAAAAGACCATATTTCTTATATATTTCATATATACATAGGCAAGAACTGAGCAGTAAACCATGCATGATTTAACCCCACAGACCCACACTCTTAACTGTTTTTCCTATTTTGCTTCTCTGCTGGTAGGTTGCATGATTAGCATACAATGCTCTGTAGGCCAAAAACCTAGTCTGCAAAGATCTTTTGAAATATTTAACATATACTAGTACTATGTAAATAGTAATAATAATTCAGTGGCCTTTTCCTACTCTGCATTTCAAATGTATTTATTATGAGCTAGACCAATAATGCAGGATTGTAGCATTCTGTCTCCACATTTCTCATCTTCCTCTTCCAATTTACCAGAGCAATGACGAAATAGGGGGTTTTGCTCCAAGCCTTTAACTCTTGCAGCACAGATTCTCATCCTGCGTAGGTCTCTGAACTGGAGGATCCATCTTTTGCATAGGGGCAGAAACTCATTTCCTTAATCAATTTAGAGAAGATCAGAAGCCTGCCCAGTGACCCACATAGCTCAAGAAACTGCACCAGCAGCAGAGGCTATAGAGGCAGCTGCTTTAAGGCCAGCAACAGCATGCTCAGCATGAACAGACTGTACTAAGATTTTTCTCCCACACACAAAACCAAACTGTTCCTGTGCCCCCTTTGTGCTGACAGAGCTTGTCTCTCAGTCGATGAGCAAGTCGCTATTTAGAAAATTATTTCGCAACTTATTCTGGAAATCCACAATCATGTACAATTGGCAGCACTGGCAAGCATTCAGCGCTGATTTCAAAGGTTCTTTGTCCTGGGGAGGAGACAGGACCGTTCACCAGCATGCCGGCAGAACTGCTGAGTACACAGCTGGAGCATACGTGGGGGAAGGGAAGTGGTGTGTGATTCTGCAATTATATCTGTTAAATGCATACAGATTTGGAGAACGATCACTTGGCATTTCTACTATTGCAAGTGAAAACTTTCAACACATTTGCCAGAAGTATTTGGCTGTTTTTTCTTGTAAGAGGATAGAAGACCAGTGCAGAGAAATGTTAAGCCATGTGGACATGCTACGTAATTGGGTCTTTCATCCGCTCACAGCGCAAATGATTTGCAGTAACATGCTCCAACCTCCTTACTAGCTAACAATCCAGTCCAGGACAAACACATCAAGAAGAGATAGAGTGGAAAAAGCTGTGGACAAGATTAACCACACAAGCTTGGCTTTTTCACAATACTCACATTTTTTCTATTGCCCAGCTGCTAGATATTCAAGAGAAAACAGGGTGTACTATAACAACTGCTACAACAGGCCACAGGAGCATAAATCCAGTAAGAGCCCTTTCTGTTTGGCTCCTCACAGGGCTCTCGCTTGTACTACAAAAAATGTCACTTTGATGCCCTGTTTGCATTCCATTTCCAACAACAATGAGGAGGATGGAGGTCTCCGGTTTCTATGACAACCCAGATGGGCCACAATACAAGATACTTACAAATGTTCAACTGCGGGGATGCCAGATCAAATTAAGCTAGAGTTTACATTACTTCATAGAAACTAAAATAAAAGAAAAAACCCAAACAAAACATGAATGTCAAAGCAAGGATGACATTTCGTTGGTACATTCCAAAAGATTTCTGAAAGTAGATGGTAAAGAAAGGAAGGATTTTTCCCTATGAAAATAAATAATATTGTCAACACAAGCAAATTGAACCCCTCATTTACATGAGCAAATGTTTTCATTAAAACTAGACTGCTGGAAAATTACCATCAGACATTAAAAGCAAAAAGCAGATCCCAAAACATGATTTTATCAGTTTACTTAACTCATTATGAACTGACAAATTTGTAATCCACTGTTTTGTATGGTTTGTTTAATGCCACAATTTATATTTTGTGATATGGCTCAGTTTTCTGTTGTTTACTCCGATCTGGTCTTTTATGATATTTGCAAAAGAAATTCAGAGGTCAAAAATACCCCATATTTTACTTCAAGAAATTAAATTATTTACAGTGAGTTATTTTAGTTAACATTAACAAAACTAGAGAAACATTTAATATGTGCTCTTAGTAATTTAACTGGTCTGTTGTTAAACAGGTGAGGTGATCTTACTTCTCAAAGGCATTGATTAACTCAACGTCCTGGGAAGGCAACTGTAATAGGCCAGTCAGTTAAGGCAACAAGAGTAAAATGCCTTCTGAAGAAACATCTATAAAAGCTTTTTGTAAGATTTTCAGATATGACATATATAGATATGGTTCTCAAAACAAACCAAGTTAAAGAATTTCTTAGTAAATATTATTTTTAGGCATATTATTTTGAAAAATCTTCTGCTACAAGTTAAGGTAATGTCTTTCTATTTAGTCACTGTCCTTTTTCAAGTTATTCTCTATTCTTTCTTCCAACTTAATCACCAGGTAGTTAATAGCATTCATTCAATATGTGATAGCCAGCAAGGCTCATATTACAACAGACAACCATAGACTTTAGAGGCTTATGTTCTTTGGGGAGAGGGAAGAGAGAAAGGTTTAACAGCTGTGCCTAGTCAAAATAATCCAAAATTAGAGGGACTGTAACATTTAAAATTGGAACTCAGAACCTTAAAATCTGGGTCTGTGCAGCTGTTGTAACACTTTATTTAAAATTGGAGACACTCTCTCTTCATAAATCGTTCCCCTCTGCAGCACTGCTACCCAGTACTATTTACAGAAGGACTCCAGTCTGGCTTGCAAGTGCCACCTCATCGTTCAGGAGCGCCTGGCGCTGCCAGCTGAGAACAACCACCCCTCACACGGGTCGGCTGAGCCGCCTGCTAGTGCCTGAGCCTCTCCTGTTCAACGCACGAGCTAGGACCCCGGAATCGTGGAGCTAGAGAACATGCCCACGGTGGGCTCTGAGACACCCAGGTTAGCACCTGCCCATCACCTGCTCCTCAGCAATCCTCTTTCACCCCAAACCCTCCCGTTCAAAGCCGTTTCCCGGGGCAGCATGACAGCCTGACGCTCCAAGGGCTCTCACTGTTGCTGACAGCAGCGCGGCTGGCACGTGGCGTGGCAGGCTGAGGCTGAAGAAAAGCTGCCTGCTCTGCTGTGTTCCCTGACTCGTGCAGTGGCAAGCGGAGCCAGGGAGACACGCTGCGGTGATGGTAACGGCATTTCAGGAAAGAGTGATTCAGGGATTTGCAAGGAGCTCCTGCAGAATGACCAGAGTGCCTCAGTACTGCAGGGGGAAGAGCTGGGGCTGAAATTACACATCTTTGTGAAAAATAAAATACCTGACAACACTGCACAGCTAGTGGGAATTAGCTGGAAGTGACGAATTAGGATGCAGAAATGGGACTAAGGACATGGAGGGGCTTCGTTAGCCTTCAACTTGGACTACACTGCCTAAACGTCAGATGTACAGCTGGGGCTGTGCTCCCACATCATATAATTGCTACCTGTATTTTACATACAAAGCGAAAGACAAGGAACAGCATAATGAAAAAGAGAATTTGCAAAGTGCTAATGCTTACTAAAATTGCAACTGTTTAACAGGAAGAGCAAAATGGACTGGAAGTAAGTAGGAAGGAGCTGTAAGTTGCAAGGGATGGTAGTGTTGCAGTGAAAAAGCTGCTTGATGTCATACAGTTGAAGTTACTTCAATCACAATTTAGTGTAAGTATCAAGAGACTGGGACAAATAACCAGGCCAGTGGGTTCCTCTCACAAAGTCTACTGCCAGTCACATACTGCACACATTTCAAAGCACGATCTGCAGTAGATTAAAGTTGTGTTTGCAAGTTGCACAGTATCTGCTACTGCACTGGGTTGTTCAACTATAAATTTCACGCAAGCACAACGGTATAACTGATTAGTAACCCCTATAAGTTAATTTGTACCTAGGATGGTATTCAACTCTTCTAATACTGTAATTAAAAAATAAGTAATCTCTTGCGCCATGAACAACACAAACATACTAACTAAGTAATGCTGGGCACATGACCTGTCTTCACAAATTCCAGACAGTTTAGACTACTTCTCACACAGCTGAAATTAGAAACCCTGATCTGACTCCTTAGACAGAACATCTCTTCCTCAACTCCACACATCCCTTACTGCCCCATTACTTGTATGCATATACTGCTGTTTGATATTATAACTGAATCTGTCCACCACACTCATCCTCCACTTTGCTGACAGCAGCAATCACTTACAGATGCATACCCTGTTGCTAGCACAGGCAATACAATGCTGCACCTCTGCCCTTGCTGACATTCACTCTGTTTCACAAATACCACCCACATCTTCCTCTCTGACTGACAGTTTTCAATTAAAACTGAGTGACTGTTCTCAATGTGTTCATAGCTTGAAATGTGCTTTTTCCACTTTGCAACTATAGAAGGCTGGTGTTCTTGATTGTAATTTCTTAGAATCAAAGATATTATAATTTCCTTTGCTGCAGTGACAAGATTCACAGGCAATCTCCTACGGTCTATACACATCTTACTTGGTTGGTTATGAGCATAATGGAGAAACAAAGGTGTTATCTCATAGAGCATCTAGGAAATCCCCTTAAAACAGTTCTGCCATATGATGCAGCTAAATATTTAAACTCTGAATACTGTTTTGACTGACTTCAGGTTAATACCAAAGCATTTTCAAATAAGTCCCACAGACCAGCTCCAGCATCAAAGGAGCCTTAACACTGAGTTTCACTGAACTTAACTTTTTGCAGGGGGTCAAGATACTATTGGCAAACCAGCATTAATATTTCTATACAATATTGCATTGTAACACATTGAGCTTCAGCCAGAAATTACACAGTTGGGGGGGAAGGGGAAATGAAAAAAAGTAATCTCTCCCAGATTATTAATGTACACAAGACTAGAAGACTACTAAGGATCTCTAGACTTCCAGCTTTTTCAATGTCTTGACTCTATGACTACACTGAAATACAATCACCTGCACAAGAAACTAAAGCAGCATGTTTTTTAGCAGCTGGTAAATTACAACTTTAGAACTGAACCAGCAATATCAGTCTTGAAGATGCATAAGCGATGCAGTAAATAAGATGACCTCTGTTAAATTCACATCTAATAAAAACAGATGACATACATCAAAATTTGCTGAACAGAATAGGGTGAAGCTAATGAAAAGCAGGTAACTTACCTGCTTCTAACAGGCTTTTTACAGATTAAAAACTAGGATATATTAACATTTATAACCCCCAAAATAGCTAAAAATAAGTTTTCCCATGCCAGAACATTTAAGTGATTGCATCTGTAAAACACATTCTTCTTCTGGACGTGTCATCTTTCTGAGGTATCATATATATGCTCATGTTTTCACCTACTTGAAGTCTTAGCAATATTGATATCAAACTGATGTTCTTGTTTTCAGTTATGCAGGGTCTTAACAACACTGAGTGAATAAGTATTGTTGCAAGACCACTAAATACTTTTGCTGCTGTATTTTCTTCAAAAGTCAGAGTATCAAACACCTCTGCCTATTGTTTTCTGCTTTTCTACTTTTTTCCAAATCTACTCAATTATACAGTGTATGTGCACACTGAAAAAACATACGTTCTCCAAAACTTTCCTCTACAAATGTTTCTGTATTATATTTCAATTATTATATTACTAATTATTTTTTAATTAATTAGGCTCAGAATTATATTCAGAGTAAGAAACTTGAATACTAAAAAACAGTACTGAAAACAAACTCATGCTGTTCAAACTTGCAGCTGCTCCATGCATCTCAAAGAATTTGCACTCCAGGATGTTTGCACTGTAAGACTAAAAATTTACTTTAACTGAACGTGGAAGTTATTAGCAGCAATTCTGACATCCTCAAGAACTGGTCTTCAAAGAAATTACCTATTTAATGCACATGAGTAGGTTCTTCACATAAACCCCATCCCTCCCTCAAAAAAACAACCAAAAAAAAGTGCTAAGTTTTGGGGTTTTTTAAAATGAGCTGAAACTGCTACAGAACAAAAAAACCCAAAACCTCACAAATTGACCGTAGAGAGAATTAAAAACATTGGATGCTACAAAAAACCAAACCAAACTAAAACAACCTAAAAATAAACAAGAGGCATCTCTTCTACTTCACTTTTCCTCGTGGCCAAACGACCACAATGGCTAACAAATCATCTAATTGTTAATTCAGTTTTATAATACTTTCTTCTTCTTGGAAGATACGGAGAGAATTCCAGTTTCAACAGAGTTCCGACCTGCACTTTCTAAAACGATAACAAACCAGAGAAAGCAGAAGCTTACAGCCGGTTACATCCATGATTAACAAGCCGCAGGCTGCAGGCGCTCGCACGCAGTCACTCGGGTGTCCCCGAGGACGCAGAGCCGCCGTCCCGCCCGGGCGGGAGGCTCCGCGGGCGCCCGAGCCGGGAGGGCACGGCCGCCATCTAGCGGGGACGGCGGCCGCTCCGCCTTCTCCCTCCCTCGGCTCTCAGCAGGCCCCAGCGGAGATCAACATTCGCAGCAATACAAAAAGCACACCGCCGCCGTTGAACTTAAATTCCTACGAGGTTTTTCCGATCTCAAACCCCACCTAAAGCTGTCTGCAGTGAAACTGAAGCGCTACTGTTACGCTGTAAAGTTTTCATTCACGCTCATCTCCTAACAAAACTGTTCCAGATTTAACTCCACAGTCAGCACTAAACCCCTCTTGTGTGACATTATTTACTCCTAATGCACATTATGGCATTTGCATAGGCTCTAACAGAAGACTGAACAAGACTTTAGAGACTTGCATTGCCAATCCCATTCCAGCTGCTGTGCACTGCTCCAGTGGTTCATGGCAGCTGGAAAAAGCCAGTGGGAAGAGCAGCCTAGGCACCCCACCAAGGCCTGGACCCCTTCCTAGATGTGGCACAGCTGGCACATGAGCTTGAGCACTGCTCACTGCCAGGCACAACCAAAGCTGAACTTTACATCCACTCTGAGATTCATCCACCCTTGTGACCAATGGAGGTACAGCCAAGCAGGTGTTCAGCAAAAGGCTTTCAGGCTCCTCCAACTTACAGCAAAGACTGGTCCAGTTTCATCTGTCCTCAAATGAGAAGAACATAACCAAAACAAACACAGACATATATACGAGAAATGTGAATAAACTAATATTGCAAGAAATCTGGTTCTGCATTTCTGTGAGTAATGGCAAAGTATGATTTACAAAATCACAGAATACTCTGAGTTGGAAGGGACCCACAAGGATCATTGAGTCCAACTCTTACATGAACAGCCTGTACGGGGATCAACCCCAGAACCTTGGCATTACTGGCATCCTGCTCTAACCTGCATTACATATGAAGATGGATGCCTGATGTATGCTGAGATGCCTGAAAACAGATACTAATTTCCACATGCCCCTAACAGCAATCTGCCCGGCCACATCCATACACATAAAAAGTTTCATGCTCAAGAGCAGCAGACACCTCTACTGCTGGCTTGACAGCCAAGACTCTAACAAGCACTGCTCAGAGATGTGTGCCAGTGCCAGTTGTCCGACAGGTACTCCAGGCCTCTCCAGCATCACACATCTTAATGTTTCAGATCTTGAGTCAATAAGTCCCCTCGAGAGGCAAAGCCACAAAGCAGAAGTTGAGAAAAAGGGTGTTCTACAAAATACATGGCCTTAAGGAAGGTGCAGTGAACTCTAAGGCAAGGAACACTCACTCACTGCTATTCATGTTTCTGTTCAGTTCTAACATTTTATTATTGAACCTGGACGCAAACCATTCAGTCTGTAAGGGTGACAAATTATTTCTTTTGCCTTATAAATGAATTAACATAGATTGCACAAGGGTATTTCTTCAATATCAGACATGAAACACGGTCCCAATACAAATGAAAAAAGACTCACCCAGTCAGCATTTAAGTTGACAGGTCAAATCCATATATTTGACTGTCCTGCATAAAACCACAGCTCTAATCTGGTGCTTCTACTCAAAATAGGAGAAGGTTGTAGGAAATCCAATGCACATTCAAACATTACTTTAAAAATAGCTGTACTTTTGGCAAACACACCAACAAATCGCTTTTGTTACTTCTCCCACTATTCCATTAACTCCGTCAAGACAGAGCCATGCTGAGAGCTAATGAAAGGCCCTTGTTTCAAACCTTCCTGTAATCCACTTGCATGAGGACAGAAAGTATCACATTTATTATGGTAGCCAGTAGCAAAACCTGTTGTTAGTTGGTTGTTGGGTTTTTTTCTTAGTTTTCTTTCATAAATAACTGTCAGATTTAATACACATGAATATTTTCTAAAAAAAAAAAAAAATCATCATTGACAAAAATACCAGAACTGAAATTACATGGACATACAACAGAAGACAGGTGTTGGAAATTTCACTCACTTCTCATGTATTTTGATGATGTCCCACACACCGTATGTCACTGTGTGTGGAGGCTGAGACGCCGCCCTCCTCTGTCCCAGCAGCTCTGTGGGAGCAGGAGCCCAAGGGGCTGACGGGTCAGCAGAAACTCCAGCATTGCAAAGAACAAGAATTGATTTTTCTTAACTCCACAGTTCTGAGATTAATCTGCTGCTCCCAAACTTTATAAATAAAACAGTTAAATGTATCCAGGCACTTAAAAAAACCTCCTCCTTTCCTCTCTCTTGACGTTTTTGCACTGTTTCCAGGGGAAAAAACACAACTGTCAGTACAATTGTTTCATATACTAGAGACTTTAATCCTAACTAGGTCTTCTGGCTGTTTACATTATTAAGCAAAAATAAACCTTTAAAAGTTGGAAGAGCTGAGTTAAACTGATATTGGTGAATGCAAAAAAGATTGAAAACATCAACCTTTTTATCCTCCAATTTAGGTTTGAATATGTAAGGAGGAATATGATACAAAAAATTCAAGATAAAATTAGAATCACGTGAAAAGGATGTTTAAATAAGGAAAGTGCAAGGATGAACTTAGCTAAAAATAACAATGGAGTAATTTAAAAAACCGTATCAGAAGACATAGAATCAAACAAAAATGTAACCATTTTTCTATTTCATCTCAACAAGAACATCTCTCTACTTAAAACAGAAGCACCTTTTTAAAAAGCGTGGAAACAGAAAGAACAGAGGTTTTAAAAATGAGAAAGCCAGATGTTGAACAGAGCACTCTACTAAATTGTTTTCCGGGATACTGTTGGAAATCACTGATTGAAGAGCCTTACTCCAACAATCTTGTTTCAGGAAGCTGCCATTTTTGTTCCAGTACATTACTGACTTTCTGAGGTGTTATTAATAATTAAACTTTTCTTTTAAAATTACTCATTAATATTAACTTTGTCTAAAATCTTCCTGGAACCTAATACTTTTAAGGAAAATAAAACAGTAAAAATACACTAACCACAACAGTTAAATAAAAGAATGCGTTTAATTTGAGAAAGATTCTACTTCTTGTAAATTCACTTTCCGCAATTCATACTCAGCTATACAACAATAAAGCAGTACAAAAGATGTTTTTAGCCTTCACTTTTTACACCTATGAGAAATGGAAAAGCAATGGCAATTTACCAACCCAATCTCCGTCTCTGCTTTTGCTTCCTCTAGACTGATAGAGAGATTAAGAAAGCAAAAACTGCAGGTGAAACCACTGTATATAAGCCTCTAACCTAAAAGGCTAGCAAAGACATTTGTCTCCCCTTGCATGTGAAATGTGAGGAATAACCATTGCTGAACTGGATCCAAATGAATTGTACAAGAAAAGCCACTCTAGCTCCTGGAGCTGAGTTTCAAGTTACTTCACGCTTGCTTTTCTAAACTTTTTTCCTATTGCCTAGTGCAGCAGAGCTCCACATTGTGGAACCAAATGCCTCATCCTGGCTACATACACACAGACTCAGATGACCATGCTGGGGCAACCTCCATACACTACACTTAAGGAGAACTAACACAAAAGAAGTATTTAAAACACCTGGCGTCCCATCAGTCCAAATCTGCCTGAAGGAAATCCTGAAGAGAAAGAACGCCTGAAACCACATCTTTTCTGCACACTTAGGCATCTACCCAGATTATTCTGGCAATGCATGGCTGCACGTCCTTGTGGTTGGAGAACTTGCCCAAAAAGTGACAGATGACATTCATTTCCCCTTTCAGCTTAAGATAATACAAAAGTACATCTCTTTTCCCCAAGAGCTTTCTAAGCCAAGGACACTTCTTATCTCCCCTTCTCTGCCTCACTGTAGAAAAGTACCCAAGACTTACAGGGAAGGAGTGAGAAGGGAAGAGGAAATATAAAGCAGAGGGATTTCTCCTGAGAGAGAGTGCTGGTCCCAGCACCAGCATCTGTTTATTTTTTGTGTTTAAAATCACCAGATACCATACATATGATACCATACATTCCCATATCGTCTGGCTAATCAGGGTTCCCTCCCCCCTCACCCCCCTTCCACTCCACTGCACACACACTATAAAATTCCATCTTCTACATTCATTCAGTCACTGCCACATTTCCTCCCTTGGAGTGAACAAAGCTCTGCAAGACATCCCAGAGGCATATTGCTACCCAGATTCTACCAAGAATCACACGCAAAGGGCTTCTGCCAGGTTTCAATTTAGTGGGAGGACTGTCTTAAAGCTCTAGGTGGAAAAGCTACTTGTTACCTACAAGTTCTATCTGCTTCACTTGAAGAATCAATTAAGTCAATATTATTCCTCAGTCTTGTTTGGATTCCTTTATTAACTTCTGTATCAAATAGTTCTAGCATTTTTATTTTACTTTCTTCTTGAAACACTGTATACAAAGCAATGAAAAGTTGCAAACAGAATATACTGAAGAGAACTCTTAGAAATTCTCTAACATCACAACTCAGAAATTCTGGTCTGCAAAACTCTACCGACTATAAGCAGAAAACAACTGTGTTGCAACATGCAAAGCATTAAATTGTTTAAAGCTGCTCAAATAAGTCTTAGAGCCTTTTTCCTTAAAAACATTTTCTACCCTCAGTTGCCTCAGAAAAAAATTAAAATGAGGTTGTTATTTGTGGATAACTACACCTTAAGACTACAAATATTTTTCCTTGTTTCTTAGAGAGAGGAAAAAATACTACAAAAGATGACAGCTTGTAGCAGCTAAGCACTGTCAGATGAGTCCAATGGGCTTTCTCATTTGCATTTTGCCTGTAACAGAGTTACTGAGAACTCTCACGTAACACACGCCACTGACTGCTGCTTCCCCCCTCCAAAAACCTTCTTTCCAAACCAAAGCAGAAAGCCAATGTATAAGCAGTAGCTTTAAGGAGGAATTACTAGAAAATTATGAGGTCTGTCTGTACAGGGTGGCTGACCAGCAGGCCACAACAATTCCCTCTGCCATTCAAGCTGAGGAGCAGCAGCTGCTGTCCCTTCTCAATCTGTACTAAACTTCTTCTGAAATGTCTATCATATCCATTAATATTTTTTTTAAACCTCTTCTAAAAGTACCTTGTAAAGTTCATTTTCACACTGAAGTGAACTCCAGTATCAAGTCCATACAGCACATACAGAATCCACTTAAATCAGCTACAGAACTCCCAAACCCGTATGCGGACTAGGAAAAATCCAAATGTTGCCTTTTGATAGTTTATAGTACATTTGTTGCACGTTTTGGATTCTGAAACACATTGCACTTACACACAGTTGCAGCAGAAATGACTGCAGTTCCCCAAATAACAATAATGAATGTTTGTGTGTACTTATGCAGATGCTCTGTGTAACTCCAGGTAGACAATGTGAAGCAGTAAGAACAGTAACTAAGTGCATGGCAGCAGGATAACGTAACACCTTCCTTTTCTTCATCTCTAATAACCAGCAGGTGTCCAAGCCTGCCTCTCATGGAGATGACAAATTACAATAACATAGCTCAGTGCAAGGCACTGGCAAAAGTTACAAGACTTGTCAGAACAACTGCAAAACCAACACATACCACATGTATCTGTAGCTAAAGCACATCTTCACTGTGACAGGATCCCAGTTAAAGCTACAAAAGAACAGGGAGGCTAAGCAGTAATTCTAAATTAAACTTCCAGAAATATACAGAGGCCAGTATTACCTATTTGAAAGTCAGCTCCCAGAGGGAAATAATGATGTTTTGAAAGCCTAGGCCTATCAGTGAATATCAACATTTTCTGAAGTTTGAAGTATTGTTGTTGATACACCAGCACAATATTATTTTTTAAAATACCCGGTTTTGAAGTTCTCCACATGGTATCAGCTATGTCCTTGATGATTAAAAATTAACACGGTTCCTTTGTGTGCACATTATGACAGACACATTGTATTGTCTGAGGGCCAGCAATTTTTCATTTTAAATAGTTGGCTTTTGCTTTAGCTTCTTGAATATACAGAGAAAAGCCACTTCGCATGTTTTTTAAAGCCTTCTAAAGCATTTCTGGAGTGTCAGCATTCTCATTTGCCACTAGAAGCTCTTTCTGATGAGCTCAGGAGTTCGGCTTCAAATCAAGTTACATCAGAATGACATCAGCTGAATATTAATCAGGGTAGATGCACAAACAGGTGTGACAAAACCATGCTGTGACTAAAATGTGAAATTCTAATTCATATCAACCACCCCAAAGACTATCCATTTAAGTCCATCCAATAAAAAAAAACAGAAGAACCTATCAAACATATTGAAATGACAGAAGTCTTCACTAAAAAAGTCATGCACTGTAGAATCATCCCCTTGAAAAATCAAACAGCAAAATGTAAACCGTGAGGTTAGCATGATTCCAGTATGGAGAATCACACATTCACTTCTGGGTGCTGATGGCAAGGCTGTGGTTACATGCTGCTATTATAAATGGCTACATTACTGAAAAGTTCAGCCTGGTTGCTACTCATTTCTTCAGGTCTGCTGTTTCATCTGTGGCTGGAGTAAAACACACACGTGACACAGGGAAGGCAAGGAGGTAATCAGCCAGCCAACAGAATAGTAACAGGGTACAGCAACCTACAGTGTTGCAGCAAAAGCACAATACTGTTGACCTTTGCTTTTAACACACCTCTCTCTCCAGGTCTGCAGATAAAGAAGTGAACATCCAGTGACACTGGAAGGATAAAGTAGTGACATTATGAACAAAACAGATCATGCGGACAAAGAGAGACTTGGGCAATGCTGTTGCCCTCTGTGACTCCTACACACAAAGATCTGTATGTACTACTACGCTCTCAGATGAGTTAAATTAAAATCGAAGGGTACGTTTTATTCATTAAGGCATAAAGGAAAGTTTGTGAACTTTGATTTTCATTTTTTCCTTTAAACAGAAATGTCTTCATTTAAACCGCTGAGTTTTAATCTTTTCTGAGTTTGTATTTCTTCATAGAAAAAAAGCTGGTTCTCACTGGCAGTGAATCTATAAAACAATGCAACAAACAGTCCCTAAAATGTTTACCTACTTTTTTTCTACCTCAGATCAATATAATTTTAAAGTAAAGCTAAACATACATTTATTCAAATCATGCACATACGCACTGCTATGTTCAAAAAAGATTTAATGTTACTAGACCTTATTGTTTTAATCTCTGACTATAATTTGTGGCAAGAAGAATATTAATATTGTACCAGAACACTATACATTTTAAAGAAGATCAGTACAAATGTATTGAATGTGTTGTGTATTTGAGGGGGAATAGAAGTTTATCAAGGACTGATTTGCATTTAAAACAGATGTATTAAACAGAGAAGGACCATCTGATAAGACAAAATTGAACTGTTTTTAGTAAACATGTCCTTCAAGATTTTCTTCTGCTGCTTTTTACTTATAGATTAAGATAGAAAACAGTTTCTTCATCATTGTTTTTCAGCTCTTTATGAAGCAATTATAAACCAAAATCAAATGAATACACATTAATGAGGAAATATGCTCTTTACTCGCAGAAGGGACTACTACTGTCATAATTCAATTTAACACATACACACAATTTCAGCAGTGTACCAAGTGATTTCCATGAGGCGGTTCATTTGAGTTCTTTAGGATGTCAGAAACAACCTTGTACTGTTTAACATTATCTTTATTAAAATTAGATTTATTCAAATTGAAGCAGGGCATGACATTGATTTGCAGTAATTTTAAGCAGGTGCATTTTAAAATAAAAGGAGATATTTAAATGAACAATCTTTTTTTTCTTGGCTTTTTTTTTTTTTTAATTATCAACTACTAACTACTCATCATTGAACACCACACATTTATTTATAGAATGAACCAGGCAAATACTTAATAAAGCACAGTAATACTGCTGGCAATATTCAGGCCTTTATATAATGTTTACAAGCATAGTTAATCTTCACAATAACCTTGTAATGTTGGTAGGGAGTAAAGTATTCATTATTCTTTAACTTCACATATGGGAAAACTGAAACAGAGAGATTAATTTAGAAACAAAAATCAAGTATAGGTCCCCCAAATGCAGTGTCAAGGCCTAAGCAAAAAAAGACTAATTTTAAAGGCACTAAAATCAATAAAAGCAGATGGGGCTCTGAGCCTGTGAAAACAAGTTGTCTCCAGGAGTATGACTTTAGACATTTGGCATTGTGGGCCAACATTTTGATTACATTATAATATTGTATTATTATTACTATAATATTTTTAAATTTTATAACATTGTATTCCGTAATTAATGAAATGGGTGTCCAGTTCTGTAGCATGATTGGCCAGGTCCTGTTACAGTCTCTAGGCTGCTACCTTACCTACAGTTTTCTAATAATTAATTACAACTAGGAACGCATGTTATTTCTTCAGATATAGTAGCACAGAGAGGCCTTTATTTAATACTCTGAAGAATAAAGAATTGTACAGTGTGTCAATGCCACCTTTGTCAGAATTACAGCAAGCAAAGCACCAGCCTGGGACCATTTTTGCTTTGGTTTTAACATGAAGCAGGACAAAGCTGGCTCCAGACTTACACAGGGAGGACACCCTCCTGCATGGATTTCTATGGTACAGAAGTAGGAAGACTACCATTGCCTCCTTTGGTTATTCTGATTTTTCACCACAGGAAAATGGTACATCCTGTGCCATGTTAGCTCAAGGTAAATAATTTCCTAGCAGGACATTGGCGTTCTTAATTTGTCTTCACTTCCCTTTAGGGCACAGCATTTTTTTCTAATAACCAGTGAACAAACTTTTTCTCAGCTGCTATCTTACACATCCGTTTTGATCTTTTGGAACAAAACCTGACCTTGCTTTGGGTCAGCATTTTCCCTGCGACTTTGGTTTATTCCATCCATCCACAAACAAAAAGGTTGTTAAAATAATTACAGAAGAAACACTTCTTTGCGGGTGCTCAGGGAGGAGCGGTGAAAGGAAATATATTCCAACATGCAGCTGACTTATGTGAGCACACGGAAATGAGAAATACATGTACTCGCCCAGAGCTGGTCTGCTCTTTGTTCCTGGGCTGGAACAGATTCCTGCCAAGGACATTAAAATCCAACGAGGAAAGACGGTGCAGTAGCAGAAAGACGACACAAGGTGGTGGTCACTGAAGCACGGAGGAGAGGAAAGGAAGCAGAAAGCCTGGCTGGGGAACGCCATGAAATGGGGATGTTGGCTCCAACCGTAGTATCTGTCTATCGGGCAGGGGATGCTCTAATGGAAAGCACTTCCTTTGAATCTCAGCCAAAAACTTAAAAGCATCGGCACAGCTGCCTGCATTGTGTTACTTTAGGTTTCAAAAGGGGAGGAAAAAAATCCAGAACTACCCCCTGGCTCAGTTCACAAGCTCCACCAGTTTCTCTGGTTGTGCCTGGAAACTCCTACAAACACAAAAGCTAGCTAAGCAGACACATACACACAAGTGTGTGTGAATACTCTCCACAGAAGATCCCTTTGGAAAAGGGCATGTGTTGTACACCTGGAATTCCAAACACTAACTGCCAGCTCAAAACTTCAGAAAAATTATGTGGGTCAAAGTGTCTTAAAATAAAAGCAGGGAAACTAAAACACCAAGATTTACCAGGAAGCCTTTTACCAAGCAAAAAAGGCTCAGAGACACCAGAAAATAAGCAAAGAACCCATACAGAATAAGAAGGAAAAATGTAAAAAATAACCCATTTCATTACTGGTGTGATAGAAGAGGTTATTAGAGGCAAACACGTAACCTTCAAAGAGAAAACTCACCCCTCACAAACCATAGAAGGAAGCATCAGTTATGATAGGTGAAATGAAAGATGGAAATAAGGAGACATGAGAGGAAATGTGAACAGCAAATAGCAGAGCTACACCAGCAATACCAAGGCATTCCTGAAATGCATCAAAGCAGGAAGCCACCAACCTGACGGGCTGCAGAGGAATCGATGGACGGCTAAGGTCAAAAATTTGCAGAGAAAAGAGAATTATGTCTTTGTAACAGATCTTCACAGAAGATGAAGATATGCCTGTAACTTTATTTCTCATATATCTTGATATGATAAGGGAGATGCCAAAGAGATGATGTTGGAATCAAGATGATAAAATTACAGGAGAAATAAGCACTGAGAATATATATAAAATACCATGAAAGTATGAAGGAACTTAATATGAAGGACTTGAGAAAGTGACAGAAACAGGCATTTTATATACACCCCCATATTAAAATGTAAATACTATAACTATATCAACAGACGCAAAAAGAAATCCTAGAAATTACAGTTTAACCAGCTTTTCTTCATTGTAAGTCATTTTGCTTAGCACAGACAAGCAGGTCAGCCACGACATAGCAAAATCCATTAATAAATATATCTGACATTGAAAAACTGGAATGTTTCTTTGGGAATCTCAGTTTTCACACAATGTGAAAAATTATTTTCAAAAAAAGCAAAGATGTAATACATAAATGATACAGCACTTTATGAATTAGCAGTAGGCCTAGGATCCTGAGTACGTATTCTCCTAATTCTGATCTCAGAAACAACCAAAGTGTCATTAATTCAGTATTAGACCACACAAATAAATAAGATTTAGAAAGATTTTCATATGAATTAGACTTACATAATTGATTCAGATGAAGTTGAGTGAATAAATGCTACAGAGACAACAAACTCCTCTTAGCCCTTTTAAAAACTGAACAGCAAAGGAATGTACAAAAAAATTTAGGTAAATTATTTTTGGAAAATAAGAAATAAACTAATTTTGTTTAATAACTTTCAGGACTCATAGCCACAAGGTAGTGTGGTGAAGATCTTGCATCCATTTATTTAGGTATGGACTTCGTTATGTAAAGAAAAGATTCCTTCTACCCTTTTATTTCCCATTTGTCTCCAAAAGACTGAAAGTCTGATTTTTCTCAAGGGTTAAGATACCAAATCAATTACAATTCCATAGCACATTTTGAAAGCAGGAAAGCTAATTACTTTATCTCAATATATAAAAATATTTTACCTGTCTCCTTGTCAGGAGTACCCCAAACAGCAGATCAGGTCAAGATGCAATGCAATGTTCCAAACTTCTTAGCTGTGTATCAGTCTGTTTAGAATAATCTTACCATGAAACAACTCCAAATGTAAAAAATTGAGGTTTTTTAAAGATTTCGGAAGCTTGCCAGAGTTTCAGAGTAAAGGAGCTGGGGCTGCTGGCTAGGTAAGAGGCTGGAGAGGAATGACCTTTACATGAAATCAAATCGGTTGGTAAAACTTCTGCATGAGTGGTGAAACAAGTCACTTGGGCTCTGTGCCTTTGTGTGTTATGCAGACACCTAGGCAGAAATCACCTCCAAGTGGAATGAATGCCTGCCTTTATAGTTCCCCCATGTGACTTATAAATGGAATTGCCCTAGTGCTTAAAAAGGTACTTTTAAGGCATTACCACTGCATATGTTTAAAATGTCAATTAAAAATAAGGAAAAAAGCAAAACATGAAACAGACTGGGAACTGTTACAGACCCATTTTCATATGCAGCCAAATTTATGATGCTCAATCTTACCTAACGTTATCATTTAAGATGGCATTCAGGACATGTAAACAAGCCTTACAAGCCCAACAGGTTTGATTCATGCAAAAATTCAGTAATAAAGTGGTAAAGAGAGTTTCGTTATATGAAAGTACTACATCATCCAAAATTATTTAAAACACTGAAAATTTGGTTTGGTCCATATATTTAATTTCTTTAGAATGTGAAAAATATGCACTGCTTTAAAAACAAAATGCTTAATGTATATATACAACCAATCACCACTGGTCTGTGATGTGTTACAGCCCAGCACAGCACTCCAGCTACCAGCCTGCCCGATTATAAATAGGCTGCCAATCTGGGCAGCAGCAGCAGCAGCAGCTGTCTCTCATCATTCTGCTTTCTCCCTCCATTTCTATTAGATTTCTAACACAACGTAGTGATTTCTGCATATTTTCTCCACACTCTGCAATAGGTGTGACAAGCACAAATACATTTGTTTTTTAAGATTATTCACAATGAACACAATTCTCCACTAACCTGTTACTGTTTACCAGGATTTGTATATGTGTACACACTACCTGGGCCTGAACATTTGCATTGGTTGCTATAAATTAAATGTTTAGTATTACAATTCAGCTGTCTTTAGAGAATCAACTGAACTGCCTGTGCTACTAGACACAGGTAAATAATATATGCACACCTGAACACTGAAGCCTGCAGCAACAATCCCAAGATGGTCCAGTCTGTGCCTATACCATGCAAGCAACACAAACTATCCAACTCAGTGAGGTACTTCTTCAAATATCAACATAATGAAAAGCATGCTTGGAAGTCTGCCAGCTCATTTTTAAACTACATATGAAATAAAAATCAAATGATAATCAAAGCCAACTTATTTCTCTGTTATGCACAGAAATGCCATTAAAATACTTTACAATAATTACCATTCTGGAGTGATTATATAAAGTGTGGCTCTCAGAGTACAATGCTTAATACAAAAAATATAATATTTTACATTTTCTTGCATTAAGTCTTTACACTGTTCCCACTTGAACACTTACTTCCTGTCCTTAGAAGTATTTTCTCTTGACTGTAGAAAAACTACTTTGTCAGACAAGTATTAGTTTTATCTCATCCTGTTGACAAAACTGTATGTTCACATACTACTATATCAGACTATATTCCTGTAAGTAGCATTTTTAAGACAGAGTACACAAGTAAAAACTTTCTTTAAGGGCTGTTAATGATTATAATGCCCCAAGCAATTGGGGATGCAGTCACAATTCTATACATTCCTTGGCCAAAAAGATCCAAGTCCAGTTGGTTTCATAGCTATTTCCAGTACAGGCACATTATTTCATTTCAATACACGTGTGTGTTATTACACAGTCTGTATTTCAGAATTTTCAGTGTGATCAGTTAAAGACTACATTTTCTACTGCACACTTCCTCTAAAATACTGAAATCAACACGTACAATGCACCTACTGGTGTTTAAAGTTCAAGAAAGCTGGAAGCAGATGCTCTCAGCAAAAGACATCAAGCAGCACAAAGACATTGATCAGGGTTAATCTTATGTCTTCCTTTTTCTAGAACAACACAAGACAGAGTTGTTTGCTTCAGACTTTTTCAGGCAGGATCCTACAACTAGAGACAACACAGTCTTGTACCAATACAAAGAAACAAAAAACCCCCAAGACGCAACTACCTGCACTCTTACGTCAGTCTTGACAAGATCATGCTGAGCTAAGATTTTCAGCAGCTGCCAAAATTTTACCATGACTGCAGTATCAATATAGGTGACACAGACAAGCAAAGAAATAATGAGCAGAACTTTTCACTTGTTCTTCAAGTTTTGTCAGTATTAAAAAGTATCGATTCCTATTCCTGCCCAGGCCCTTACTGATACTACACAGAAACTCATTCCTAATCTTTGCAGGCATAATGCAAGTTCTGAGGTTATACCTGTTTAAAAGTATACCACTGGTACACAACACACTGGTTGGTTATTTTCCAGCAGCTGAAGCTCCAGCAGATACCATCTCGTAATCCCTATTTCTACTTCTATGTTCTACTCTTTTGCAGATGAAAACTTGAGGCCACTCAGCCTCAAGTTTTGTCATTATCAGCTTTTAAGACATCTGAAGTATTTGATTAGCTGAGGTGCTGCAAGATGTAACTGCTGCTGGTAATATCTTAAATTATTTTAGACATTTTTGCAGAAGGGTATCTTGTCTAGGCAGTTAAAGGGAGCTTGTAATATGAGCAGCGTACAGTTTATAGATACAGCAACAGAAGTCACAGAAAGAGGAATAATAAACAAGAAAGATGTTTTTTTTAAATAAAATCCAGCTCAGCTCCATAAAAGCGGCTGAGAAGTGTGCTGTTAAGTGGGACTTGAAGGTGGCCAATCTAAGCACTTCCACAGATGAGTCCTGGGAGGTCACAGGATGCATAGATGGTAACATGGAAGATGACATGGAAGCAACTGCCTAAGAAGTGACAGATGGATGTGTGGGAACATTAAAGAAGTGGAGCGAGTGGGGGAGAGACAGGAAACTCATCGAGGAACATAAGTAAGGAAGGGCAGAATTATATAGAACTTTGAAAGTACTGAAAAGAGCTCAAATCTGATGCAAATATGGGTGGTGAACAGTAGGGGGAATACAAAAATAAGAGTGACAATTAAATCAGCAAGCAGGAAGCATTATTTTAACAGCTACATGTTAGGAAGTGAAAAAAGTCTCTATTCCTTCTGTCATAATAGACATGTCTAGAACAGAGCTGAAGATAGTGCACTGCTTAAGACAAGGCATGAAATAAGGCTTGCTCATAGGGATTTAAAAAAAAAAAGCATGTCTTAAGATGCAAAGAAAGCAAGCACCAGATTTATACCTGACCTAGATGACTACAACCAATGGAATGAACACGCTAAAAAAAAAATAAATCTAAAAATTGCACACCTGAATAACATAGAAACTGAAGACTGTATTGTCTGTAGCAGAAAAAGAAAACTAAGAATAAGAGACAGAAAGAGGACAAATGATGAAACTTTGGCCCCACCGAAACAAATATGAAAACGTACATCAGCTTCACTGCTATCTGGATTTTTAAAAATGAGATAATTCTAGCCATTTTTCAGCTGATGACATGGCATTTGACAAACACCATATGAATGACTGCCTAATACTGGAAAATGGACCTGGAGGTATCATTGAGAGAAAGAATAAAATATAGTTTCTTAACATATCCTTATTAGTAAGATCTCAATAAGTAACTGGTGAAGAGTCAAGAGGCTGTAAAAGGAGCTAATTTTTGTTTTGCTTTGCATCATCTGAATACCAAACCTCAGATATTTTTCACTATTTACATTCTAATTTTAAAAAGGACTACTCAGTTTAATTAACTCATTTTACCAATGTTTCAAAACAAACAGACCCGTATTTGTACCCATGCAATAAAAGACTGAACACTGAAAAATTTTGCAAAATGTTTGCTCAATATTCTTTTCCAATGAACTCTAGAGCCTGGCTATAGTTTTATACTCCATTACACCTGCTGCAATCTTTAGAAAATAATTTCAAAGTTAAATAGAGACAAATTTTCCACAATGGTCCAAATTACTACAAAGTCTGTTCTCCATTTGTACAAGGTGAGTAGATAGTTAAAAGTCTGCACCTTCATGGAAGTCAGCAAGTCCTGACTTTGGAGATTTATTCCATGGTTCCTCTAAAATATGAAATGGACAAACGCAGGCTGACTACGAGTAAAATATATTTGAGAAAAAACTAAGGCCTACAAAAAGCAAGATTAACAATCTGTTTCACAATTCTATAAAAAACCCAAACCACTATTAAAAGCAGTTTTGTTTAGGCAGCAGTTCCTGTGTTTGCAACACACATATCAGAATCAATAAAGCTGATCAGAAACTAAATTTTTTTTTACGCAACTAGGATGTAACAGAAAAGTAGGCAAAAAACTTAGCAAATAATGTTATTTCATTAGTTGCCTGGTTTAGCTGCTCTTAGAGATGTTGCTAATGGTGTGTTTCCAGGATTTTTCTTTTACTTTCACTTTTACATATGGACTAAATACCTAAGCTACACACTTGTTTTTCATTTCCAATACTCTAAGACAATTTTTCACCAATTCAGTGGATATTCACCCCAAAGAGCACTTCAAGAACTGGCTCTATTTTCTAACTGACATATTTCCAAAAGTGTCTGAGTCTCATTTTTGGATAGGTGAAAACTGACAGCAGGACCAGTAAAACTGCTTAAGAACACACCCACTTCCACTATAGATCTGCACTTTTACATTAATGAAAGACATACACCACAATCCATGCCTTACACGATCATTAACAATAATAATTTTTAAATACTCATAAAGTTCTGTGGTTGGTGTAGTGATTAAGAGCATTATGAACACTGTCACCTTTTTGCAGTCTGGTATCTTTAAGAGTTAACTATCAATACTGTTCAGAATGACTGCAGGGAATGCTGCCCTGGAGGCTGCTTTGCACAGGCTGTCCATGGTTGGAGTACGTTTCTGGGCTCTCCTCTGGACAGCTTCCATTTCAAGATCTATAGTTTCATTTTCTCTGACAACAGAGATAAATTTTTTATTTAAAACATGAAAGGCAGCTTAGAGTTCAACTGTTTTATTTCTTAGTGATATTCAGAAAATACAAGTTTTCCATGTGATGCTTGATTCTGTACCAATTCAAGTGAGCAGAAAACGTATTTATTGATGAGAATAAAATCTGGGGAGGTGCTGGAATATGCTACACATTGTACCAAATAATTAGCAATAACCAAAGATAAACTCTTTGATATGTTAATTGTATAATGTAAATGCTCTGGTCCATTTGGCAGATCAGACTTTTTGTAAGTTATAAAAGTTAAATAAAATTTTTGCAAACTTTTACAGTTAAAAACTGATGAATCTGTCCACACAGAGTTTATTCAATAAAATTTATGAATTTCTGCTTCATATCAAGGCATATTCAAGCAAACTTTTAAAGTTACTGTTCAATAACTTTGATCTATTTTTAAAATCTTGTTACTTTACTCAGCCTGCTTTAAAAAGCAGGAAAATATTTGTTGAGACTTTTTTTTTGATCCAGAATTTCTCCTCATAAATTGAAGTTGACTACTGTTTTTAAAAACAACAAACAAACAAACAAATAGCCCATCCTTCTGTAAACTCAGCTAAGTTGTATAAAAAGGTATCCTTAAAATTGATCAGAAGTGAATGTTTAATAGTAACCAATCACACTAGGGCAAAAGAGAGAGAATAAAACAACAGTGCTTGTGGCATGTAACTCCCCTGCAAGTATTGTGGCACATGCATAGTGTATTTAGCACTCCCATCATATGCATCAACAGGTAAACAGGTCAGGCTTTCAATCCAAAAAAATGTTGAGTTTCGTTTTCTGTGCCATTTTTATTCTGACAATCATGAGTGGTCTTGAGTACACAAATTTCCTGAACAAGCAGTGTAAATTGATGTGCAAGTTAGCCATTCCAAGCACTGCACCTATTAACCTACTCCTTTTCTAAATTTAGTTCACAAAAAATAAATCAGTCAATAGAACAGAGGATAATTCTGTTCCACCTGTTCACAATGTGATGTCATTGTAAACACCAACTTATCACATTGATTTTGAGATATGATACAGGACTGAACTGGCACTCAACATTCAACCTGCTCCTTCCCTCCACTGACAGGGCAGCAACGTGCAATAGAAATACCTTGGCTACTTTAAGGCAGAGCCCTACCTGCAGAGCTGCCACCCACTCATTCTTTTTCTGTCCTTCCAACACAAAGCAAATAACTAAAATCCATTGCCTTCTAAGAGCTTCTCCCAGAGCAAAGGAAAGCCATCATTAAAGAGAGACAAGCCAAAAACAAAGAACCAGTGGAGGACATGAAAATCTCAAATTTTTTTCCTGAAGAAGCTCAAAACTTTCTAAATAAGATTAATTCTGAATACATTAGAGTGAAGATCACCAGCAGTAGATCAAACTCTATTTTTTACCTTCCACACTTCATTTTATAGCAAAATGAAGCATGAAAGTATGTTCCAGATTCACATGTGAAACTACTGAACATTAAGACCTTGTCCTAAGTAGGTGTTTATATTTGTAGGGTTGTCTACACAGATGGTTCTCCACCTACACACATCTAGACAGTGTCCAGACGAATACCCAACGAATGGGATTATAACAGAATTTGCCCTTCCTTGTGTATGAGCAACTGAAGTAGTTTATAATAGTATTTTGTCCTTATTGCGTATGAGACAATTTAATACTTCAAAGGACCACACAAACATTAACAAATTGATCTGGAAAGTCTTTCTTAAGTTAGTCTACAGAAGTAAATTCTACAAAGTAGAAATTTTACATTCTACAACTCTACATGTTGGAACAATTTTTGTGCTTTCATTTCATGCACTAGGGAATAAAATCTTCATTTTATGTGACTTCCAGCATAATTACTTCGAAATAAATTAGTTAAAGTGAGTAAGAAAACAGCAGAACAAGACAAACTAAGCCTATACCACAATATATTTCTTTTTTCCCATTTGCAGCCTTCTTCATATGGCTGTGAATGAGCTCTCTTCTCTCCATATATGGATCTGTCAAGGTATCTAAGTTTCAGGAGAATACATCTACAGACAAACACTGCCACACAATTCCCTGGGTTTGATGTGGTATTAAATACACACAATAAAAAGTGCCAAAAGATTCATTTCTACAGAAAACTACCCACTTTCAAAAATCAGCAGTTTTTTGTTCCAGGTGGAATATGAATATTTACATCTAAAAGCGATGATGCCAGAAGCAAACATTCCAAACAGGATTACTGATGTGAGCATTTCACTTCAGCATCCTGAAGGACATTCCTCTAATAATTTTCCTAGCCCTCAGAACTATAAATTGCAGATTAGGTGGCTACGTGTGAGGAAAACAATGAAAAATTAATCTCTCTTAGAACTGTAAAATGCGCATTTAATGATTTATATCAGGCCACTCAATAATTGAATTTGCAGTAAATCAAGGGAACTGGGCAAGTTTGGGTTTGTTGCTAACAGCTTTAAACATGTTTCCATCTTTGCCTACATTAACAAAACTTTCTCACTGGGCACTGAAGTTCAGGCCAGCATAAACTTATCACTATGGCACCGACTGAAACCCATTTCAAACCTGAGATCAGTTGCTCAAGGACAGATTGATTCTGACAACTTTTAATACAGTGTACTTGAAGAAAAGAAGCTGAGAAACATTACATCCTACCCAAATCTCCACAAAAGAAATTTACATCAAGACATTATTTCTATCTAGATTATGCCTTCTTTAAATTCAGCAGAAAGTAAAACTAGTTTGATAGTCTTTGATCACCCTTCTTTAAGCTATCACCCTGTTGCAAGGAGCTTCAACCAAGTTTCAATTCCCCCAGTTTAATACTAAAGCATGTTTGTTTGCAATGTACGTGCTGTTAAAATGTTGCATCTTAAAATGTTTAAATTTACACTTAGCTTAGAATTGTTTTTAACTGTTTTTGTTGGGAGAGGAGCAGGGGTCCTGCAGAAGCTCTCTCTTTCCTCCCTTCCTTAAATTCACTATTTAAGTAATGCACTTGCACAAACATTACTGCCTAGTGAAAAAATCTTTTATTGCCTTGCATGCATTTTCCCTTGGAAGATCAGAACGTATCTGAAGGTTTTTCCACATATGATTTTCCACATATAAAGGATTTTAAAAAATACAACCTTTAAAAAGACATGATTTTAAAAATCAGAAGACATGCCATTTATACATAGCTATATGTATAGCTATACGGACAGTAGTGTGCTTCCATGTCCATGTCCATGTGTGTAGTATCAGACTGCTTATATTTAATACTAATGTAGCTCTTTGCATACTCTAGGTAGTTTGTAAACAGAAATTAATGCATCTTCAGCTACTTAGTCACTTGATGAAATACTCTGAGCCATGTTTAATTGATCAGGGATCTGGCACAGACAAGCAAAAGGCTTTTGTACGTACATCCAGTGAATGACAGGAAAGTAGGAATTAGAATTCAGAGCAGTTCCTAACTTCCAGACTATGATTTTTTTTTTACCTACTCACTGAACAGAACGTGCTGCAAATGTGTTCTGTGAAAAGAGAATATGGTGAAACAGTAAGGGGAAAATACAGATGGCAGATGTCTTTTTTTCCTCCACTTTTTTGCTTTAAATTTTCATAATGAGAATGACCAAAACTGTAGTGCCCCCTTCCCCCCTTCCTTTCATGAGTACCCTCTCAGTTCCTTCCTCCTTCCAAGCAACTGAAAATCATCCTCAGAGCAGCTGGGATGCTTCAGGGTGAACAACGCAGATCAGCATATCATAATTGTAATTAAATTTTAAACCAGCCTTTTAGGGGACACTAGTTAAACAGAAAGCCCTTTGTATTTTTATCACTTCAACAGCACTAGAAATCAAACTTTCAAATTTGATTATCCCTGGTCTGAAGATTTTCCACATTACAGAGCATCCATGTGCCCTTTCTGCACAGACACAGAGTGCTAACATGCCCTTTTTCACAGTATGTGGGGGAATACCTCCTGCCTCTTTTTCCCAAAACTCTTTTGACTCCTCAGTCAACTGTGTAAAATGTGGAAGCATTCACAGATGGGATGAAGACGCATGTAAGTTACAGGAAAACACTGCAGATCTTATGTTATTTATTGTATATCCTTAAATACAGACTGACATCTGCCAGCTCACAGTTAAGCAAAATTCACATTTGAATCCACGTTTCCAGTGAGCAACCTAGTCAAGAATTAAATTATGCCACATAACATGTATATATATGGAAGGTAATAGGACTCAGAATAAACGTTTACATGTAAGGGTCAATCCTGTTAAAGCAGGACAGTCCCCATAGCCAATGTCACACACAGGAACCAAAACAATCAGCAGCCACAGCTGGCCCAGCATGAATGTGCAGGTAATGCCACTATCAACACAGCAGAGACCAAAAGGAAAGGCCTGGTGGAAATTTGAAACAAGGCTAAAATTCACACTTCGAGTTGGACAGAAGAAAGACTTTAATTTCCACATGCACATCCCTGAAGGTGAGATAAGCACTTTGCATATTAATGCTGCAGTTTGCTAGTATGACTGGCATGCAGATTCAAGCTGATGGGAGTAGGGATACTCTTGCTATATCCCAGTTACTGTCTTTGCACAGGTAACAAAGTACCTACTATTTGCTGACAGGATTTCAGGCCCTAGCACAGCTTGCTTTTGTGTTTTATAAGTAAGTGGTATGTCCTTCCCACTACTAGAACTTGCCTACCCATCCAGATACACAATAGAAAGAAACTACAAAAAGCCATTAAAAATCTATCACAATAGACTACTATGTTATTCAAAAGTGGTCAATTAAAAAGATGAGTCAAAAAAAAAATATTGTCCAATACTTAATGGAGACTCTGCTGCAGCATCTAAGGTGAGTTTCAAAGCATGCCAAATGCAGTGAAAGTTTGGTGTGCACGTTTGTACAGAAGTTTTTATAGAAATAGGACTGTGAAAACTCCTGAGAACTAACCGGGTTAATTCTGCAATAAAAATACACACCAAATGAATTATTTCTTTCTTTCATTAAACTTCATTAAACAGAAGCAGCATTGCTGCTCTTTTTACTGATTTCCCAGGGTTTGTATCTTGTCTTCCTCTAGGATGGCATGCATCTGTATTTTAAGACCACAAGTCAGTCCTTTAACAGGTACTTGTATGAGATTATGTAGTTACTAGAGAGTTTCAAATGCTGAAATACTGAAGAACATTTCTAGGTTATTGAAGTTTTCATCTATTATTGTTTGTTCCTAAAGTAATAGCTTAAAAACTGACTAGTTATTAGATACAGTGGTAAGCTGTGCCTTTCTGTAGTTACCTATTTTATCCGAAATCCCCAATTTCTGCAAGCTTTACTAGCATTCAGCATGACGGATTATGAAGCCACATGCTACCCCATCATCTTTCACTGTGTTTCTTGGAGGCTCTCTCCCTCTGTACAGCCTGCACAAGACTCTGTGTTCTGCAGTCAATTCACACACCTCACTGAACAGCAAGAGCACATATCTAGGCCCACAGCAGGGGGGGTTAATTAACTGTGTAAGGGACAGAGCTGGCTCTAGAATGATCTTTTACATGTGTACAGAGAATAAACTGAGCTGACATTCAGGGGAAAATGCAGTAAGCTTTGCACTCCTCACATTCTCATAAAACAACACCAATTTAAAAAAATAAATACAAGCTTAGCAGCAGCTCTAGACTATACCTGAGTAAGAAAGATCCCATCTGAAACACTAACAATGGAACACTCATTTTAAGACTCTTTTCAGACTGGAATAAGACCTTGCAGATGGACAAATGAAAACATTTATCTCCTTGTCATAGCGCCTGTCCAGATCTACTGCATTTAATAAAGGTTGGATGCACAGGAGAGAGGCATTGGTTGCTTCCTTTCACATTAAGTTAGCAGACAATACAGTAACAAAAAATATTTGCATACAGCACCCCTGCTTTTGGTGTTAGTGCCAGCAGAGCTGCAGCAATGTTAACGGCCTGGAAAACTTTTAGAAAAAAACCACCAGTGTTTTCAAAACATCTTCCTAAAATGCTGCAATGGAGGGGGTTTTCCATCCCAGGAAAATAAATTGTCAAATATACAAGTGAATGTATTAAGACTGATGGCACATGCACTGAGATCAGACAGGGATCCTAAATAACACAAATGGGAAAATAACTTATACTTCCATTCAAATAATGCAAGCCCAGTCAATCAATCCTTTTGGGAGAGTAGTATCACTCTGTATTCATGAAGTACATATGTGCTTTGAGCAGAAGGTTGTACTAGATGACCTCTGTAGCTCCCTTTGTACCTACAGATTTCAACTTACCCCATCAAAACACCAATTTTGGTATCAGCCTGGAATGAACATTACAAAAATAAAACTTGCATTATATGCTCTTGAGTATATCCCAAGCCTGAACTTCTCCATCTTTTTCACTTTCTTGTCTCATAACAATCCATCTTATTTCTTACCACTGAGGCATAACTCACTTCCAAGAAGCATCCTACAGGAGTTTGTGTCTCCAGAGTCAAACTATGTGCTCTATTAACAGCGCACTTTGAGGAGGGCGAAATGGAGCAAATGTAAGCCAGGGTCAAAGGATGTAACAAAGCCTACCCCCACATAGTGAGCATCTCTGAGATAATCTAGTTTGTGATATCTAGACTGTTTGACAATGGGAAGAGAATTTTCTCCAAATTTCTTTTTTCATTCTAGTAGTTGTGGTAGCTTGGTAGGATAGGAAGAAGTTTTTTGACTGTTTTTAAGCACCAGTATGTTAGTCTTTTTCATTTACAATTCTTTTCTTGCAGACCTGGCTGCTGCTTTGTCCAGGAACAACCTGACTGCATCAGCACACAGAATGTTAAAGTTTCACAGATGTCTTTCCTCCTTACCCACACCTTGCTACTGTTTAAAGCAATTATGATGTGGAATTTGCAGGGGGCAGAAGAGCAGAAAACTCAGAAGCTGCCCTGCTTGGAAAAATCAGAAGACCTCTTCTAAGTGCCTGCCCCAAAAGGTAATTTTTAATTAAATTGGAATGCCCATATTCTCATGCTTTAGCATTCTTTGAGTTTCTTGAGCATTTTTTTAATGATCAAGTGATAAATGTCCTAAGAATAACTGCAACATATTAATCTAAAATGATGCCCTACAACATTGGACTGAAGTTACCATCTAGAATTCCTGATTCTGAAAATTATTTTGGTAAGTCATACTTCTAGCTTTCTGTTAGACTCAGCTACACTGTGAAACTTGAGTGCAGAAAAGCTGTCTTCCTCAGTAGCTCGATCGCTTCTTAAAGTTTAAAAAAATCCACCAAAGCCATCACCCCGTGGTGGTTTGACCTTGGCTGGACAACAGGTGCCCACCAAAGCTGCTCTGTCAATCCCCTTGTCAACTGGACAGGGGAGAAAGAAAATATAAAGAAAGTTTTGTTGGTCAAGATAAGGACAGGGAGAGATCACTCACCAATTACTGTCATGGGTAAAATTGACTCGACTTAAAGAAATTAAATTTAATTTACTACCAATGAAATCGGAGAAGGATAATGAAAAGCAAAATCAAATCTTAAAAACACTGTCCCCACCCCACCCCTTCCTCCTTCCCAGACTTAATTTTATTCCTGATTCTGTATCTCCTTCTGCCTTGAGGCGCAGGGAGATGGCAATGGGGGTTATAGTCAGTTCATCACGTGTAGTTTCTGCCGCTGTTTCCTCCTCTGGGGGAGGACTCCTTCCCCTGCTCCAGTGTGGGGACCCTTCCATAGGAGACAGTTTCACAAACTTCTCCAATGCGAGTCCTTCCTACAGTGCATCACAAACTGCTCAGAGTAGGTCCCTTCCATGGGGTGCAATTCTTCAGGAATGCACTGCTCCAGCATAGCTTCCCCATGGGGTCACAAGTCCTGACAGCAAATCTCCTCCAGCGTGGGCTCCCTTCTCCTCAGGTACACAGGCCCTGCCTGTGTACAGGGCTTCTCTAGGGTCCAGCAAGAGCTTCTCACAGGGTCACAGCTTTCTTTTGGGCCTCCACTTGCTCTGATGTGGGCTTCTCCACAGGCTGCAGGTGGATCTCTGCTCCACTGGACACCTCCATGGGCTGTAGAAGCACAGCCTGACTCACCATGGTCTGCATCATGGACTGCAAGGGAGTGTTTGCTCCAGCACCTGGAGCATCTTCNCCTCCAGCGTGGGCTCCCTTCTCCTCAGGTACACAGGCCCTGCCTGTGTACAGGGCTTCTCTAGGGTCCAGCAAGAGCTTCTCACAGGGTCACAGCTTTCTTTTGGGCCTCCACTTGCTCTGATGTGGGCTTCTCCACAGGCTGCAGGTGGATCTCTGCTCCACTGGACACCTCCATGGGCTGTAGAAGCACAGCCTGACTCACCATGGTCTGCATCATGGACTGCAAGGGAGTGTTTGCTCCAGCACCTGGAGCATCTTCTGCCCCTCCTTCTTCACTGACTTTGGTGTCTGCAGAGCTATTTCTCTCACACATTCTCACTCTTCCCTTCTCTGGCTGCAATCTTCTTCTGCACAACAACTTTATTTTTTTCCTTCCTAAATGTGTTAACCCAGACGCACTACTGCCATCATTGATGGACTCAGCCTCAGCCAATGGCAGACCCATCTCGGAGTCAGCTGGAATCATTTTGTTGGACGTAGGGGAAGCTTCCAGCAGATGCTCAGAGAAATCACCCCTGTAGCCTCCCTGCTACCAAAACCTTGCCATGCAAAACCAATACAACCCAGATGTCCCAAACAAATACCTTTATTATTAAGCTGAATCAACTCTGAAGAACTTAGAAGGAAAAAAAACAAATCCTTGTTTCTATTCCAATTCACACATAAAAAACAACCCAATGATTTTTAACCAAGCTCCGAGTACAGGACAAATTCTCACTGTAGCTATGGCTGTGTAAGACCACTGAAAACAAAAGCAGCTGATAAAAAACTCACATCCTCCTAGGCAGAATTTACCAGCTTCCTCCTTTTTTATAATTGGTGTTGGGGTTTTGGGGAGTTCCCCTTCTGTTTTGTTCTTTTTTCTCTCTTAGAGAATTTTCCCCATACTGTTGCCAGGACAATAAATTGCCGGTGCTTAAGCCACACAAAGGGACCTTGCCNGGCAGCAGGAGTGAGGATAGCCACAGTGGACTACCATTTAGGTCTGATTTTCTGTTGTCCATATATTGTTTTATTCAAAGCCAGAGATCAAGGAATAAACAAGGACTTTGTATAAGATTTCAGATACCTCATTGCTTCCTGCTTGGACCTACTACAGATGACCTATATAACCCTCAGGATTTGCAACATAAACTCTCAAGCAGAATTTAAAATTCTGTCTCTGACTAATTTGGTTTGAAATTTGCTTAACAAAAATCATAATGCTGTAAGAAACCAGGTTGCTCTCTGTTGTCAGCTTCCAAAAAGTCTTCTCAGCTGTTCTTCCTATATACAACTCAAGTTACAGGAATTCAGTTTCTCAAAGACCACTCAAGAACTATTTTGGATTTCTTTTTGTGCTTCATCTTCATACTTGTAGTGTCAGGTAATACTGAAAATGGTATCAATTGTGACAAACAAAATGCAAAGCTTCAACAGAAATTTGCCATGTGCACCTGTAACAATCTCCATCCTCCGTACTTCAGTCCCAGTCATTTGGGTGCACTGTCATCGTTGTGCCTGCTTCATGCATAGGGCTACTGTGTGGATCAGCTATTCCAGTGGGAGAAACAAGACAGACACAGCCTACCTTCCCTTCTGCCATTTAGGAGCTGCAGGTACATTTATGGGATCTGCATCCCTGGAAAAGGGAGACTGCCAAGCCACAGACTGAGTTCAAAGCTGTGGTTACACAGCTGTTTGGTCCAGGATGAATACGGAGTTATCAAATGAAAATTGTTTCACCCTTCCTTTGCTTCAGTCCTTCCTTTCTGCTACTTCCCTTATGCCAAAAGCTGTGTTCATTTAACTGCACACAAGCCAGGTGAGCAAAATGGAACATGCTCAAAAAATGGCACATCTCAGAGTTAGTCTTCAGCCAGACAACTTTTTGACTCCAGTCACTGCACAGCAACATGAGCACTAGTTCTGGCACAAGAGGGGCAGAAGTCAGCAGCTAGACCAGGCAGGAGGACACGTCACAGCTTTCATAGCAGCTGTCTAATCTGAAGCATAATCCAAGTGGCCGTATAATCACAGCCTACAAAATTATGAGGTATGGGATAGTAACTCAGTTTTGTCTCTGAAATACAGTGAATTTGATGCCTTGGAAGCACAGTGCTGGAAGCACTGGCTCCAGAGGAAGACAACATAAAGAAGTGCAATCTGACTTCCCTCATTTCTGCACAGTGCTTCAGTAACTCCACATAATGACACTACCAAGTGTTATCATCAGCCCAAACACTGGATGTTCTTAAATTGATATTTCTCAGCAACCTGCTTACAGTCTTTCAAGGACCATTACGAAAAGACAAAGAAAATAGCAATTTTCAAAAAGCAGGCTTGGGGGATATTTTCTGTGTAAGTCAAGCATTTATTTTAAAAAGCAGGTACTTCTCCAGTCTGAGCTACCCAAGGCCTGTTACAAAAATAAAAAGTCAAAAAGCTTCTTAAAGAAACATTTATGTTCTATAATGGGCAGCACAGACAGAGAATAACTCTTTCTATACCTTATATGCCACACAACAATTAAATGATTTATGGAATTGCACTCAGCCCTACAAAATGAAAGATTTCAAAACAGTCTGCATTTTTTAGGGCAGGCAAGGTAACAGAATGCGCTGTGGAAAAAAAATACATTTAAGGATACTTTCTTATTGCTTTGTTTTCTATAGAACTTAATTGGGCTCTCTACTAAAGCAGTTTAAATACAAACGCTAAATTACCTGAAGCCTTATAATACATGATTTTTATTTCTTATGGTACTACATTTGCTACCCATCGTCTTCACATCTTTCCCAGCACACTGAAAGCACAGGCCTACTTTGGGGCCATTTCCCAGCTGTAAAACCACCACTGCATACATCAGTACAAACACGACATGCACAAGCCACACCATCCTTTCATGTGATGCATCCCTCCCTCTCTCCAAAGTCTCTCCTCTTTGCTGACTTCCAGAAATAGTAAGTGGGCTGCAAAAAGGGCTTCATCTCCAGTGAATAGGAATAGTCCAAGCAGGAAAGAGGTAAACATGTGGCGCAGCTGGATAGCTTCCCTTAAAAGCAGGTATGAAAGCAGAAATGGACACTGGGAAACATGGGCAAACAGAATGGCAACTGCTCTGAAGAGCTGAGAGTGCATTTGGGCGCAACTCACTTACAATCCAAACCCAAGCACCAGAAGCAAAACTTTATCTTTTGGCATCAATCAGCACCTTATGTCATGACTTCTTCAATAACAGAGAGAAGGCTACAGCCAGAGATACAAACGCTGCCCACCAAACACCAGTAAGGCAGACAAAGGATATGTGAGAATAGGCCAAGCTCCTAGGAAACCTTCAAATCGAAGTACACATACCCCAATACCCAAACCTACTGATTAGAAAAAAGACCCAGTAACTACACCAAGCTTAGTGCAAACTTTCTCTTCAGAGCTGGCTGCTAACAGGGCTTCTGCAGTCCTGCCTTCCTCACTTTTGGTTCAGATACATTCCTGCCCCTGTTCTGGTCCAAGCTAATTGGATTCATCTTTCAGCCTGACACAGCAGTAATGCTACCAAGTCTTATTGTAGGGTTTACCAAGGGAGCCAAGGATTATTACAGCACCCAGCATTTCTGCAAGGCCTTAGAATGCAATGCTGATATTAGACACTGTTAGCAGAAAATTTAACTTTATAGAAATTTATACAATTAATTTTCAAAGTAGGGAGGGAGGGGGCAAGGGATCTGTGTTCTGAGATTTACTGGCTATCCCAATCTGTTCAATAGAGCACAGATACCCTATCCTGTGGGTTGTGGGTATAACTGTAATAAAAACCCCCAAACAAACAGGAAAATACCACTGCCACATGCCTCAAAGTGGGGTAAATTTTTAAACAATTTTTAAAAGCATTCCTCCTCTCATACAGAGGTTTATGACACATTGTGTAACCAATAAGTCAAACCTTGCCTTTTCAAGGAAGGGACTTAAACTAAAAAGACCTTAGAATATTTAATATGGGTTCATACATGTAACTAAACACAGAAAAACCTCTAGGACCATAAGCGCTAAGATGAACTTTTTGTCTCAGCATTTTCTAGTCCTAATCAGCATATTGCAAGAGCTGGTCATTAATATTTTAAAGGCAAATAAAGGATGTAATGAAATTTTGGAGACGTCTGACTCACTAAAATATTTTTGAAAGCTAAGGTTCAAAATGACTGCATGTGTGTCAGTTAAGTGGGTCTCCTGCTAACTCAGGAGAGGTCAGAAGGGAAGCTAACTGTCTGCTAAATGCCATAACATACATGGTGTTTAAAACACACTTTCCTGAATAGAGAAATTTAAAAGCTAGCAAAACAAACAGCATTCAAGATAATCAAGTGAACTATGAAGGTGAAGGAGATCCTATCACCTGCAAAGCTTCAAGTGATCAGCAATTTTCGTTCAAGCAACTTTTGAATAACTTGGAACCCACATAGATTATTCTCAGAAGTACATCAAGTTTAGTTCCACATAGCTAAAACCAAATGATGTAAAACCCATTATGAAATGATGGAATAAAGTGTTTACATCACTTAATACACCAAAAAGAGAAGCAGGATAAAGAAAGAGGAAAGGGCAAAGCCTGTTTATTTACCCTTTACTTTCTAAGTGCTACCTAGATTACTTCATATGCACTGTGCAGTAGCACCAGTACTTTGAGAGCACACCTGACTATCACAGCGGATGTACAAGCTTATTAAATACTAACTCTTGCTCTAAAGGAATTTAGTTTAAAAGTGGCATTTTTATTCAAAACTAAAAAGCAGAATAAAAAAAATGCAGAATTTCAAGTTGGAAACTTTGTTCTTGAGCATGAGGACAGGAACTGTCTCTTGTTATTCAAATATAAACCCCAGTGTATCATGTAGGGACTTAAACCTACCACTGCCATATAGCAGTCCAAGGTGATGTTACCATAAACAGGCACACTATATTAATGTCCCATATAGTGCCACACTGCTGCTGCAGGGCTGTCCTACATAACACTTTGATTATTGCCTGCATTCTCAAAAGAAAAATGAAGGTTTAGGGATACAGAACCTGACACATTCTATACTACCATAATGCACCTTCCTACTGCAAATGATAAAAGCAATGCTTTTGGCATTTACTACAAAGACACAACAAAACCATCAGCTGTGTTTTTACCTGGTTTATCCAGGAAAATGTATTGTAGAGCATCAGTAAAGTACACCCAGGTAGTACAGCTGTTTCCAAAAATGTTTGGCTATTTATTTCCTCTTTTCTAAGTACTCTGGTTTTATGACTAATATTACAGCTAGCAATTTTTGGTCACTACGAAAAACATCCTGTTTGCAGATCCATCCAGCAAGCAAGCTAGTTTGCCCAACAGATCATTTTGCTTGTCTGCTGGTGAGACTGCTTGACTTCTTGCAGCACCTAGAGATGTCTGCATTCTAAGTGTCAATTTCTGTGGGTTCTTGATGATTTCTCTCTAAAGCTCTCCATGTAAGTGGGATTTACAGGCCTTCAGATTGCTAGTCTAAGAAGAAGACTAGATGAAAAGCTAATAATTAAAAATGTCTTCATATCAATGCTTACCGAACTCTAGCCATAGGATTTATTAGATTTTAAAATCTGAATTGACACTCACTGAAGGCCTGACCCAATGCTCCTGTTAGCAGAAGATGCACATAGCTCTAAACAAAAGGACATAGAGGATATTCAAGAATGCATATTGATCTGCAAATTCATAATAACTCCTACATTTCATAACTAAAAACTCTGTCCAAAAGATCTTTCCATTAACAGATCAAAACTGAATTTGTAGTATCTGCATTTCTCATTTAACTAAATTGTATTTTGCTCGAAAATTAAGACCTTTGCAGAAATTTCATTCTTGATTCTTGAGACTGTCAGAAAAAAAGCTATGCAACTACTAGAATGCATTTAAGAGTAATTTGAGAGAAATTACTGAGCCTCTCGTCGGTTCTCCACAACTGCTATAGATTCCAAATCTATTTCGTGATAGTCATGTATAAGTGAATATTTAAAGGAAATTAATATACACTAAGTTTCCAAGTTTCAAACAAGAGAACAGTACCTTCAGGCCACACTATTTTAATTGCCCAGGAGACAAATGTTAAGAGCTTAGTGTACTGGGAGGCTGTAAACTGCTTTTCCCAAATTATTTACTTGAAGAATGGGATACGTCTGTTTCTTGAGATATACGACAAAATTTAGAATGAGTTGGAGAACCCAATAACCTAATTTTGTCCAAGTTGATTGCTGAAGCACTTATTACTAGCCCAAAGGTGTGTGTGGAGCTTTTGATGCTAAAGCTGCTGACAATCATGCACTTCCACTCCACTCTGGGCTGGCCGCAACTCTAAAGAACCAACCACTGCTCTGAAAAACTGCCATACTAGACTGAAAATGAAGCAATTTATAAAGAGAGTGAATGGATATGGAGCAAGACTCCACAGGCTTAAATACTGCCAAGTATTCAAATTTTCAGAAGTCTAAAATAAAAGGATAGTCACTTGCTGTTCTGCAGAACATCAGGCAGCTCTAAAGCATATATCTCAAAAATTCACATCACGTATTATAGTTCCAATGTAATTTTTTTGTTTTTAAAGGGAAAATAAGATAAACAAGTTCTTCCTTCTATAAACAGTACAAACAATCACTGAGGTTTTTTCTTATTGAGTAAGGGAAAAACGGGCTCATTTCTCCTTGCTACACAGGGCAGTCTGGGTTCAACTCTTTAACACACTAATGGCCACTTACTATTGACACATTGCCAACACTTTACTGAGGAAACCTTGAGAAAGAAAAGGCAGGGGAAAAAAAAGTAATTATAACTTCTTAACTGTTTCTAACTTGCCTCACCTAACTTTGGAGGGAGTTCACAGGACAAAGAAGATATGTTCATTGCAAGTCAAGGGCTTCTCCTGGCTAGCTTTCAAAAGCCTTCTACAAGAAGACACTTAGAATTAAAAAGAGACAGAATAGAACAAGAATTCTTTGTCACAGAACACAGCAGATAAACTCTGTAGGGAAAACAAGGCATGAACTGAAGCCTAGTCTTCGTAGTAGTTTTTAATCGTAAGTAGAGTGAGAGTTGCCTTCACAAAGCCAACACAGAACAGTAAAAATTAGGTTCCCTTGTCTGAATTGCCTTCTGGTGGCGTCTCCACCACTCTACTGATCTCCCACATTCAGACTTCATTTCAGCAAAATTTCCATCAGAATTCTGCAGTCACCACTGCCTAAAGCAACCTGCTATGTTACAATTAGTGGGGAAAGTTGAAGAAGTCCCCTTGCACTTCACTACCAGTTTTTACAAACTTAGGACAAAGGAGGACATAAAGAGAAGCTCAAAGAATAATGGACCTAATCAAAACAAAACCAAAACCACACCAAGATAACCTACATTTTGTCCAGCCACCACCTACCTTCCCTGACACTATGTCAAGTGTCTCTGCTAACTTGCAATCTAACAGCAGGGGAAAAGTTGCTCTAAAGAGACAATACACTTTCAGGAGTTTCTCAAGGTCAGAACAAGTATTTGAAAAGTTAACTCAGAAGTGAATAGAATACTGAAAGAAAGTGACTCTGTAGAATGACCAGCAATAGGTGAATTCACATTGACTTGGCCCATATCTGAAGAAAATAAAACACTCTTAATTATTTCCATGAACAGAAAATGTGTACCAGATTATCACTTCAGTGAACACCAAGATTTTCTAAGGATGAAGACTGCATTCTCTGCCTCCAACAGCGTCAATATAGAAAAGAAACCACGGAGACTTCATGAAATTCTGTGAAGGGTTTTCCTTACCCTTTAATAGTTTAGGTTTGTTCACTCTTTAAGCCCTTCGAGACGCAAGCCTATCACAATCTCCACAATAAAATGAGGGGAAAAATCCATAGTGGGAGTAACAATGACAGATAACATTCAATTCGAAAAGTGAAATCCAAAAAAAAACGTTATAAAAAGTGTACATGCATTTGGCCCACTCATGCTTCCCTAACATGTCATCTCTCTAAATCACTTCCAGAAATGTGTATTTCTTCTATATTTTTCCACCACAAAGGACCCTTAGTTCACCTGTAAAAGCCAGTACAATGAACAGAAAACAATTCCAAACTAGCACTCCAGAAGCAATGCAACATTATCACATCCACCTCGGTCCTTTTCGAACGTACGCACCAAGAGTTGAACTGAGTGGTTCCTCAATTCCTTAGGAGGGTGTAACACATGACCTGTATGTTGGAAAATATCACCTAACACTGTCTACCCGAGTCAGTCTTGTTCTTGGTGTAGTACCAAAAAATAAGATAATATTTAGTAATAAATGTATTTTAGCCCATAGCTGTACTACAGTCAGTAACTCATAGTGCAAAAAACCCCACATTTCAGGAAGTGGCTTATTTTCAAAGCAAGTACCAGGGCAGCAGAGAACAAACAGCAGAGACAAGCTTTTGCCGGTATTCTAAATATTGTACATACTGTCTTTCTCTCTTCTCCCTTCCAAAATTCAACACACTTCAGAAAAGCTGGGGACCAAACAATTCCAAAAGCAACTAAAGATCCATCAGGCTCTGAAAAGCAGAACCCTGGATTTGATTCCTCTTCTAACCCTGCTACACTTGGAATAAATCAAAATACTGTTTCTGTGGCTGTGAGGTTGTTCCACTGAGGCATGCAGAACAGAGCAGAATGAACTACTTTAGTCTGTTTTAACTTATAAAAATTCATTAGTAGATTTAATCCCTTTTCCCAGCATCCAGCTAAGAGGCATTTAAGGGTGCTACACAAAACAACCTAAATCCCAGTCACCATCATCTAATGCTTTGCTTGTCTTCCCTTCAAGTATAAAAGGGAAAAGGGAATAGTAGGCCTTGAAATAACTACTGATGTGTGAGGTTATCCAGCAAGTCAAAACATGTAGGAGCATCTAATAACCAACTCTCTCCATCAGTAGGGGATTTTCAAGGAAATACTGTAGTTTAATTGCCCGTTTTCTATCTACAATGTTGATTCTCAAGCAGAGCAGGCTATTTTGGAGTTATGCCCTGGCTTATATGAAGATGAAAGATGTATCCAACTAGGTTCAATTTAAAAAGTTCTCCAGCTGCCTCCAAATCTGGCTTAAATACAGCATGAACTCAAAAATTAAAAGTTGAGCCAGAAAATCAGTGCTGAGGGAAGAGTAGCAGGGGAGAGGTGTGGAGAATTTTTCTTCTTTTTAATGACATCACAAAATGGTCACTTACATTTCCTAAATTGAGTTACTCCGGTGTTAATGTACATTAGATACGCAAAAATTAAGTTCACAAACCAACAGTGAGAAGTCTAGGTGGAGTTACATTAAGAGAAGAATGGGAAATCCAAGTTTACATGCCAGTATGGGTTTAATCATGATTTAAGCTTTATAAAAGGTCTGAGACAGCTTAGCAGTACTTCAGTCATATACAAATTATTATAACATCAGTTTTGCAAGAGAGTTTGGGGCAAAAGAGGCAGCAGGGAGAGATGCATGCACTCTGCCTATCTACAATCATCTGTGCAACATCCAAAATTTGCTTCAGCCAGTATATCTTGAGAATATGGAAGATGATAACTTAATGAGAAGTCATTATATTCACATTTTCACACAATATTTGGATGCAAATTAAATAAATGCCAAAGATTAAAATAGCAAGCTTATGCAGATTTCTCAAATATTCACCTCTGAACAGGTGCTGTTCACACCGATCAGAGGGTTCAAAAGGATCTGATAATTCACTGAAGCAGTTAACTGACTTCTCCTCATGTCCAGATAGATCAGTATGTTTTTGGCAGGAAAAAATGACTGACTATTTCAAACTAAGACGAATTCTACAAACAGGTTTTTTTCCTATATTTTACAACTGCTTTATAAACAGTTTGCATAAATGGATGCTTGCAGTTAAATGGAAATTAGCATATCTTTATCATTCATGCGCTTTACTTTAAAAATATCAGTGTTTAGTAATATGTACAGTTCCAGATAAACAACTGGAACTGAAATTAAGCATCACCTGCCTCAAGTTATTAGTAACTAAATGTTCATATGGCATATTTGCAGACTTGATCCATTGCTGACAGAATAACTGGCATTTTAATATGCCCCCGATCAATCTTGGGAAAAGGAGGTATCAGAAACTCCAGACAAAACTGGCAGGAGTAAGCGGTGACTTTATTATTTATTTCCAGATTTTGAGTCCTAAGTTTGGATGGTGTCCATCAGGTATATCTACAACACACAGGCACACCTTGCCTACCTTCTTATGCATAAGCATGGAGTGCTCTTTCCTACTTGTACTCAGTTAACTGTACCCAGTTTCCCTCCTGTTCTCCAGCTTTCTTGAGCTTACTTTCCTCACACCAAAACACTGCTGCTTCTCTTTACAGAACACGATGAAACATGTTTCAGGTACAATTTTCTGATAATGTGCTCAAAAAGCCTCCATAAAAATTCACCTTTACGATGATTGACAACTGTTCAAGAAGAACAGTCTCATAGGATGAATTTATGCACATTACCAATCTTTTCATTACTCAGTTATGGTACCCGTAATAAATATAGCAACAGTAATGCTTAAAAGCTATTCCTGACAGTTTTTGAAAACTTAAATAACAAGTTTCCTTTGTCAATCTAAACCACATGTTTACATTTATTCAACTATACAAAACCATGGTTAAATTATTCTTTTTTGAAATCTATCCCAAATCCCCTCTCTCATTACTTGCTATTTAGTGACACGGTTAAAAGGAGTCTCATACTGAACATACAGGACTCAGAATAACCTCATCTATCTCAATTTGCTGTAAACTCTAAATACAAGCAAAATTCACCAGATTTGCCTATTCATAATAATAGAGATAAACTTGCTTTTATGGTGTGCATTTTTTCTAATTATATTGCACAGTTTCAACTGGTCTTCACAATAAAGTATGTTTAAGTTTTTCCCATGTGAAAAAAATAAAACCACAAGTATCTCCATATAGCATATATATGATGACAACTATTTTTGATTACTCCTTCCTGCATATATACAGCTCTTCAGAAATCAAAATAATAAAGGGATCCACTTTATTATTTCCATGTCAAGAGGAAATACATTAGAATACAAGTCTAGTTTTCACAACACTTTTCTCGAAGATTCAATGAATTTCACTGCAACTACAGGAAGAGACACTTACATTTTATTTTCAAATAAAAGGGAAAGAGCCATGCAATTTTTTTAGTACATGCTTATCACCATCACCCTGTTGTCACAGAGCCAAAAGACTATTTGTGTAAGCTTTCTTTCACATTTAAGACAGAATATTGCTCTAACTTTTCCAAGAGGTTGTGATAAGGACACATTTAGAAATTCCTCTATATCTGACATGATAGTGCTAAAAAAACCCACATTTTTTTGCTGCCCACATGACCTCTTGCTTGTCTTCGAAATAAAGTACTGCTACAATACATACTCGATATATCTGTCTGTTCATATTCTTCTTTTTTTTTAAATTAACTAGGGGGGGAAAGAGGCAGAAGAAAAGGTACTACTTCAAGATTACATCCCTCCTGCTCCTTTATGCTAGCTGTGCTCTACCTCAGTCTTTCACCAGTGTTACTGGTAACAATTTCCACCCCACCTCCCCCCAAAAAAAAGTATACACTGATAAACTTCCTCATGGAAAAAATTAAAAATACATTCTTTATGGTTTTTTATTGTAAAGAGTGTATTTAACCCAGACAAAAGCCGAGCAGTGATAAGTAATTGTGGGTAAAATTCTACAAATCAGAATGCCAAGAGAAGACATTGTCATAGGACATAAAGTGAAGGAAAAAGTGCTAAGACCATGACTTACTTCCAAAGATGTGAAAACATAATAAAAAACAGTGCTCCAAAGCAACAGAATTAATTCACATTTACAAACCAAGTTTAGATTTGGCAATTACAACTGCTCTGAAAAAAGTTACTCTTGACTCTCTTTGTTGAAGAGAAGGGTGGGGAAAGAAAGAGGAAACCATTTTTAAAACCAATGCATTCAGAGTTTCCAGACTGCAGCTCTCACATTTATGGCTGAGAAGCAAGACTGTTAAACTGAATTCCCCTTATTGCCCTCAGATTAGAAAAGAAGTAAGCACAGTTTAGAACTCTGTGAAAATAACACAAAGAGACTAGCAGAGGGAAATCTGCTAGTCTGAAGGATTCAAGTTTACTGCCCTTCAAATGCAAGTTATCTTCAAGTAAGTTTTTTCTCTTTTTGCAGTTCTCCTTTCAAGTGTTAACACACTCAGCATACATTGCTCCACCGTCTCTCAGGTGTAACAAATCAAAGCCTTTATTTTCACCTCTGACATTTTCAAAAAACATATGAATATATGACATACCTTATGCTGTAACAGTTCAACCCTGCATCAGCTAACAATTTTTTTTAGGTTTAAGCCTACACACTATACAGCCTACTTGCTTTCTTTTTGTACTTTGCCAGATTTCCTCAATTTCACAAACTTCTGAACAGAACTGTCATTATTAATTCTCAGCAAGACACCTAAGCCACTATGAATCACTGCAGCGACTGGCAGCAAGTGTCGGCACCACCCTCACAATGCTTCAGAAATGGAGGGAAGTCCTAAAGCAGCTAAAAGCTTTTAGCTAAACCTACCGCTGACTTGGTTCTTGCACAAGTCTTCACCCAACTTCATTAAATAAGACAGCAAAGAAAAAGCATGCATTAGGGTGACATAACATCTCACAAGCCAGAAATATTTCATTATTCTGCCTCTCTAACACCAGGGTGTCAGCTCCATGTCTCCAATAGGGACACCACACAGGCTGCAATTTTAGTTTCTCGAACTTCATTAAAAGCTTATTGAACAGTGACCATCATGCGTCCTACAACCATCCGCAGTGGAGTTGGGCCCTCAGTGTTTATTCATTGGGTATCAGGCATCAAAACTACTTGGTTCTAAACAAGACTACAGATCACACATGTTGCACCCCTTATTAACACAAACACTGCATGATGTAAACCATTATATTGACTATGCGAAACTGCACATTTCTCCATGCTGTGTAAAAATTAAATTGTTGATTAATATTCTATCCATAAAGCATATCCATTTATAATAATGATTTTTCCTGAAGAGAAGTGAAAGCGAAAGCAGAAAAAAGGGCTTTGTTGTAGTCTCTAAGGTGCTGCTCAACTGCATTGCTAAGCCACAGATTTCCATACAACAGATTCCTGCAAATAAAGAGGGAGTGAGCACTTCTCTGCATAGAGAAGTTGTGGTTCTTTTCCCAGAACATACATTTACCGTGATCATTGCATTTTAGCAGTCATACTACTTTAACAACATTATCATCTGGAACACTGGCAGCTCTGCAGTCCAGTGGTAGAGATAACAAAATATTTAAACTTCAACAATCATAGAGAAGTTCACTGTAGTTCTGATAATCAAACCCACAAAAATACAAAGAAGCAAACTACTGTGACTTCATGCTGACTGTATTCTCTGTGTAGTAGAAGTAAAGTCAAACTTATTTTTCAACATCTTTTGGAAACTTAACCTATGTTCATCCCATGAACAAGTGTGCTTTAGTACTTTGAGTTCAATAGAAAAGATATAGCTCCATTTCTAATGATGGGCAATTTAAAATACATGTTAGTATAGACCATTCTGTAGCACAACTTTAGAGAGTTATAGATACAAGTTTGAAAGTTACGGTAGGATGTACTTGCTTTCTTACATTCCACTCAGTATCTCACTGCCTGTCCATGCTCATCACGTGAACTGGCATTCAATACACTTTGCTTCATGGCATCAAGACAAGCTCATTTTGAAATTACCATGGGCATCCAGAGCTTACCAGAGAATCCTGAAACAGCTTGCTGTGAGACATAGCCACATGCAGAGGCTCATGCTGGCTTTAGAGAATAAATCATCTTCAACAGAGGCGTGTTATCACATCAGCAAAACCTGTTTTTGTTGAACTACTATTCTCATTAAAAAATCATTTTCTTTATTACCCTTACATGTTTTTTCCAAGATTCACTGTTCCCCTATTAAAACATACTGTAATTTTTTCAGTAAACAAAATTTCTAGATAAATGTTAATCACTGTCTGGCCATTTTCTTAGGGATAGTAATTCTCAGAACACATGCAGCTAGTAACAGATGAGTGGAGGTATCAAGTTGTGACACTCATGCATCTACCTATGCTCTAAAATTTTTTCCCTCTTCAAAGGTCTTATCTATTGACCTAATTTGGGTCTGTTATTGCCACATTAAGCAATACAATTAAGGCATTGCTTAAGTTAGTTAACTAGGGATGGGATGGTGTGGTGTATGAGGGGTTTGTGTATGTGTTGCTCTTTTATTTTTTTAAAAACTAAAGTGAGAACAAGTTTTGTAGGTACCTCAGCATTACGTGTTTTTCTTCTCATTATTCACAAGGCCCATGTTCAAGTTCAACAATCTTTCTATTAAGCATTCAGTTGTAATTACTACTCATACTTTAGAGCTGTCAAAGAGAATTCCTACCAAATGGCAAACATAAAACAATTGTGGTGTAATTTATCATGGTAAAAGCATCCAACTAATTTTCAAATTGTCTATTAAGTACCCATAACTGACATAAATTTAATTGGTCTTGACATTAAGAAAAGTTCCAGCATACTCACCCATATACACAGTGTGGACGTACTAAGACAAAATCTAAAGATTTGCCTAAACCAGAATGGTCAAGTTTAGAAGAAGTTTCAAGATAATAATAAAGAAAGTGATGAAATTAATCAATTTTTCCATCTCCCTTAATATAAAACATTAGTTTCAACACAAGAAAAATTGCTATAGCTTCCACTGATTAAACCAGTTTCTTATTTGATAGACTCACAATAACTCATCCTATCCTTTGTTGAGAAATCCAATAAAAATCAAAAATGTCTGGTTGCCCACGCTTATTTTTGCACTTAAAGATTTAGCAGCTCTCTTGGAAGCTGGGAAAAGAGACATCTTTAGAACACAGTGTTAAAAATACATCTCTGTTTCCCTACCTGTTTCTCACTTAGAGCTGTGATTTTGGCTTGAAGTTCATGAAGCTGTTTCTTCAAATCAGCATTCTGATTAGAAAGAAAAAATATCTGTGAGAAAGATATTCCATTTGTTAACATAGAGTAGTAGCAGGAAGGTGGGTTTTTTTGTTTGTTTTGTTTTTGCATAGTGTACTATAAATACAGCACCTCTGGATGTACAGCCAATAAAATTCAAATGGCTCAACAAAGCCTTATTTAAGTTGCTGAGTGCAACAATAATCAGAGGACCTTTCTAGCACTCAGAGAGATAGCCCAGTTTGGAAAGAAGATTTCATTAAAACATCCATTAGTGCTTATCACATTATAAAGCATGTTTGTACATTTCATCAAGCTTACAAATTAAACCAGAACTGTTTGTTAATATGCAATACAATAGTATCATACTGTATATAACAGTACACTAGGGTATGTTATCTAAAACATTCTCACCTATGTTACTTATGCAAAGACATTTACATTTAACTGTGTAGAGTATCAAACATATCTATTAAACCTTAATTGACACATATATGAATTGAAGGCAAACATACCTAAGTCCTTATTTCCATGTATGTTTATGCCTTAGACTGTAGTAAAGAGAATTACATTTGCCTTGGCACATCATTCATATCAGCACTTTGCTTACAGTAGCACTTTTCTAAGTTTCAGATTTTAAAGCCATAAGCATCACTAGAAAGATGCAGACAGAAAACAATTTTTACCAGGACTTTTTCTTTTCTACTGAAATAAAAGAAATTAAAGAAACATCTGTCCTTCGTTTAAAACCTGCAATGCTCTGCAGAAATGTGACAGGAAAGCAGGTTTTCCTTAATTTTTTTCCTTTCCCACTTTTTTTGTTCTCATCTACATTGTAAAGTTTTATACTAGATTATGCAGGTTTAGTCTGCTAAGAAGAAATATTAGAACATAAGACTAATATCGTCACAGGAACTTCATGCATATTCCCTATTTTTATATTCCTCCATAGAATTTTGAAATGCATTTTGATCTCAGCTTGTAGATTGTCTCCAATTCCAGCAAAACAAGATATTGACCAGTCATCCTCCCTTCTTTTAGATTCTACCTAATAATTCGGGATAAAAATGCATTAAGAGCATTGGAAACAGGGACCAGATTTACTTTTCCTGACTCTAGGAACTTTGCATGGCTGCTTGCAGCATGACCTCACTTTCAGCAAATATGAACTGAAAGCTAACTGCTCTGCAGACTAATTGTTAGCAGACCTGACCAGCGAATAAGAGCAGCAGATCTTACCCAAATCCCATCAGAATAAGAATGTTCAAAGAACCAGATTTTTCAATACACCCTGCTTAACCCTCCCTGTCAGAGATTTAACTACTTGAGTGCTATTAAAAGCTGTCTTCTCACTTCACTGAGCTCAGAAAATTGTACATTCAGAAAATTACAGGACATTTACTATTGTATGGGGATGGGAGATCTTAACAGCAAACCTCAAGTGAGCAGCCTTTGTCCCTCTACTCAACATTTGAGACTGGTTTGAGAGCTCCACAGAACTCCCTATCCAGCATCCTGGAGTGTTTAAGTGCTGTACAAGAAAACCCAGGGACCTTACACAGTCGTTGGGAAAAGGAGGACTTCTGCTGTCCATGCAAGGAGTCCAGTTATCCAACTTCAGTAGCTCTGAAGCTTCCCAAGGCCAAGTGCCCATTCTACAGACACTACAGTGCTGGTAAAATACCCAAGACGGGCAATCTGAACACAAGCTTAAGCTATATTGTTTGGACAAAATTCCTTGGACAGAACATCCTCTCTCTTCTTGTACTGTGAACTTTCCGATACTCCAAAAAGGAAAAAAAAAAAAAGATTGCTAATAATGGCAGCTTTTATAAAAAGCATTTTCCAATAGAATCAGAAACTTACTGCACATCTGAACTGCACCATAGCCCAGAAAAGTCGCTTGATTTAGACTATTAAGAATATGCATGAGGCAAAAGGCTCCATAATGGCAAGAATTTTGGTTTTGTTTTAAACAATCCAACAGTCATTGTTCAAAATCTTGTTTATAAGTTTTCTTCTAAACACTGTGTTAGTAAGGAAGAAGATGATCCAGAAATATCTAAAATCCTCTAATTTCATGCACTTTTATTTCCTGCATTTTTAAGGGAAATAATCCAATACAAGAATGAATAGTTACCTGTGGATCTTGCTTCATTTGGGCAACCAATTTCTAGAAAGAAAAAAGATGCAACAATACAATGAAGATTTTCATTATGAATCTTGTTGAACAACTTAAAATTCAGTATTTTTAAAGAACTTTTGTAAAAGCAAAATATTCAGTTTACAACATTTCAATAGCAAAGCTTGGAGTCCAGTATTATAACATTTCCAAACCCATTCTTATTAATATAGTAAAAGTACTGTATTAAGCCATCACTTTTGCTCCTCCGAAACAGCTCTTGAACAAATGATGCTTTTTAAAGACAATTTAAGCCAGCTGGGTAAGAGAATCTAATAGCTGTGTCTCCTCTAGGACTGCTGCCCTCTTTGCTTGCAGTCACAAGAAACACAAACCACAGATAACCGCTGCAGGCACAAAAGCTGTTTGTGTATTCAAGGGCAGAATGTTTCAAGTACTAAAGCTCTGCCTGTGTGTTGGCTTGGCTGGTACCAGATGGAAGACCCATGTTCAGAAGTATCTCTGCCACTTTTCTCCCTCAGAGAGAGATTGAGATCATTGTAGAAAAGATGCCTTCCACATCCAAGGGAAAACAGACAGATTGTTACCATTCACTATTCTTCCTCCCTCACTTCCTTCAGGCAGCTGCAGGAGAATGCTGTCTATTGCTAAGCAAGGAAAAAGTTACCAAAGAAAACCAGAATTAAGAGGACAACACAAACCAAAAACTCCTATTATCTTTTTTGGTAAATTTGTAGAAATTTACATCTCTAACATCTTCAAAGATTATGTCTTAGGTTTAGTAGCTACTAACACACATTTCTTTCATTGAACTGCTTTAGTTACTTTTTGAACCAGGAAAACATTCTAGATTCTGTGACAATAAGTTCCCAAGTTAAATTACAGGACTCTTATGTAAAAGGATGACCTCCTTTTTCTTTTGAATCTGTTTCCTTACAATGCAAGCATGAGGGACTAATACAATTACGGAAAACCAGAGCTGACTTGAGTCAAGAGGAGCTGGAACCTGGACTTGATGATCCTTACAGATCCCTTCCAGCTTGAGACATTGTATGATTCTATGGCAGCTTCTCTATCCAGCTCCTTCTGACATTTTTTCCACACCACATATTCCCCCATCAGTGCTCACTCCTTCAGATTGAAAGACTCCTCATGCACAAATTCTCTAGTTTGTCTCTATCATCTGGAGACAAAGTTTAAAACTACATGCAACACTCAAGTACTCTGTACTGCAAAAACTCCTTCCACTGTGACAACAGCCAGTTCACAGCCTGCTATTGCAGATGTAAAACTGGGCCTGTTTTTACCCAGTGCATCACTTGGCATTTATCTGCACTGAATATTATTGTTTCGTCATGCTGCCATTCAGTATCACAGGAACATACTTAGCTTATTTTTCCTCGGTGCTTGCTGCCACATTGGAGCTTGACAAGCAACAAATCTGTTAGTTTTTACATAAAGTGCTCCTGCAGACACAGTCATAAGACAATACAGTCAGTACTGTAAACTCTTCATAAAATATTGCTAAAGTTTTGGATCACACGGTACTACGTCATACAATCCTAAGGAAAAAAAATTTTTTTTTTTGCACTGACCTCAAACACAAGCCAAATTTAAGGTATTTTAAAAGCTACCAGTCTTTCTGCCATGAAATAAGAGAAGGACAAGGATGTTTTAGGTTCCTTCCACACATCAGCTTGAGGAATCATCAATGAAACTCAACCCTTCTGTAAGAATAGCTAAACATAAGTCCTTTAACACTTCTTGTGATCAAAACTATGAAGAGCAGACTGCTTCAAAATAACCTTAATTAAGTCAACACAGTAGCAGAATGAACTACTTAGACTTGATGCATTTCTTCTCAGGACAAGTAATATGACTTTGACATGGAAGACATTTGAATATTCAAGTTGTACACTGATACAGGAAATAATCTGGTCAGATGTCATTCATGGTGGATTCTCTGATGATAGAAAGTAAACCAAAAAAGTAGCTTTTTCTGAACAACTAAACAACTTTTTTTGGTCCTTACTGCTAGTAGTTTAAGATACACTTCGCCAAAGCAGCATTATGGAAGCTTCAGACAGACTTCTGGAAGTGAAACAGAAGAGGCAAAACCCAAGGAGCTATTCTACAAACAAAACCACCATCATACTGAGCACCACTTGTACAGCCACAGTGTAAGCAGTCACAGGCAACACACTGCTTCAGGAAGCTGGGAGGATTTGGCTACAATGCTGAGCTGAATTCCCTGTGCTCATCACAGACACCTGTCCACCACGTCCAATGGGACAACAAACCATGACTGTGAGCATTGGCAAGCTTTGTTACAGAGTCCTCAGAAAAAAAAATACTAGACAAGTAAAAGATGACAAGAGACAATTCTCCATAAATCCTGAGTAAAAAGAAGGAACATATTGTAGCTCTTCAGGTTATAAAATTCAGAGCTATACAAAAAAATTCAAGCATTTCATTTGAAGATTTGTTTTTCTTTTTTGTGCCCCAACCAGTTTAATTTCTACCAATGTGCATACTGGCAAGCAATAACCACACAAGCATGGTTCACAAAACCTTTCCTGAAGTGCCCAACATTTTGTTGCAAGTGTTATTTTTCACTGTAAACACATAGGCTTTTTCTTAGCCTTAATTATAGAAATATACAGCATCTTGAATTAAAAAAGACAACCTTCTGATATAATGGTTTTTCTAGTTTCACCAACTAAAACCAAATTTAATTAAAGTTGATTTTTGTGCAGAGCTCACTTTTAATGACAACCGGGCAAAGTTAAAGCAAACAAAGTAAAAAACCCCACCAACTTTAAGGTGTTAAAAAAAAGTCTTTTTGGACAATTTCCAGTTTTCATCCCTGTTCAACAGCATCCTTATGAACAGATGCCACAGATTATTCAAAATTCACAGTTTTAAAATTTTTGGTTCACTTGGGCATAAAGGGGAATGAAGATGCACACAAGAGGTATATGCTGTCACACAAACACGAGCACGATTAACATTTGGATTGCTTTACAGTAGTTAATACTTGAAAAAATTACTTACTGGCCTTAAACATTTCTATGTCTGCAGCAAAATGCAAGTAATTTCTGAACTTCCTTACCCCCATAACAAAACTTCATTGAAGTTTTGAATACAAAGGCCTTGGAGTTTCTGATGACAGCAAAATACTCATCTGTAGTTTCGGAAATCCATCCGTAGATTTTTCAGGTTTTCCTCCCTAGCTCTAAGTTGTATTTTGCTAAAGCAGACAGCTTGATTTTACTAATTCACCCATTCAAGTTCTTGCAATATGCTCATCATTGCAGCAAGTACAGAACAAGCCATCCAGATTACATTTTAGACAAGTCACCAAGTAATTTTGAAACATTTTCCAAATTTCATATGATGGACTACACTGACCAATGTAACTTATCACATATTTCTTTTATCCACTGTGTAACAGTTGTGAGTTTCAGGCATCTGAAGAGCTTCAGAAATACTTGGAGAATGGTGTTTAGAAAAGGTCTCATTGTTAAATTTAACATTTCAAGTTGGCAGGTAATCTGTGTCTATGGCTGTAATAATTTTCTTCCAAGAATTAATATGCACATATCCTCCTATTTACTATATCCTGTATTTACTAAATTAGGTTTTATTATCATTATTTTTAGTAGTTCCTCATTGGCATTGGAAAAAATGGCAAGAAAACATTGTAACGAAAACGGCAACCCTACTGCCATATAGTATTGACAAGGTTACTAGTACAAAGACCCAACATGTAAAAATTTACAAAGCCCAAGCACTACAACATTTTGGTTACAAAAATATAGTTTAGAAGCTACTAAAGTAGAAGATATTCCAGAAGAGAAGCACCAGATTAAACTATGCAGCACTATGTACATTTCACTTCAAAGTTCCTCCACCATATTCCTCCATTGCCAACTGAATACTGAAGTTGGCTTCAGAACACCAGAAAAACCTTCCAGACAGAAGCAGCTGAACATGGTTTTCAGAATGTTTTTATTACTGCTACAGAATACTAAAAAAACAAATCCCCACCCACAGCTTGATATGTAGATTTTTCACATTTGCCAAAAAACAACAGGTGGTGAGGTCAAAATGCAGAGTATAAAATTCTGAAGTAGTTTCAAGCTTATAAAACAATTATTACTATAGAAGTAGTGCTATTGCTTAATGCTCCCATTAGTAGTAATACTGTCAGCAACACTGCTGCTCTTGCTCTAAAGCAAGAAAGAACATAAATTACCTGGTGAACCTGAATTTCCACTTTCAGAGCCTCCTGTAGAGTCTGCAGCTCCATTCTCTACCTTCTCCACTTTCTCTAGAAGTGTCTTCGCTGATTCCAGTGCCTTTAGTTTCTGGTTTCCTCTTTAACACCAGTCCTATAGAAAAATAAAGATTTTGCTTTGGTTAGTGAAGGAGAAAAGTCAATTTGAAAAAAGGAGATTTTAACAGAACAAGAATTCAATAGTGAACTATATTCAAACGCAGCTTTCTAACCTAAACTCAGTCAGTCTTTTGAACACAAGAAATCTGCAGGCTCTACAAAATGCCTGCCTTGGAGTCATTTAGCCAAATTTGGTACTTCCCACATATCCCAAAGTTGACATACTTATCCCTTATCTTAGTTTGCAGGCTGCTATTTCCTACCAATATCCTATTGCAGTTGCATATTAAATTAGAAAATTTAACTACCGAGAATGTTTTAAAAATCTGTGTAGATGAAAACTTATTCTGGAGAATAAAATTCTACAACCACAATAAATAGTTAAATTGAATGTAGTGCATTAACACACTTCCATGATACTATAGAGCTGTTCTTAGATGGGACAGTGTGCATGTTATTTAACAGAACAACATTAAAATATTAATAACCCACTGCCTAAAGTTTGTGCCAAGTTAGTAATTTCAGTTGGAATCTGTTCTGAAGGAACAGAAGAGTGGTATGAAGCAGCACAAGACATTTCAAAAAGATTAATTTTAAAATCTTTTTAATCTTGGGAATCTACTTGTAGATCATGAGTATAAAGTTTACCATCTTCACTTGTACTACAAACAAATTAATCCCCCCAGTCTCTGACATAGAAAAGCATTATCAGACATAGTTCTAAAAGCCTTGAATGCTAGACAAGAGATTTTTGTTCAGAAATATGTTAAAAGTATCAGCTTCTGAAACAGGATTAAGATTCCCATATGCTCAAATCATAGGGCAACCCGTGTAAAAACATCTATAAATACATACACATGAAAGTCACTGGAAAATTATATAGCAATTTTTCCAGTCACTTTTTTCATCCAGACACCACAATTAAAGAATTGCTGCAGAGTTAAAATAGTTCCTATTTTTTTATGTTTTGAAAATTGCTCACAATCATTGCACAGGTATTGTGGCCTTCCTAATGAGACTATAGTGTTTTCAAAAGGATCCTGACAGCTTAGATTAGACATGCAGACTGTAAAAAGAGAGTAATTCTGATAAGTTAAAGAATTTTATTTTAATGTTGTCTCACTAAAGTAAACTGAAGTAGTGGGCAAATTTGTGAATTCCTGAAAATAAAAAGATTGAAGATGTGTGTTTTGTATTGTTTGTTTATCATTTATCTTTTCAAACAGAAATGTGTTACAAAAAGAGAAGACTATAAAAGGGGGTTAAAAAGCATTATATTTAAACTCTTCATCAGTGTTGTCTGCTGTTAGCTTAAAGTTACTTATTTAAATAACAAAGGCCTGATCAAACTTTCTAGTCAACACATGAAATGACCTTCCGAAAGGGCCTCTCCCACATGTGACACAGATGAGTGAAAACAGCTGCCTTTGCAGCACTAGTCTCTATAAAATTCTAATCTGTATCAAGGGATACATGGAAATTACATATAGTTCCCTGTCCTATTACCACAAACAGTAATGAGAAAACAGAATTACGGATTATTACTTCCACTCACTGACAAAAACAATTATAGCGTGCTTCAAGTCCCTACCACTGCAGTTTCAAAAGAAGTCATGCTTCAGAAAACCACGTGGGAGACTGGTTAATGAAAACTGGAACCCACTACAGGGGCAAGAAGTCTTTTTGACCCTTGGAAATTCAGTTTCAGTGTAAAGATACAGGCAGATAAGGTCAGTTTCTTTCTCAGTGTGTCTTCAACAAATTAGAAGGCACACATGATGAATAGTTTGTATCACTCTAGCTACACACTAACTTCAAAGTTGAGTGCAGAACAGCAAAACAGTTATCTCAACTGAGAATATAAAAAATATCCATCACTTAAATATATGTAACTGTAAAGTCCAATACATGTTCCTGGCAAATATGACACAGAATTTCTGTAAAAGAACATATAAAGATTAAGGTACTTCTATTAATGCACAACTTAATTTGACAGATAGAAATTGTAGTATTGATGGTTCATAAAAACTAATCCAAGCTAATTGCATCTATGCCTTGAACAGCTAGCAAGATTTTTCAAAATTAATTTTTAAGAGGTTCAAGAAAAAAAGTGACACTGCTTTGCAGAAAAAAAGTAGTTGCTCAGCCTAGCTATGTTTATAGGGATATAAACATGAAAAAATATATTTAATTTAAAAGTTTGGTCAAGCTGCCAAATTATGATTATGAAATATATACAATTGTTTCTTTCCAGAACACACACTTGCAGCTTCCCTTCCCAGGCAGGAATAATTATTTAGTTATCCCTGTCTAGAATTCTCCTGAAGTACCTTATACACTTACCCAATGTTTAAAAACCAATACAGTAAAAAAACAAAAAACAAACCCAAACAAAAAAACCCACAGCTCCCCCCAGAAAAGCATCATTCCTTACATCCAGCAAAACCTTAACTGCATTTTTCCGGTTTACATAGAATAATGCCCATAAATACCTATCAGGGCATCTGGTTAAATATTGCTCATACTTCCTTTGAGAGGAGGCACAAAACTACATAAGTGGCCATACATTTTGCAAGTGCAAAAATTCTCAGTATTTTTGAACTTTTAGATTGAACTTAAAGGGAAGATTTAAAAACTTAGCTCAGTGGCATTATAAACTACCTATAGTACCACACTCGAAGAGGTGTAAAACCATCTCTGGATCAATCACAGAACATGGTACATATTCTCCTTTACTTCTATGGCAGTGGAAGAATTTCAAATAAAAACTTGTAGATGACTGAAATGGCATGGGTGGCTTGGCCTGCAATAATCCTTCATCCCATTATTTCTAAGTGAAAACAAGCAAATGCCTTGCTCAATGCCAGAATCAGTGATTTCCAAAATGAAAGCACAGGATTCAGGAGTGCATGCATCTCTTGTACATCCAGACATACTTCCAGGTCCCAGCCAGAAAGAACACTGAGCAAGAGGTAAATTAGGCATTTTTGGATGGATTTTAACTATTGGAGGCAGCAGTCCGCCATTCAATTTCTTGCTGGCACTCATTTATTACCAATAATCACTTATTTCTTAAGTGGTTGCTTGAAGACTTATAATTTCATACTCAGATAAGTGCCCCAAAGCACTGCATATAGACTATTTAAATATTCAAAAACTGAATGAAACCTTAAACTCTACAATAATCATGTAAGTGCATTCACACTTCTGTTATCTCAATTAAATCCAATCTATATGGGAACCTCTAAAATATCATGATACTATTTAAACTATGGCTATTTTGGAAGTTTTCACTAGAAACACAGCTGACAAGGCATATATATTTATACAAACAAAGGTAGGACACACACAAAGCCATAAATGCCTTCTGTGTGTACAGAAGAACTCTGAATAACTCAGAAACTTAGAGAGAAGTCTTTCTGAGCCAAAAATCCCTTCAAATAAATTTGGTTTTCACATTACACAGAAAAAAAACCAACTTAACATTATTATTTTTGAGCAGATGAATTTAAATGCCCATTGTACTTACAGACCCTTGGGCCCAAATTTCAGCCTTACAGAGATTTTGTTTATAAGACTGGGGCTTCCATCAGTAACATTTACTTTTTAAGACTTAATTTCTGAATATAAGAACAGATACAATTTCAGTTTCAGTAACCATCAAACTTTTCCAAGAATAGATGCCAGCTCTTCATACTATCTATTCTTAGGTAAGCCATTTTAGCCTTGGGAAGAAGTACCTACCAGTTTTGAGTAAGTTATCCCTTTCAGCTCTCTACCCCCTCCTACAAAAGAAAAACAACAACAACAACAAAAAGATAATTACAAATATTTTAACTAGAGTTTGAAACAAAAAAAAAAGGAATTCAAATATTTGAAAAGTTGGATAGGGAAGGGTTGGGATTTTAGAAAGAGGGTTTTGGTTGGTTTTTCTTCAGGGAGGTTGTAATTTTTTTTTTAAATGCTGAAGCGAACTATAAAACACCACTTTGAAAGAAAATCTGTTTGATGTGGCAGGGAAAACTAAGGAGACCTACAATTTTGGATCTGGATTAAAATACAAACTATTACTGTCACTAGGGGGAGAAGTGATTACAGGTACAAATTTTCCTCGTTCTATGCAAGGCCAGTGTCCCCCTCCTGTGGGGGAAAGACCTTCTCTCCATCACATTTATTAAGATCTACATCGTAAGTCCTGTCAGTTGCCACAGCTAAATATGACAAGGTTACCCACCCTAGACATTTGCCCATGAGCTCTCCTAGAGGTTACACCAACACCCAAAGGTGGTAGAGCAGGTGGTAGGTCAGCAGAGTCACTAGAGCTCAAATCCCAGAGTACTACTGGAGACTGAAACAAGCAGCAGTATAAGCCAGTATGGTGGGACATGAAGTGTGGAGGCTAAGGAAAGGCACTGCCTGTTACTCTGTCTGGGTCATGGGTAGAACATTCAGTAGCACAGCAAGGTAATACCTCTTAAATCACCACATGAATCATAAAAAACTCATGAGTCAGAGTTCTAAAAAGATAGTTACAATATAAACGATAACTCATTTGCTCAATTACTTTGCCTGAAGCTAAAAAAAAGCCTTCAAAATATTCCCAATTTTCTAGTAAAATACTAGAATATTAGCATATTTTAAGGTTTAACTTCACAGCTAACAAGATCTTTGCAGATGTTTCTATCCACACATAAGTCATCATAGAGCAGAAGTTTAAGCCCCAGCCTTATAAAAAGATACAGCAGTAGAAAGCTACAATCATCTCTCATTGGAGACCAGAACAAGTGGAGGAGTTTCCATTTACTAACCAGCAGAACCGGGTGCTGATGAGCACTGAGAACAGAAAACAGGAAGCCTACTGTTGGCAGTGACAGTATTGTCAGTTTCCTAGTCTCGATTTTTACTGTGCATTGTGAACCACAAAATATTACAGACTATACTTAATTTTAGAGCAATTTCAGGTTAGTTTACATAACATCCAGCTGCTAGCATGATAGGTTATGAACTGGGAAGCACAGACTGTTTTGAGGTTATATTCAAATGAAGTACATTCGCTCTGGATGCTACAGAATTTTAAACACCTTCATTTTTGAGAGAGCTGAGGAGACAGGTATTATTCTCAAACTCTAGTTGTTTCTTTTTGGTATTAAAATCCTACTTGTCACCTCCACCTCCCACTATCAATCAGTCATTTAATTGGTCCAGAAACCTACAGAGGAAGCCCTTTCATCATGCAAGCACTAAGTGCCCTCTTCAACAAGCAACTACAACTATATGTCCGTGCTATTAATAAAAAACCAATAATTTTAAAAATCTCACTGGTCTAGATTACTGACTTTGGAAAGCTAAACACAGCAGTCAGTACTACACATCTGCAAATGCAGTCTTAGAATAAATAAGCATGATTTCTATTTAAAAAAAGAAAAATATCAATTTCCTTGTAGCACGTGTACACACAACCTGACAAGAAAGCTGTCACTTAAAAATAACAGCAACTGTTTCTTCCTTCCTTTTTCCCCCGCTACGTAGAGACTCGCCTCCATAGCAGGACCCTAGCTCCATCAAGACAGAACTCTGCAGAAAAAAGCTGCACAGTTACAAACCTTCAGATTGCATTTAATATTGCTGCAACCCCAGACTCAGAAACCAGGAGCTCCCAAGGACAAAGTTCAGAACACAAGGAGTTTAATCGTGACTATCCAAGTGAACTACTGTGTTGCCTTGGAGAAGTCACTTAGAGAGGACCTATATAGGGAATGGAAATACATTTGCATCCTCTTCTGTACATAATTTACTACAGGCTTTTTCTTAAGTGTTTAGAACAGGTTAATCTTTGAATGTCAAACCTCTGGCAACACAAAATTCTGCCCTCATGCAGGTATAGTATTTTTACTAACATCCCTACCTCATTTAGTGGAGAGGACAAGCACAAAGAATGAAGTATTGGTTGAATCTCTTTTCATTCTGAACTTTTGGTTTGCATGTTTTTTTAAATTCAACATCTAAGCCCTAGGACAAATAAAAAACTGGTTTCTTCGTAAGCAGCAGACTGATGAGAGCCACAGAAAAACTTGTGCCTGATACAGGCAAGTTCTCTTAAATAGAGAATTGAGACAGAGAAATGAAGAACAAATACCCAAGATTGGTAAACCCAAGCATCTTAAACAGATTTAAGTTTTCAACTGCTTTTAGCATTTTTATAGCAGAGAACAGCATATGACCAACTAAATCTGTAACTTTGGTTCTTGACAACTCTTGCTTTTGTGGATACTGGGAACCAACACAGAATAGTATTAATGAAAAAGAGATAAAGTCTGCTCTGTAGATGAAATGTGATAATTTCTTGTTCACAGCAAAAGTACATATAGAAACTCACACTGCCTCTCTCATTCTCAATACAAAACACATTAGAAAGTTAACATTAGACAGCTCACAATCACTCATATCAATAGAGAAGTCTGAAGAGTTTAGCATTATACAAGGATTTCCAACAAAAACTTCAATAACAGAAATGTATCACAAAATCTCAGCTATCCCATTTACTGAGGTAGCCTTTTGAAGGCTCTAGAAACATGTTGTAAACTGTCCAGGGTAGGAGCCTGCAAGGTTAACTCTCGGATTATTACAGTATATTCTGCAATATTTCAGGGGTTTTTAAACCCCAGGTCTGGAGTCAAATTAAAAGCACTGTCTTCTTCCCAAAGTATATATATGAGCTACGATTAGAAAAAAAGCTTGAGAAATGCTTACCTACGTTCACCACTAATTAAAACAAAATTTTAATTAAAATTAGAATTAACCAAATAAACCACTTTTAGAAATACATTTTTCTCAGTGGGATTGACTTAAGAATCCAATGTTAATATTACTAACAAGGGTAGTTTGATATATACACATACTTACAGCAGTAATACCCATACTAGCTCCTGAAAAAGGCTCTTAACCTTTTCAATACCTTTACACAACTTATGCCAGGAAAAAAAAACCATTACCAAAACAATCATATTCTGCAGTTCAACTTTAAGCTTTTTACCAACGTTTTTGAATAAGAAGAATAGTTAATCATTTCATGGGACTGTTACAAAAACTAAGATCTCAAAACTCCTATGTTTAAGGCTTGGTAGCACCTGAGGACATCAGAAGAACACATGGTGGTGAAAACATTTTAGCATACAGCACCCGAAGGCTTAAGACTATTTAAATGCTAATTATCTGTATATTAAGATGTCTGATTATAACAATTAGATACTTATTACTACCTTCAAGTTATACAATAAAGTTTATGCTACTGTAACCAGAGACTCACTTGGAAAAACTGGGAAGAATTAAATGCCACGTTCAGCCATTTTTTCTTTGCATATTTCCTAACTCTAGAAGCTACCAAATGTTTACTGTCAGATCATGGGATTCTATACATTCATATCATGTTACAATATTTAATTATGTGTATTTTACTTTTTGCCAAAAGGATCTTGGTCTTGTTCAGCGCACAGAATGAACTCAGGGAAAAAAAAGTACTAATTGCTGTGCACAGGCAATTGTGAGACTGATATTCTTTCACATTTCAGAGAATTGCCCTACCATATGAGGGTAAAGCTTTTTTTTTTTTTTTTTTTCCCCAAAATAACACACCCACT
>VZRS01014877.1:208635-235103 GCA_013398055.1 Ifrita kowaldi
GAGGTAAAAGGTTTTTTTTTTTTTTTTTTGCACGCAAAATACACACCACACTGAAGGGATTTTGAGGTTTTTTCTCTGGACTTCTGTTTTTAGATATGAACTCCTCAAAGCAACAGCTCTCCCTCCTATATTTGAATGACATCCTGTATATAGAGAGCACTCTATCACTATCTTCTAAGAAAACAAGTCATAGCAGATACTTCACTGTGATTTTCAAGTCAGCAACTCATATTCCTTAACAGGGCGGGATTTCTGCAGTCTCAAAAAGACCAAACACAGGCCAGACAGGGTATATAACCAACTTCAAAATAAATTATTATAAGGCTCGTGTTTCGATGACTATCATTAGCAGTGCTGGTGCTATTGCTTCTGTGATAAAAACAAGCCTCCTTTGTGCCAGCACACAGAATCTGATCTTCCTGTTGTGCTGCAGCTGGGAGAATTCCCAGTTAGTCCCAGTAACACATTCCAGGCAGGTGGTAAAGGGACCAACAGGATTGCTCAAGATAACTGAGACTGCACTGAAGTGTACAAGCCATGCCTTCCAATCTGTCCATCTGTACAACTGCTCTCTTCTCCTCCTTCCCCACACAATACTGGTAGATAACTCCTCCTAAACTGGTCAAGGAGCCTGGATTTTCTGCTTATGTATGCAGACAACTTACAGGATTCAAACTACAAACTTCAGGACTATCTCCAAGTTCTTCTGCTGCTATGTTTCGCCATGAAACAAATGCAAATTGGAGTTTAAGACACCTGAAGCTGACTTCACTTGGGGATAGATTGCTTCACCTTCTCTGAAACACTTCATAAAACCATCAAACTAAGTTTAAATAGAAGTGTGCGACACCATCATTTGTCTTCGCAGAAGCAGTACTATATTTAACACATTGAAAATGAGCTACAAGACTCATTACAGTTTAAAAGACCATCTCTAGTGTAAAGATAAAACCACTTCACAAGCTGATTTTTAAAATATCAACCAAAACTTGCCATGGCACCAAACACATGTAAACAGTTGAAGATTACCCTCTTAGCTCTCATCCTATGACTACAGCTCTGTTGGACATTAGTAACTCTTCCTGAATGCAGACTTTCCTAGCATCTTGGGGGTGGGATGGGGTATGAAATCACACTCTCTGGCAAAATGATAAGCTACATTTGGCCTGGTAGAAAATTAGCACAAACATGTTTTAAAATCTCAGAATCATCTCTGTCACTTGAGCACATCCAAGACACGTGGCTCTACAGTTTTTACCCGTGCACAAACCCCTCTTCTTTGCTCAGTCTTTGCCTATTTCTTGAATCAGAAAAGCCTCTCTAACCTATGACCATTAGTAAGCCTGGCAGATGTTCTTTCTGACTTGGTAGCAAGGTCTCCCCATCTAACCTAACATTCACAAAAGCACCATCAATAAAATTCTCCTTTTTTTTTCACCCAGACACCAGTGTACAGGGATGTTTTACACCACTGTTGCATTCAGAAGTTCTAGTCTTGCAGAACCACTAAGCCTCACTTTGCTCAGTGAGTTACTATTCAAGCTTTAGATACACACAAAATCATCCTATGTGCAGTGTGGCTAAATTCTTGTTCAGGTAAAAAAAGTTGTATGACCTGGACTTTTATTTCAGTGAATTACTTTTTGGAAGGACTGTTTAGCTAAACACACACCAAGAGAAGCCCCAGTAGTAATAAGGTCTGCAAGTTTACATTTTACTAACAATGTAGCAGCAAAGTTTCATATTTGAAGCAGGGAGCTAAGGAATTCTTGCAAAATTTAAATATTTACATGATGCGAAGATATAAATCAGTGGGAGGCAGAGTTTGGCACTTATTTCTAAAAAATTTTTGCTGCATTATTCGACATTCCAGAAAGTTGCTGGAAACATGGGTTGCTTGGGAATTTTTTAAATTTTTTTTTTTCAAAAACCCTATTTAACAATTTAACTTCAAAAATATGTCGGTTAATATGTTAAGTATTAAAACTCCAATTTTTCTTTTTGAATTATTTTCAAGTTATTTACAAAGTATATATACAACTGGGAGGGAAAATAAGATGGAAGCTCAACAGAAAACAGAAGGAGCTGTCCCCTCCTAGCTCTAAGAGCCCACTGTTTGGTCTCAAAATTTGTAAGAAATGCAAAGGGAAGCTATTTGAATGTTTGTGTTTTATGGTTTTGTTTTTTAATAGTATGTCTAGCAAAATCAGTTCATTAACCTCTGTTGTTCTTAACCTGTGTTGTACATTTCTCATTCCAGCCACTGAGAAGTTCCTGCCTTCCTTTCATACTTCAGAGACAGAGGGGAAAAGGGGAGGAGAGGGAGTTGAGAGGAGGAAAGAAGACTCTGGAAAGAACACACATGGTAAATCCTAGTAATTGATTTAACAACCAAAGATGCAAAGAACAAGAAAAAATTAAGAAAACCCTACCCCAGTACCTACCTAAAGTAATATCCCCCCTGAAATTCCATTAAGAAGGGAGGGATCTCTGATTTCTAGTTTTATCCTTTTAAACAGGAGGAGAAATTTCTTACTGAGTGCCAAACCCTTTTTCCCCTTCTAGCAACCCACTTTATCTTTGGCTTGTGGGAATGATGCATTAGTGAGGCAGAAGTGCCTTAAGAGTTTTGGGAAGAGGTCCAGAGTACAAAAGGAGATGATCTGGGTAGTGCTGCAAGACTGCAGTAATGAAATGCGAACCTAGAGGTACCTCTGACTATCACTGGAAGTGCAACTGCACTTCTGACGCGGACAACCTCAGGTAGGTGCACATCCTGCTTGCACAGACTATTCTTTGAATTTTATCTATCTGCCAGACACGTTCAGAGGACATCAAAAAACGTCAGAAGAGTAGCCGACGCCTCAACCACACAGCCGTGACATTCAAGGACAGCCTTGGCCTTCCATTTCCATGGGGAAAGAGGTGCTGTTACCGCAGTCGGCCAGCAGGGGGAAATGCCAAACAAGTGAAGGAAAAAAAAAGTTAAAACAGTAAACATGAGGAATAAAATTAGACAAACCACACACATCTCCTCAGAGGAGATGGAAGGAAGAGATTTTGCTCTCGGAAAGGGAAAGCAGAATAAATGAAGTATATACGACTCAAAGCATTCTTCCAGAATTTAGAGAGGAAACAGTCAAAGTGCAAGTCCAAAACACAGGCAAGTAAAAGCAAGCTTTCAGTTTCATGTAAGCACAGAGTGACTGCAAATCAGTTAAAGTCTTCTTAAATCTAGCGTTTTAATGAAAAGCAAAATATTGTGACTAAACAACTGAAAGAACTAAGCTGAAAGATTATCTATTTTTAAAGGACTATCCAACATAAATGTATGAACAAATTTATTTAAAGTGAGCACATATTCTAGAAGACCATTCTGCATTACAGAAGACTTCATACTACATTTATACAGAATCCCAAGAGTCTGGACTTTTTTCTTTTCCAAAGAGATTTCAGAACAGCAGAGCTCCAATTAAAGACCCTGAATTTCCTTCTACCTTATATATTATCTATACAGCATTTCCATGCTTACGAAGTATAGTGGAAACTACTTAAAGGGAGTGTTGGTTAAGTGAATAAATCCACGTTAAATGGATTTTGATGAAGGGCAACTTGCATGCAACAGATAGGAAACAGACATAATTACACAAAGCGTTTTAAAATCAAGAAATAAAAAGGCAAAATGTGATAATTTGTTGAACAAAGAAATTTAACAGCCATTTGCAATGAAGAAAAAAAGACAAGCCCTGCAATCACAAGGGCTTTCTGTTTAAAATATCAGTGGCTGAGAATCACAAGGAGCAGCAGTGAGGTTTTCAGTGCAAGATTTAGGGAGATTAGCTACACAAGCTTCTGCTGATGCTACCGTTCCACAAATATCAGACAGAAGCCAGGTACACATGTAATAACAAGGAAACATTTAAAAATGCAGGTGTATTATATGGCAGGGCACCTTAAAATAACACGTAATCTTTTATACTTCTGTATTTATAAAGTTCTTTCAAAATCAGATGTTGTGTTTTCAGTAAAACTCCTGTCTCAATGTGTCCATGAAACCTAAATGACAGTTTGCCAAGCATGCACAAGGAAAGTTTAGACTACCAGTACACCAAGACACCTAAGTGAAACCTAGTTCTGCTCAAAGTTTATAGTTTTAAGTCCAGTTTCTTTATTTTCATTTAGCCTGCAGGCTGAATAGCACGCCCACAGGCAGCTAACCCAACTGACCAAGGCACTCTCCTTTATGTTCTCTTTCAGCTGTGAGGTCCTACCTCCAGCAGTCCCCAGTTTTTCTGGGGGGAATAGTGGGCGAGGGGGTGTCACACTCCACAAAAAGTTGAAGTGATTCACAGATTGGTCGGGGGAACATCATGCACAAGCTTAAGCAGTAGAAGCAGTGTGATGGCAGCAGAAGGGAGACCTTCCTTCCTTCAGCAGTTACAGAGTTCCAGTGTGCTATACTGGTACAGGACTGAGCATTTTGCATATTCTGTACTTTATGGTACTAAAAAATACTTATAAGAATATAGGCTTTTTTTTCATCTTATGGAGAGCTTCCATTGTAACAGAAGGTGACATGGCTCAAAATGAGAAACTATACGTAAATTCTTGCCTTTACAGCACTACAGACCACTTGCTCTAATATATTAGCCTTGTAAATAATTGCCAAAAGACAATATGAAAATGATTTGTTCGTGAACAAATGTTCACATGAAAAAAGCATCAAAAGAACAATTGTTTCTTTCTTAATCTGTCTTCAGATTTTATGAACAAGATGTAAAAGGTAATGCTTCTCATCTGCTAAAAGTGATTTTTTTCTAGAAAGAATAGAGGCAATTTAATTTCACAAAGTTCTATGTAAAACAGACTCAGACTTCTGTTGATTGTGGGGTGCTCTGAACTCTGAAAAGGTGGCTGGGACCCTCTGCTGCTACCAGACAGGTATCACAGTTTCCTCTCCTTTTGACTACAACATCTGTTCTAAGTACAGCCTACTTACACTCAGTAAAAACCATTCTCATTCTGTATTTGCATTTGATTCACTTTTTAGCCAAACTTATTTCAATTTCACCAGCTATTATTTCATTAAACCATGTTGTCATTTTGGCATTCCTGATCTCCTGAGCACAGAGACCAGCAAGGAAATATTTTAAAAAAGGGAAAAAGACCAGCTTAAGACCCTCTAACAGTAAGTACTGTATTCCCTGTGCATAGATTAATTAGATAAGGATCAATAGGGTTTCCACGAGTTTCTAGTTTTGTGTACGGATATATTATGATAGAGCATGTAAAGGTATCAATGTGTTTCACACACAGCCTAAATAAAAAGGCAGTAAACAGAATTAGGTAAAACACGCTTATTTCAAACTCTGAACTAACCAGAATATTGAAAGCTCCTTTCTCTCCCCCTCCATCCCAAAATAAAAGCGTGAGTGAGAAGGGATTTCATTACATTCTTAGAACTGTGAGAAGCGAAGTCAAAGGCAGCCACTGGCGTTTAGCATGCAGGCTGTACACACTCCCAAGTACGTCACACTGACAAAACACACTGGCAGAGCTATCTGCCTTCCCAAGGCCTCCAACGCACTGTCGCTAGGCCTAAATCAGGTAGGCTCTGTGTGCAGTTCTGCTGCAGATGAGCAGGAGTCCACCCCTTCTCCCCATTTCCCTTAGATGTAACTACCAGATTGTTCCAGCATCAGCTTTTTCTCTCTGCTTCCTTCAGCTGTAATGACTGTATTTAAAAAGACGACAGCATCACAATTTACTGTGCAAGATTCGGCCCCGTTTTTTTCCCTTCTTTACTACACCAGCTACCCTGCAGCTTCTGAGCCATTGTCGGCTGTTGTTTTTTGTTCCTCGAATGCAACAGGACTTGGTCTGCCAGGCTGCATCACTGTTTTCGCAGCACACCTCTAAGAGGAAGACAATCTCCTCTTCCTGCTTCCTGCTGAGCACTGTGAATATTCGGATTTTTCCTTTCTCCCAACAGATACACAAGTTCAACACTATTGAATATTCACACATTCCTCTCTTTCAACACCAATTCCTTATTTCCCTGTTTATTTTCATACAAAACTATTAAATAAAAGTGCAACTAAGCTGTGGCCCAAGTACTTCAGAAGTTCTTTTATAGAGAACTTGATTCTTCTGCCAGGGCAGTCCTATTCTGACAACTACTTTGAGCCATTTACTTTACCTAAAGCAGCATTTTCCTGCTCTTAGGATTAGTAATCTACCCTATAGCTTTGCAACACTCAGGTTTAGGACAAATAGCTTTGTCTCTATAAGTCATGAACTTTCTCATTCAGGCAAGATGGAATAACGGTGAGATAAAACCCACATTTTCTCATAGCTTTACCCTGGGTGATGCTCGGGTGAATCACTTGATGCAACACAGCCTCATGGGACTGACATAAAACTACAGGGGAAACACAACAGCATCAACTACAGTATAGATGAACTCCCAAAATTCATCTTCACCAAGCCAAACAAATAGGGGTAAGCTTCTGGAGGTCAAACATATATCAGAATACTGCATTAAATAAATAAATAAATAAACACACACAAAAAACCCTTTAAAAACCACTAAGACTTAGAGGTAAGTACAGAAATGCAAACTTTTCCTGAACACAGGAGGCTAAATTGTTTGACTGTACTTTTTTCTTAAAAAAAATATAATTCCACACTCAAAAAAGTATCTAAGCAAAACAAAAAATAATCACCAGTTTGTTTCTTTCAGGGAACAGTTCACATTGATTCAAAAAGAAAAGATTTTTCTAGACAATCCAGAGTATATACAACTTCTTAAATATATATATATAATTATTTAAACAGTGATTTAACTAGCTCATTGCAATGGAAACCCTGACAACACTTGATACATAAAACATTTATGACAGAGTCCTAAAGCACTATTAGACAACAACCTACACAAAAAAGTTGGACAAGTGAGAACAAGCTTATATACACACACCTTGGAAAGACCTGTTTTCTATTCCCCATTACAGATTTGTTTTTGTGATCTTAGCAGCTATTTCCTCCTTTCTGCACAATATACCTCAACTAAATTACAAGTTTTGTTTCAGTCCCTTGTCTTTCAAAAAACACCTGCCCTAGAAGGAAGGAAAAGAAGGATGATACCACTCTCCACACCCTTTTCAGTCCCCTCTGCTGCAAAAAAAAAAACCAAAACATGCTTGTTCCAGAGAGAAAGTATTTAAGTTCCCGAAAACAAACATGAGCATTTTAAAGAATTCTAAAACCAGAGGTATTTAATGTCTCAGAAGTCGCTCCCAGTGAGTAACAGTCCCTCTTGTCATTTTAACTGGTGTTAAATGGCCTATTTTCAAATCATCTATTGGAGAAACAGTAAGAATTTCAATTATTTCAGCACTTTCTATTTTCTCAAGTTGCATTACCAAGCACATAACATCTGGCACAAGTTCTGTGGGGGAAGAGGCTTGTACATCATCCTTTCATACACACTACAAGCTCCAGTCCTGGAAGAGGGCAGAATAGCAAGAAATACTTTTTTCCTGAAGAGGACAGGAATGGTTGTTTACTGAACAGACCAAAGGACCCTGGGATCAGCAGTAGCATGTGTTGCCAATTTCTGAACTAGTTCATTTAACTTGCCTCTGTCAAGTCACTTTAAGAGTTTCATCTTCCAAACACAAAATAATGATACCTGATTTATAACAATGCAAGTATTAATTTCTTGGCTTTGTATGTTTCAAGCGTCTGTTGACCAACACACAAAACAATGCTTTGTCCAATTAGGGACCGTCAACCAAAGCAAGCTTCAGCTGCTTAACTTCATGAGCTACAAAGCCAAAATATATTATTCAGTCTTCTCATTCACGAACATCAAAAACTGTCAGTCTTACTTTTTAAAAATCTGCATCGAAGTTCTTACTCAAGCATTCGAGGTTACAGTAATCTTTATGAATTAAACTTTTTGCAGTTATTAAGTTCCTGCTGCAGTCACAGAGTACACTAGAGACTGTTCAAATTCCACAACAGCTTAATACTAACCTACTAAAAAAATATTTTTTCCACAACTTGCAAAGCATCACAAGCATGCACCCACACAAGAGTACAGAGTGCTAAGAGCTTCTGAATACAATAATGTAAAATTGTAATTCAATTTACTAAAGGCAATTACAGATAGCAAGAAGTTGAAGGAGGATTGATTCCCCCAACAATAACCTAAACCATCTAGATATCTGAAAATTTGTATAATCCATGCACACTGAGCAATGCTGAAGTAAAGGATGCAATTCCTACAGTGGGTAAATCAGCACTGCCATGTGTTGCCAAGTTCTGAACTAGTTCATTTGAATATCCTCTGTCAAGTTACAGTCTGGATGTCACATCTGGATGTTCCTACGTGACACATAAGTCTCCTTGTACTCCAGGCTAGGAGTCTTCTGGACAGAAGTGTCTGTTTTAGCCCTTCTTCCTACCCCCAAAACTAAAGGAATGAACATTCACACTACTGTGTGAGTTTAAGTATTTAACACCCAATCAGTACTTAGAGCAGCAAAGGAAAGGTAAATTCATATATATATAGAAGCATAATATTCAAAAGAAGCATTACTTTCTAGCAATATTTCTTCTCTGAGAAGTGTCTGTTCCCACTCTCCTAAGAGTTCAACTAATTAATACAAACTTCCCCCATAATCAAATTAAGATATTCTAGTTAGACAAGGAGCAAACCTATGAAAGTTAACACCTGCCATTTGCCTGACAGTCGAACTGCCTTAAAACTCATTGATGTCAATGCTAGGTGAGTGAGAAGTTTTGAGTTTCAAACCAGACTATCAAATAAAAAAAACTAAAATTCTACCACGATAACAAAACGAGATGAGCAGTGGATTCTTGGTATCTATTAAAAAAGTAAACTCACAGCTGATCACAGTAAAAACATCACACATTTGGTTAAAAAGGCAAGACAAGGACTTCCACGAACTGGAAGAGAAAAGAACTGAAGAAAAGAGGCTGGGATGAGGCAGGATGTAGGAACAAATCATAGAGGCAGGAATGAATCATATCACCCTTTGAAGGTGATCTAATTCATGATACCAAGATTACAAAGCACTGGCCATTTAAACAAAAACCCAAAACATAGAAAACAAAACCACACACACATACAAAGAAAAAAAAGCCCCAACACAAGCCCCCACATTTCTAAGGAACACTCTCTGCCAAGTATTCTTATAAAAGATTGCAATCTTAATGAAATGAAGCTTTTGGACATCCAACTTCAAAGCAAATGAAAAGGGATGCTGGAAGACCTACATCTCAGATACCAAAAGGTTCATACACCATATTGCAACAAAAACAAAAGGAAGCAAATCCATTTGTATACCTCACACCACCTTAGAGTAAAATCCATGAGAGGATCTATGCAAAAGTAATAAAGAAAATAAATTTTTTTAAAAAAAGAAAGAAAACACTAAACAGTCAAAGAGCAGGGAAGTTACCACAGCAAGGATCAGGGTTAAGTCTGTGAACATACTTTTAACTGATCTGGCAAAAACGAAGGTTGCAGACATTGTGATGTTTTCCATCATTTCAGATAGCTGTAATTAAAGTAAACTTCAGAGAGTTACAGGGGATCTGATAATACCAAATGACTGGTTTTCATTTGTCATTTTGTTGTCCCAGGTCGAGAAGTGCAAAATAATATACTCAGAGGAAAAAATAATCCAGCTAGTAATACACAACAATGAATTGAAACTAGGCATGATTACTTACAGAAAAAGATTTCAAGATTACCACAAGCAAACAGTTCAACTCTCAGCAGCAAGAAGCCAGAGAAAAATCTCAGAAGGTATTAGAAACAGAACAGAGAAAAAACAGGGAACACTCTGCTGTGATGCAGGCTGCACATAATTCTGGCTGCTCCATCTCGAAAAGGGGAGAACTAGAAATGGTACAGAGAGGAATGACAACAAAAGAGCATGTTTAAAACAAATGAAACTATTTTTTTCTTGCATCAACCGATCACACACACAGAAAATGCAGGTAAACTGCATGGAACTTGCTGCTGTGAAACACTATGTAAGCCACTGATATTTATAAATTAGTTCAAAAAGGCAGAAAATTCACCTATAAATAGTTTGATGTTGCTATTCACAGTGCAATAGCCCAAATGTAGCTTCCATCTCAGACAGGAGCTAAACAACTGTCTGTCAGAAATCTACTGCTAATATTTCAGCAGCTGACAGAATGCACTCATTTCCTACACTGTTCAGTCAGCTGCTGCTGCTAGACACTGATAAAGGCAAGATGCTGGATTAGATGGACATTTGGTCCAGCAGAGTATGTTAGCTCTTATGTTTAATCACATTGAGCAGCCATGCTTGTGTATGTCTTGGTTTGTTTTGGAGGTTGGTTTTCTGGTAAATAAACCAGGCTATAATTCAAGCATGTAATGTTAAAAGCAGAAATTGCAACTTCTGAAACAGAAATCAAACTGGTTTATGCTTGTTGTGTAATGTAATGCAACACTGAAATAAAGCCATGAGCAAGTATTCAAGACTATAGAGTTTTTTTGTTTTTATATAACCCACCAGACTGCTGAAAAATTCTCTTCCAAGTCCCTCACCAATCAGGGTGTCAATGCAAGGAGACTCAGGCAGTCCCTCCTAACTGAGAAAGACTCAGAAAGTTGGAAAGCAGCACTAAACATAAGCCATGGATGTTGGCTGCAAAAACTGCCAAAACCCATTTAAGACAGGCAATGATTTGGCATCCTCCTAGCTGACCAGAGGAAAGATCTCCTGAACCAATGGATTCAAAGGGAACATGTAGATGAATGTCTGACTTCTCTCCAAGAAAATGGAACTTGTCTCAGGTCCTGCCTGACCCTGGAAGAGTGCAGGATGCTCTCCCTTTTAATAAGGAAGTCTAGGTGAAAAAGTACTACTGTCAAAGAAAACACATAAGCTCAAGATGAGGCCCAGGACAAACACCAAACAGAATTCTGCTAGAAGTACTGCTAATCCTGCTAGAAAGCACTGCCTAAACAATTTGGTGAATGTCTGCCTTGTCATCACTGTCAGCTTCCTTCTCTTCTGACAGATGAGCTTTTGAAGATAGCCAAACTGAAAGCCATGTAGGATAAACAAGCAGGTCTCAATCTGTGGGAAACAGAGAAGTTTCATTTTCTAGATCCCAAAATTACAACAGGTCTGAGAAACAAAGCAAGTGTCCAGTATATAATACCTTCCAGTATTGCTGTAGGCAGTAAGATGAAGTTGAACATACCCAAAAAGCTTATCATCCTTACCAGGAACAAGCAAGTATCAAGGATAAAAACATGCAAAAAACCCAGAAACACCTTTATGAGCAGTTTCATGAACTCACAGATATTGCCTCAATGAGATTATTGCTCCTCTACACTGTTGAGAAAGCTGACCACGATCCAGTTTATATGAGAAAGATCCAGTTTACATGAGAAAGATCCAGTTTACATCAGAAATCTCTTAAGTCACATAAAAAGACAAGAAAATAAGAATTTCAGGCTATGTTATTTTTTCCCCCCTTCATTTCACATAGGGGCTATTATAATTTTGTTATTTAAATAACCTTCTTCTTAGAGAATCACATAGGTTTGTTTGGGGTTCTTTCATTTTGTTTTTCAGGGGGAGTTATCATCTAGACCAGTAATAGCATTGAAATTGGTCCTGCTGAAAGTAAACAGCAACACAGTGCCCTTGTCATCTTAGAGATCATTTGTGCAAACTACACCAGCAACAAATAGCACTACAAACTAACAATTCAAAGCAATTGGCACTCTTATTTGTAGTTGGAAACTTTTGATTCACTAGATGTTTTCTCACTCTGTGCTGACATAGGCTCAATGTTCCAGGTAGAATTTGCTGATATCCCTGAGAGAAACACAAGAAGATATAACCATGTGTGTGTACTGAGTTTATTCATGCTTCAGTACTTCTGTTGATCATCCATGGGGCAACATTTCTCTCTTCTCCATCCCACCAGTAAGCCCATCACATATACATAATTTGTCTTCCTGATATATAACTCGGAAAGTTTTCTTCTCAAGTGCTCCATGTCTCATTGAGAGCAAACGCTAATGCAGATAAAGTATAGAAGAGCTCCAAACAGTTCCTCTCAAATCTCATTCACATCTTCTGCTCCCAGTAAAAAACAAATGCTTATCCTTTTGCTCTCCTCTCAAGTTCAAGGTGAGTTTCTGCTCTTTTCCCATACCTACCAGTACTTCTTCAACTATTACACAGGAAAACTCAGTCGATTCTCACTTATTCCAAAACACAGGTATTTTGATTCCTCTTCCTCCCTTCTCACACATTAGGTTGCAAGGAGATGAAGAAACAACTGGACAACTTTACGGATATCTCCAGATTTATGCCTATTTGCCTGCAATTCCAAGCCATTTGTCTTAGTGATGATGAAGGCAGATCTTTCCAGTGCAATACAGTTCTCATGAAGTTGTGTACTTCACATTTCCATGACACTTCCACACAAAGCAGAACTGCCTTCTTTTGCATTACAGAGAACAAGAGTTGAAAGTCTTCTCTCTGAAGAATGCAGTGCCAGCCAACAATGTCTCTTTGGATCTCAGGCCTTAAATGTCAAGGCAATATACCCTGCCCTGAGATTTATTTTACAAACATTTCATTAAGCAGTGGTGATGTATGCGGGACTAATTGCACATGAACAGGAGAAGCATGCCAATCACTGAATTGTTAACACAAGATGATACTCGCTGAAATTTCATTACACCCATCTATAAATCAAGACATGGCCAAAACAAGAATTCTACTTCACAGAAGTCACATTGCAGAGTATGAGACGCCGTGGTTACTTAAGCTGCCTGGTGTTTGGCCTTGAAGCTGTCTCCACAGTTACAGAGTAGAGATGTCACAACATACAAATAGTTCAGTAAAGACACTGTACTAACCCGGCTTACTGATGAAAGACAACTCCAGGCTTATGCAGAACCAGTCTCAAAACATGAACAATTCTAACGAAACATTAGAGGAGCATATGCCAAAGTTTCTGTGTTCCACAAATACTCTAAGACACCAGTGGAGACCACCAGCAGTGCCACTAAGGGCTGTAGCTGGAGATACTCCAGAACAAGAGACATGCATTTAAAAGATCATGATTCAACATCCCACCAGAGCCCAAGAGTTTAACAACACGGGTAGTCACAGACATGGAGTTCTAAGCATGAGACTCACAGTTTCAAGTGAGCCATTTACAGTAAACAGTGAGGCATATAACAAAAAAGGAGCCATACTTTTCATGTTTGCATTGGAATATAGTGCCCTTATTATGCAGCACTAAGACTTAGTGGAAGCAACACTGGACCCAGCCAGCTGGGACAGATGCAGAAACTTGAGGATTGCCAACTCTGCTGATTTTTCACTTGGAAAAGGCATTTCTCCAAACTAACAGAACAAGATATCTGTCCCTGAACAGTACTCACTTGGGAGGATTGAAGAATTCTGCTCACATAAACTGTACACAAAATACTTTTAACAAGCGTTTAAGACTTCAGCACTGACGACACTCGTTACTCAGTGTTACTTCTGCCGTGCACTGAACCATTCCACCCAACTAGATCTGTAAAATCCTTTGTACCAGACTCAAAGTGTGACACAGAAACAGTGATGGTATGCAGTAAAGTTACTGGAACCTCATTCGCATGCAGGACATAAACAAAGTACATTCAGGAGATATTTTAGAAACAATCATGCCTACATAACATGCAATTTCTTGTATTAATTGTAGTATATTGCAACAGAGCTAGAAAAGTAGACAAAAAAAATTTCAACAGCAACAACCGCCACCACCACATTTCTTCTCTTTTTTTCACGTTCTGCAGAACTCAACTTAGGATTGTTTCTTTGCACCAGTGCTCACTCATGCAACTCAGATTGTACTGGATTTCAGATTCACATTTATTAATCATTATCTTCCCTATGTATCAGAAGGTCTCCCATCCCCATCCAACCCTTTACTTTTACTTCAACCCAAGATAACCTAAAAAAATATATCCAGCACTCAAAAAAGAAAAAAAAAAGTACCCTATTTATTTAGTACAACCAGTTTTACAAGAATCTCACTTCCTTTGGGACACCATCACCCATACTTAATCAGTATATTGGTTCTAGGCTCACTTTTGTTTACAACATAGCAACATTAAGGATATGAATGAAGCAGGCAGTTTTCTGGACTAAACACCCAAGTGAAGGCCTCCATTCCTAGTTTAAGGTCTTCAATAAAATTACTGCAATGCAGAATAAACCAATTTCTTTCTCTGCCTCAGTTTCTAACCCAAACATGGGAATAATGCTACTTACCAGACTGACCTGTTATCTTTTAAGTAGAGCAGATTCTCGAATAATAACAAGCACACCTCTGCTCCAGTGAATAAACTATGCTGATTCACAGCAGTAGATTGCCTGGGCCAAATTCCATGTTGTATTAACAAGTCAACAGGAAGCACTCCAAAACTATTACACTGATGTGCTCTGATCTTCCTCCCCTACATACCAGTCAGCTGGCACTCTCGCTGCTCCCTGAACACAGGTATCAATCTCAAATTCTGTTTTTCCTTCCCCTTTTATTATTTTCTTTCTCCTTACCCCCTAAACCACATTTTTTTTTCCTTCTTTCTTCTCCTCAAAAGAACACAAATGGGAACTGCAGCATCTGGAGAATGGTATTTGTAGCTGGGCTAGTCACACTCAGTGTGGGAGTACTGATGGTAGTCACTAATCTGAAAGGAAGAATTCAAGTAACCATACACTTCATAGCTCCTTTCTTCACAAAACCATGATTATTCAATACAAGTAAAAAGATTTACACACTAGGTTACAAACATAACACTGAATCACTGGGCCAATCTAACATGGAATCACATAAGCATACAATTAGCATTTAACGGAAGAAAAGTGCAAGACTGCTGTACAATGGAAGTAGACTTCAGCTACAAGAAAACAAAGCGTCCAAAACAGTTTTACTCACACTGATTGCCACAGATTTTTAACTGATTGTTTACTTAAAGCTGGAAGAATAAATTGTAGGTTTGTCTAATTTTAGTGGCTACTATAAACAATGGAAAGGCATATCATTTTCAACCTTCACAAAGCTGACAGAGAGTGAAAGGGTATCACGGAGCATGGTAGGATTGCACTTTCTAAACAAAAGGATTGGCAGTTTTAAGAAGGCTGTTGTGGCAGCCAATTATTTTTATTCCAGGCCCGAGTGCTTCACCCAGAGGAGAAGGCAGCAACATGCTGCTGAGGGACACTCCTGCACATCCCCGCACACCAACATCATCATGATCTCCTGCTCTCCTGGTATCCACTGATTCCCATGTATACAACAGCCCTACTCCAACATTGTCCTAGAAGATGGAGCAAATCACCACGTGGCAAAAAGGCTTACCACAGCAGCAGAGACTAAGATGAGACAAAACAGTGTGGAGCACTAAACTAGTACCGCCTATGCCAGTAGGTATTTATATACACCAATATGCAGTTGTATCAAGACCAACACTCGCACTACTGTGATATCAGCGTAGTGCCCATCATTATGGAGACTGCTTTGCAAAGTTACTCTTTAAACAAATTCTGTTGTTTAAAAATTAATGCCCAGATTTTTAATGATGCTATTGGTATACTAGAAAAGATGTTTAAACATATCTCTCAACACACAGACACATACACACATACAAATTCTCATGCACTCCTCTCATTACTTTGTCCTTACATATTCCTCTCCTTGCCGTTTCAAAGACAGGGGGTTTTTTCCCTTTTAAAATGTCTTTCAGAAAAATCACAGCTCCTATCAATTTAAACTCTGGTTATTATCCAGTGGAGGGGGGGAGGCCATTAGGACCAGAAATATACAACAACATTTATTGTGTGAATTTAAGTCCCCTTCTAATACAAATTCTGATCCCCAAGAAGTCCATATGAGTCTCACTGCCTACTGGAATACCAAAGAGGTGTCATAGGTGAAGGATTAAAATGCATCCGGCATATCTGGGAAAATGGAAAAATTATGTTTAAAAACACGCAGATAGTATTTAACTCCATTTCCCAATTCATGCAAGACTTTCTAAAGAAATGGCAGGAGTTTCTGGTATACCTGAGAGAAAAGTACAGGCATGTCTAATATATAGTACTTTCTACACACAAACAGGGATTTAACAGATACTTGTGCCCTTCCTTAGTTTAAGTTTTCAGAAGTCTTAGAGTGAGATGATCTATATACATGATGATGAAATCACCCAATAGATTAACAATGAATTTAATATAAGGAAAAATCAGCATTTTTTAACAAAAACAACCATGGGCACAGAAGTGTAGATTAAGTTAGCAAAAGGAAGCCAGAAAGAAGGTCCCAAACGGTGAGGAATCATACAATTTTATCTTACTCCAGGAAGGAGCAAACTTAAGATCAGTATTTTTGCGCATGCAATTTTGTAGCAATGACAATGTCAATGCATACAGCCTGAGGTATTTCCACTGTCACTGCCCTATGCCCAACTAATCAGCTCCGCAGCTGAGAAGATACTGTTACCACAGTAAGGCACTAACCAGGCACTTGCATCTAACAGGTCAACACAACCAAGTTTTGACTGACTGCAAAGACAGCAGCTCAGCACCACAGGAAAAAATATTTGATTACACTGAACACTACACGAATTCATCAACAGTGAGGCATCCAAATATAATTCCTGCAAGAAGTAAGGTGGAAGAAGACATTGTAAGTCTTATGGCAAGAAGAAACTGCCACTCAGGGATGAGAATTATGGGAAGGGAGGACATCTTCATGTTTATTTTAGAGGTTGACATTCAAAATAAAAGTAGAGCAGGTAACATATGCCAAATTGCAGGTGGAAATGGAAACTAAGTCTCTGATTCTGAAACCAGTTTCATAGTGACAAATCCACTGACTTCAGCACAATTCTCTAAGACTGCAAAATAAGAGGTATGGTGTGGTGGGATTCCTCCTTGGGAGAGGAACTGCAGTTGACTCAAGGGCAGGTACCTGGCATTCAGAAACAGCACAAACCTTGCTAGTGGTTCCCAATTTATTTCTGACCAGAATGTACTCTCTGAAAGGGTAAAAAGGGAAGCTCAGGTAGCCACATCCTTTCCATTTGGGGTCACTGACAAAAGCATCCTTAATACAGCAAATTCATGCTACACACAACAATAGATTTACATGATAAAGATGCTTATCAGAGACAATTACTGCAAGCTAAGCAGCAGTGAAACGGTATCTGGAGCTCCAGCCAGATGCAAATTACCAAAAAGCTTCATTATTAGTAATATAGGCCATTGTAGTCGTTTTACAGAGTTATGAAAAATATTTGTTAGTGAGGGAGGGGAATTGGATTTTTACTGCGCTTTTAATTGTTTGGGCTTTTTTTTTTTTTTAAAGTCCATCACAAGTCAAGTTATTCAAATTTCAGACCAAATATCTCAATGGGGACAGTTTTGTCACACTAGCAAGAGGGATAGACACAAAAAGTATTCCTTGGACACATCAAGGACTAATTTCTGGCTTTCATGTAAAATTTCGTTGCGCTAGCAAATTAAGTAAAAGCCCTGAATAAATAGATTCCAAGTTCTTACAAAGCATTACAAGAGCTCAATATTAGCCATTTTTTAAAGGAATAGCAAAGACACTAGCAGACAAAGTACCCAGTGTGAGATCCCCCAGGGGTCAGCAGCAGCATCTTAAACAGGTACCAGATTGTTCAAATTTTGTCCCGTGCTACAACCCTACAAAGTCCACCTAAAACTATCTTTTGCGGGGGGGAAAGAATGAAATCTGGTACTCTCAATGCAACTGTGAAGTTTCCTATTGGCTTGAGCAGGACCAGAATTTCCTCCCAGATGAGAACAGATTTGCTCTTATGAGATAAGAAGTACTTACAGAAGTTTTTCTTTACAACTATGCATCAAACCCTTTTGTACATCCCTACTACTCGCATTCCTTATCTAGAATACCCTGATACAGCAGTGTTACAAAGGGCACTGTTGCAGGCTCTCTACAGAGGGTAAAACGTCCTTGAAGGACAAGATACATCATCTTTCCACTACATATAGATTTACCGTGGTTTTTTCTCTTGCCCGTCGTATAGGCCCAATCAGCCAATGAAACGGAATTTCATCCTTGCACAGCAACAATGTCAGCCTCTCTAATATGTCAAGATACTAATAGTAACTATTTCAGCTAAGCGCGTGTCCTGTCAGCAATTTGCTCCACGTGGGCTGCGAAGGGGCTGGGAACACTTAAAGAAAACTATATTACTGTTTCCCAAGTTCTTTACAATTACAGCATATGTAAGGTTTTCAAGGAATCTCTTCACCTTTTTGTATCAGTGTTAAACTGAGCGTCAGCAACATACAGTGTGTACAATGTATCAGTGCTGACAAAATACAATCCCTGCCTCAAGGAAGCTACTACCACCTGAAAATCTGTAATATATATAATCTGTACAGGTGAAGGAGCGAGGAACGTTTTTTAGGCTTTGGGAGCTTTTTTGCACACCTCTGAAGCACACGTAAATTCCAAATCTATAATGAGCAGAATTTCTGGACACTTACTAAAAGAAGAAGAATTTTGTCACACAGACCTAGATATTAGCTAATTATGGTGATTACAAAGAAGCTACTTTCCAACATTAGAAGCTTGGAGGTCTTAATCCTGCTGCTACTTACATAGATTCTGATTTCAGGCATTCAACTATTCTAATTTCTGCAGGACTTAGTGTTAAATAACATGACTTCTTGCAAGACTGGAGCTCTAATTAATTTCTTCAAAAACATACAAACAGTTTATTTCATATTGGCTGACACTTAAATATAAGCCTTTGAACCAGAACATCTCATACAAACTGAAGAACAAAGAAATTGACAGGAGTCAGTTAAAGTTAAGTGTTCACTCACTTGAAAATGAACTGCATTATCCAAATCACAGCACACAACATTACAGCAAATACTAAACTTGTTGCTGGATGAACAACCAAAATCAAATTAATGTCCATGGTAACTTTGGCAAATCTGACTGAGAGTGTTGTGTGAAAATACACAATTCTTATGGATATAAAAAAAGTATTCTGAAAAGTTGCTATTCCTCTATCCCTACTTCAGAAACACTTCACATTCTTTGATGTGAGTCTGACGCGAGTTCAAGTGCAGCAGTCAGGACTAAACACACCTGACAAAAACTGCCAGATGTGCTCTGATTCTGGTTGCACCTGCCAGTACCTATGTTTGTGACTCTGTGTCCCCTTGGGAACCAGTGATGGAGTCACTAGCCCCCATAGCCGGAACACAAACTGGGACCCCTGCTCTGATGCATAAGGCAGCTGTATAATCACTCACTCTCAAGAAACACAGCAGAGAAGTGAGTTCTCATCAGGTAAAAACACTGTTAAAACTCCCTTTTATTGCGTGAAAAGAAATCCACTGTGACCCACTGTCCTCCTGGCAACTGGACAGGACAACATGGTTGCAATACTGCGAGCAACAGAAATCCCCTTCTGCCAAATGTTTCCATCCATAACATCACTTGAAAGATTAAAAATTCACAGAATATCAAATAAGATACTTGCAATCACAGATGAAGCAAGGTGTTAGTCCAATTAATACATTCTTTGTACATAAACACATAAGCAGTTGGAAGACTTCTTTCATGAACTGCTTTTCTCTAAACATATTACCCAACTATAAACCATCTTCGACTTGTAAATAAAAATACCTGACTGCTGCACAGGCTTAAGTTGACCAACAAGAACTGCATAAGGTATTGAGGACTGCTTTTCTAGAACATGATAGCATCTTTTACTCTTCACTCCAAATCCCCAACTTCTGCTCAAGAAAACTACAGGTCCCAGGATGCCTTAGAATAGCACAATCCTGGCAGGCCATTGCAATAAAAACACAGCACTGCACACTGGGGCCTGTAGTTTCCACGAGCCACATTCCTACTCAAGATGAGACCAGATGTAGGCCATATTGCACACTTCCACAGGCCTGCAAACAACACACACACACACACCGTACAAGGAGACTGCTGCTGGTAATCGTCAGGTAAGCTGGATCGATACCCAGTTCTCATGTGTTGAAGTTAAGAGGCCGAAGATTTCTGCAGAAATAAGCATCAGCTAACCAATAGTCCCTAAAGAATAATCAGCAGTTTGGCTACTTTCAAACACGCACAGTTGGCTGTAGCTTTTTAACATCTTTTACTGAAGTGCAACAAGAATTTATGGGGTTTTCCTCCCAAGACTGCTACATTTAATAATATTAAAGAGTATTATTTTGAATAGCAATAGGAAAAGTATGTTTGGTGAGGGGCATATTCTCCTGTCCAGAATTCAGTTATCTGGAAACAAATTGCTCTCTCCCTCCATTTCTACAATGTGCTGAAGCAAGGGCTTGCCTCTCTTCTGAAAAGAAGTGGCTCTTAGCTGAAAATTAAATAGCTGTGTCTCAGCGTAGGCCTCAGAGAGGAATACGCTGTACTTCAGTAAAGGGAATGGCAGCTCCCCCTACCAGTCTGTTCTAAGAAGGTTTTAATCGAGGAAGGAAACAACCAGGGAACAAAATGAATAAGTCCTCCTTTTTTTTCCCCCTCCCGCTTCCCTGAGCTCTGGATTATTATTATTAAAACAATTTAAAAACAATAATATGCATATAAAATTCCATCTAAGTACTTATATGCTTCCCTAGTACTTGTAGTACAAGACAGCCTTTGCAGCATTTCCAGGCTAGCAGGCAGCACCTGCAAAAATATGCAAAAGAATAAGGACCGTGCAAAAGAAAAAGCCTGGGACAAGAGAAAGGCAGTATCCCACTGCAAGAGAAAGAAATGGTGATGCTTCAGTCACCTGAAAGTCATCCTGATGCACTTCCCTATAGAGGCAAGAGGCCTCAGGAGCATCTAAAGGTTTTGTCAATACAGCAGTGCTGTCCATAGGCCAGACAGCTGTTGCCATAGTTACTATCAGCCAGCTTATCAGAAAATAATTATTGCGATTACTCAGAAGTTTTGTTAAAATAATTTAAAGCTTCAATAGGATACCACTTGATCTCTTCAATTAACTGTTTGCAACTACGCTGCCTTTGGGATCCACACAGTTAACTTGGATCAGCAGGGCTGAAGTGGAACAGGGGAAAGAATCAATGTTCCTTCTCCCTTTCGTACTGACAGCTTGTATTTCATAGGCAGAAACAAGGAAGCTGAACCACCCATAAGCCTGGCTGCTCTGCTAGAGTTCTCTCACAGGCCATCTTAGAGTCACAGGCTCAAATCTGCCCTCATTTGTTTTAACCATTCACATATCCATACTGCAATTCAAGAAACACACCAGCTACATTTTCAAAGCATACTTTTAATTACACGTGCAAAGGTAGAGTCCCTCACTTCAAAGGCAGGTGACACAACTTCTGCACCAAGTGAACTTTCTCTTTTGCCCTACCAAGCACAGTACTGTCGGGTGGAAGGGCGGAATCAGAAAACACACATTTTAAGAAATCGGACATTAAAAATGCATAGAAGCTCTATGAACGTGGCCTAGAACAGAGCTCACATGAAGCAGAGCCTCACTGCTTCTGTACCACTTATAGGTGCATTCCCACCAGTAACAACAAACATCAGGCTTGGGCTGGGGGCCTGGGGATGGAGGCGGCACGTTTGTTTTGTGGTGTGCGGTTTTTTAAAGTATGCTTTGAGCATACAGTCTCTAATCAAAAGAGTGAGCATTTGTAATGACAGCGAACAAGAAATCTCGGGCAAGAGGGAACAAATAATAGGTCAAACCATCTAGGCAAAGAGCTTTTAAGGCACGGGGCACTTGATAACTCCATCAGAGATACTAAAATGGTGTGAACAGTATACCAGAAAATAAATGCTGCAGATAAGCCTGTATCGAGCAGTACATTTTTTCCTCAAAAACCTGGAATGATCGAAGTAGTAAAACAAAAGATTCTGTGGCAAGCTTGGGGCTTTGTTAGGACAGTAGGCAGAGCAATCCTCTCAGACCAAAGGTAGGGACCTGTTAGAACTTTATACAGCTATAAAAATTATTTTAGGGACAGGCGATTCTAACCACAAAGTCTGACTGCCATGCAAGCGCACCTTTCCTCAGCACTAAGTACTTTTTAAAAACTCTTCAGATTTCTGTACATTGTACAGCCATTCTATGAACTACACTTCACTTTTGCGAAGTTTTGACGTAACAGAAGCAGAATCAAACAAACTTTAAATCATATTTTAACAATTTTAGTCCAGAAAGGAACTTTGTAAAGTGCAGGAGCCATGAAAAAAACTTATGAAAGAAACAAAGGGGCTTTTTCTTTTTTTTTAAATGAGATTGTATTTGCCACAAGAAAAAAAAAAAAGGAAAGCAAAATGAGAAAACACAAAGTTCCCCCCCCCCGCCCCCTCCAAATGTAAATAAAATTCTTTTTTTGCCTGCATAATGCATATCTCTACCACCAGCACAAGCCAGACACTGGCTTTGTGCTATACTGAACATGAAATATTAATGTAAGATACCTATAAAAACTATCCTTCTATACCCTCTATTTACAGGGTACAGAAGTAAGTACAGCCCTTTGCATTCAGCAGACATCTCAAAACCCTTCCACGCTCTGCCCCACCTTTCCACTATATGTTTTGTTCCTAAATAACCTTTGTGCTGCTAAAATACATCAGAAACAGGATGTGAGCTGCTTTCTGGCACAGAGTAATTGAACAAGGGCAATTCACGAACGTACAGAAGCCAGGCCTTTTGTAGAGTCTTACACTTCTAGTATACAGCTACACATGTGACTGCACAGTTGTGAGCATAAAGGGTGAAGGGGACAGTGAAGAAATATTATTAGAAGCTTAATAATAGGATTTTGGCACTGCCCCTTCTACACAAGAAGCCTCTCCTGGTGGAGATGCTTTAGAGCTCACATCCCCATGAGATGGCCCTCCAAAAAGCAAAGCATCACCCTATGAAGTTGTTTCTGCAGGATTTTAAACAAGTAAAACCAACAAACCTGAAACAATAGTAAAAAGGTTAGGGTCACCAACACATGTTTCTCACATGACACTCATCTTGAGTTTCTGGTACCCGTGGAAAATGCCAATAACACATGAAATAAGATAGTCCATCAAGGTTCCTTTAAACTGGACTAAAATAAAAGAGAAATTTCCATTGCAAACAATTTCCAGTAGTATCAATTCATTTGACCAAAGAAAGTTCTTCATGGCTCTGAGAATAAGGATAAAGGAACTGAACAGCTACAATGTGTTCATTATAAACAAACTGCATGAACAACTCAAGCGATAGCCAGGCTCACTATCAAGGCTTTCCAACTGCACACAGAATTATACACATTTTAAAGGAGTCAATAAAACACATCTTACTTTCTAAAAAAAAAGTCCATGAAAACTGTGTCCTTTGTAAGGATCCACGCCAAGATATTTTTAATTTTTTTTTAAATCATAATTTCTTCAGTGAAGTTTAATAGGCACACACAAAACCTCATCTCTAAAAAAAAAAAGTAAAGTTGGAATAAGAAATAGTTAGGCCCAATATTTGAAACACAGCTGAAGCTGAATAGCCTACAGTGAAGAGATATCTTTACAAAATCTAAACTTAAAGCAGAGATCTCACTGTTGAGGCTGGAAAACACAACAGCACTTTTTTCTATGCAGCCTAAGTTTTAATTTCCTACTTCTGCTTTAAGTTCTTCAAAGGAAAGTTTTTTTATTTTCATTCCCTAAAGGAAGAAAACCACTTTCAAATGTCTGCTTCCATCAACAAAACTACTTCAGGTTGCACATAGAAGAGAGCAAAAATTAAAAACTTTCAGGTAAAAATCTTACAAAGACTAATGGCAAAACAATTATTAATAATAAAAGACTCCTCCACGAAACATTTTGAATTATAAAATGCATTAGCTTCACTAGTAAAATGAAAAATCACAAAATTCCGCTCCAAATTTCCTGGTGCTCAGGTCACTATGGCTAAAATCTTGGGATATGACATAGCTGACATCCATCTGGTGGCAGGCACTCTCAGTGAGCAAGCACCTACCTTCTGCTGGACAACGGGTCTCTTAAGACCTTGAAGACATACTCTATACATGCTACTATACAACATGAAATGAATGGATAGAGAGGCTGCTCCATAATCCCTCTGTATGAACTCAAACCCCTAGCTGATATAACTATCACAAAATAATCTCTCTACCATAGCGAAGTTGAAAGTTTTAAAAACATTTGAGAATCTCATCATCTATTTTTTTAAATACAGTTTTAAAGTTTCATTTACTAAGCTACACAACTCCTTTCTAGAAAACAATAATAAAAAATGCCCCCAAAGAAAGTTTCATTTAGCTATCGTGAAGCATGCACAGATATAAACAAAATTTCCAAAGACTGTGATCTTTCTCCTAAAGTATGATAATCAACTTATTTAACTAATATGGGTAGTTATGCATATTTTTTTTATTTCTTTAAGATCCTGTTCTCAGCAGTAATTTAATGAAACTATTTAATAAAAACTATAAAGTTATATTATACACAATCACTAACAAGTTTAATAATAAAGTTTTGGCATTACATGTTAACCTGGTTGAAGTAATGAATTTTAGGATTTTAAAGGGCTTTTTTTTTTTTAACAAGGCTTTGAAATGCAGGTCATTTTTTTCACAAATGAAGCCTCAAAATAAGCCTCCCTTCATCAAAGTTAAACATTCCCCTGCTATGTAGCAGATCCAGCCTCACCAGCTAACTCCGGGAAATCACAGGAAAGCCAGAGGAAGCCGACTTACAAAACTGAAACTAAGCAGGTGTCTTCATTGTTAGAAGTCAGCACAATGAGAAAAGGAAAAAAAAAAAAGAAAAAAAAGTAAACAGACAGCCAAAATCCTTCTTATTTCCGATACCTCAAAATATACAGCTAAGCAAAAATAGATGCATCTATCTATACATATGGGTGTACAGGAGTATCTATCCTTTAACCTGATAACTAGCAACAGCACAAGAAAATTTCCCTGGCCCAAAGAATCCTACCTCTTCCTCAAGCCCTGCCATTACAGAGCGCACATCCCCACCTGATTTCTCCATGCTCAGACCCACCGTACATCACAGTACACAACTTTCTCGTGACACGCACGTTATTACCCCCAGTGGGACGTTTTTACATGCACTCTCCGCAGTGAACAAAAGTTCATTGTCAAGCTCAGTGCTTGGGCCCAAACAAATATCCAAGAGGATAGAAGGGGGAGAAAGGGAGAAAGCGCTCCTCTCTGCAATTATAAGATTTGCAGGCAATCACCGTTACTTACAATTAAAAAGTGGGAACAGGTGTAGCAGATATCATACTTTGATAGCCGAACAAAGAATATTACAGCACGTGACTGAAATGTGATGACATTTGTTCACCAATCGAAAACAAAAGCCACTCTCCAATGGCACTCTTTCCTCCACCCCCAAGAATTAGGAACTTAGAAATCTCTCCATATTGAAACACATCTGTTCATAGCCTTATTTTTTGACACTTGAGAAGAAGTTGAATGAAGAGCTCCATGCATTAATAAAATACGAATTCAGCCAAAAAACCTCAGCGTACAAACCCACGAGCACCCACCAAACTGCAGAGGTGGTTGAGGAGAAAGCTCTACCGACAGTGAAGCATGGAATAATAAAGAACAGGAAAAAACAAAACACACATCACCACCAAAAAAAAAAGAGAGAAAAAAAAATCCTGCAGGAAGGCAAGTGAAGAAAGGAAAGAACATGCATAAGAGGACTACACCAAATGGCAGAGTCCCACATAGAGCCCCACTCCACCTACACGGGCGCAGGAGGGAGGGAAACAAATCAAAATAAAGAATTGTCCGCGCCCAATGCTGGGGCAGGCGTGGGCACCCCCAGACCCGTACCTGTGCGGGAAGGGCAGCCCCAGGGCGAGGGGGGCAGGCCCGGCTCCGGAATAACAAGTTGCTGAAGAAACGGAATTTTCCCGGCGCTGCTCGGGCCACAAAGACGAATGAAAGGAAGGAGGGAAGAAAAAAAAAAAAAAAAAAAAAAAAAAAGGAAAACCTCAGCAGCGGATTTACTACGAATTATCCATCACCGAGAGCGGCATCATTTCCCAGATAATAATAAAACTTCCCCGACAGCATCGCGGCGAAGGACCCGACCGAGAGAAAAGGGCCTGGAAATAATCATCCTGAAGGAAACCGGAGGGGAGGGGATAAGCCTCCCTCCCCCACCCCATCCCCAGTGCAATGTGTCATCTCCTTCCCCTGCTCCTCCCCCCAACCCCAATGTGTCACCTCCTCCTTTTACCCCAAGTGTCACCCTCCTCCACCTCTCCCGCTCCCGCTCGCAAACTTCTGCCGGGGAGGCCGGGGGGCCGCCCCGGGACGCTC
>VZRS01014877.1:235989-277513 GCA_013398055.1 Ifrita kowaldi
GGGGGGGGCGGCCGGGGGGCGCGCGCAGGAAGCGGCGGCGGCGGCGGGAGGGAGCGCGGGAGCGCGGCCGCCTCAGCCCCGTGGATGAGGTGCGGATGCGCCACGGCCCGTTCGCCCGGGCCAAGAGCCGCCCTCCTTTCCTCCCTCCCCTCCCCGCATCGCCGGCCCTGCCATGTTATTCGCAGGAATAGCGCACCCGCTCGCCGCGCGGCCGGGCAGGGAGGGAGGGTGTTCCCTCCTCCACCTCGCCGTTCACGCAGCGGGGTTGGCTTATTTATTTATTAACTTACTACTACAGTGTCGGGCGATGCTGCCATTTGCTTTCGTGCGACCAGCGGCGCATCAGCTTTCTCTGCTTTTTTTTTTTTCCCCTCCCATTCCTCTTCTAATTCCCCTCCCAAAAGAAAAAAAGAAAAAAAAAACAAACCAAAAAACCAAGCGTGGCGAGTCAGAAACTTTCATGGGCAGGTTCAAAGCAGGGAAGTTAACACACCACGGATTAGAACGTTTCTGCAGTACTCGTTGGCGTGAAAATCAAATGTACGTGACTCGGGCTCCGGGGGCTCCTCGCTCCCTCCCTCGCACCCTGGGGCGGTTCTGGGTCCGCCTGTGCCGGCAGCTCGGGGACCACGGTCCCCCCGGTTCCCAGCCACCGCACAATGAGCTGCTGGGGGCTGCCCGAACGCCAGCAGCCAACCCATGCGGGGTCAGTCCTTATCTGCAATACACTAGCTTAAGTTACAGGCATGCCCCTGTGCGTCTCCGGCTTCTGAAAGTCTCCAGAGTCTCAGAAATACCTAAAACCTCGCCTTTCTGTCGGAGCCACCATTGCTAAAGCAGTGGGACATGTTCTGGACGCCGCGGGATTTGCATGAGGTCTCACGAAAAGCCGGGGTTTGATGCAATGCAAAACTGAGGGGTTTTGTTTGTTTTTTTTTATAGCCTCTTTCATCGCTTTAGTCCTTCGAAATGCTCGCAAGTTGTGAAGAAAAGTAAGTGTTCGCGTTATCTCTGCAAATGCTTCAGGAAGCCACGATGAACTCATTATTATATTGTGAAACTAAATCCATAAAGCAGTCATGATGAGTAACTCGGGGACGAGTCGTAATTGGGCAGTAACGCACAGTTTTATCATCTGGAGGATTCTAGAGGGCTCAACGTGAGTGAGAACGTATAGCAAGGTTTCCTCTCAACTGTAAAATAATGATCTACTAAGCCATTGTTTATTTAATTACTGTTAATTTTCCACTTCTTTTCCATCAATTGGTTGCCAAGTTCTGTGTGATTTAATTGCGAACTTTACAACGTTTAGTGCCCTTCTTAAAGCTGTAGCTCCTGGACTTATACAATTATGCAAGAAACTCAGGTTTATTTTTTAATGAAATTTCTAGCTTGTGGGTTTGTGGATGTGACCTTAAAAGCACAAACCTTAAAGGCACAAAAAGGAAAAGGTATGAAGGAAATAGAGTAATGCAAAAATGCCTTTATTTCTTTAATGTCACATTGTTTGGGTTTTTCTTTTTTGAGGCAGTCTCTCCTACCTCGTGGGTTTTTTTGTTTGTTTGAGGGGGGTTTTTGTTTGGGTTTGTTTTTTGGATTTTGTTATTGTTGTTGGGGTTTGGGGGTTTTGGGGGTTTTTTTGTTTTTGCAAGCCAGGTATGATACTAAACAGCAGGCTTGACAGAGTACTAAGAAAACACAGAAAATATATCTGGGTGCTCATCAAATAGTTGCTGATAGGTGCACAGTTCATGGGATATCAGGTAAGGTCATGTGCACAAGACTACCAAAAATCTAGCAGCCATCACAGTAGATGTTTCAATGTGTCCAAGAAGTGTTATGGTTAGGATAACTAAGATATCACACCGTTCCTGATAAATGTATATTTGCTTTTTATACTTCTTTCTACTTTACTTCTGCAGCCTTTGAATAGATCAGGTGATCCTGGGATAAGCTCTATTACTCAGTCAGATCTCCTTGTAGCTTGCTGTGATTTCTCCTGTGTCTGGGGCACTGCCCAGCCCCCTCCCTCCTTAGCCCTCCAATCTCAAATCCATAACCAATTTTTAAATCCCCCTGAAAATAGCAGCCCCAATACTCAGATTTTCCCTCCTCCATGTAAACTTTTACTACCAGCACTTTAAGCTGTAGAGGCCAAGTGTTACAGCCAAGACAGCCTGGATTTTGATTTTGCCTTTAGTTAGTTTGAAGCAAGAAGAGGAGTCAGCTTACTCTGAAAACAATCAGGCCAGAGTTGCTTTTGTCCTTCAGATTTTTTTGATAGAGGCACCAGAAAAATAAATAACTGAGTAAAGCTTGTTTATTTTACTGTTTTTTATCTTTCTGGTTAACAAGGAAGTTAAAAGAATCTAGAATGAGTGATTTAAGTGCTATTAGAGATTCGGCATGTTTATTTTGCTGAGGAGTCAATACACAGAGTTAGCCTAAAGTTTGTTTTTTAGAGATGAACTTTGGACAAAGTTCAAAGGAAAAATAATCATCAGCTGTTACTGTAGATGCACACAGAAATTTTTCATGGTTTGTCTTAGAACTCAGACCATGATGAGTATCTCACACACTGCCCACGGTGATCTTTGGGTCACAACCAGGTAGAGTGGCTCAGACCATTTTCATAGAATCATAGAATCTTTTGGGTTGAAAGGGACCTTGAATGTTGTATACCTTTCCAACCCCCCTGCCATGGGCAGGGACACCTTCCATTAGACCAGATTGCTCAGAGCCCCATCCAGCCTGGCCTTGAACACTTCCAGGGATGGGGTATCCAAGCCTCTCTGAGCAACTTGTTTCAGTGCCTTGCCATCCTCACAGTGAAGAATCTCTCTCTAACATCTAATTGAAATCTGCCCTCTTTCAGATTAAATCTATTATCCCTTGTTCGATCATTACATGCCCTTGACAGAAGTGCTTCTCCAGCTTTTTTGTAGACCCCCTTTAGGTACTGGAAGGCTGCTATAAGATCTCCTCCAGGCTGAACAGCCCCAACCCTCTCAGCCTGTCTTCACATGAGAAATGCTCCAGCCTTCTGATCATCTCCGCTGCACTCCTCCAGTCTCTCTCCAGCAGGTCCACATCACTCTTGTGTTGGGGACCACAGAGCTGGACAAAGCACTCCAGCTTCTCATAAGGTCCCATTAGAGTGGAGGGACAGAATCCCCTCCCTCGGCCTCTTGGCCACGCTGCTTTTGATGCAGCCCAGGATGCTGTTGGCTTTCTGGGCTGCAAGCGCACATTGCCGGGTCGTGTTGGACTTCTCATCAACCAGTCTGAACTCAGCAGTTTAAGCCACAGAACTTGATTATCACAGACATGTTAGAAGTCTTTCCTTTATTCAGACTTGCAATGCTGAAGAGAAGTGATTCCTGCTTCTGTGCTACTTACCTTCACTTCCGTGTCAGCAGAAAAGGGCCCCCATTTGTGTATGTGAAGAATTCACCTTCTAGTAGCATGAGAAGTGGTTTCATATACAAAATGGAAAGCAATGGTATCATCAGATGCTCAGCTAAATGTTTGAATAAACTGACTGGTTTTGTACATTGGCTTTGTACAGAGGTATCTACCATGATTTCCTTTCAGTGAAAGGAAAACTTGCTAGAAGCTTAGGGAAAAAATCCTCCTTTGCTTGTTGAGTCTTTGTGCACAAAGTTGACCCACACACCTCTGCCTCTGAATGTGATGTTTGTGCTGCTTATCAAAAGTCATAGTTCAGTTTGTCTGGGTTTTCCTCTTTCTGCTTGATCACATCGCTCTGGATGCTCATCCAGTCCCCTTTGCCTAGTTTTTTTCCTAGGCGAACTTAGAAGTACAAGCCAAATCCAAAGCCTTTCCAAAGTTAGTGGAAAACTCACAAAACTCAACAGGATTTGATGAGAACTTGTAAGCAGCTGCTAGATTTTATTTCTCATTGAATGTTATTTCACCAATTTGGGAGGATTTCAGAGAAAGAAGCACAGTCCATATAAAGTATTAATGCAGAGGTATCTCAAGAATAATAGTCATTGCTAACAATTATTGTACCAAGTGTTCAAAGTAAAAACTTATAACATGCTAGCTTTGCTGTAGCCAGCCCACCTTGCAGTGCTGTTTGTTGAGAATACTTAGAACAAAATCTGAGAAGATATTAGTTAACATGCAGAAACAGTCTTCTAGCAACTTGTGTTAAAAGGGTATTAGCAGCAAGCACACTGACAGGTCACAGATTAGGTTGACAGTGGAGTAGCCACAGAGCACTTTCTGTTCCCCTGGTTTTCAGCAACAAAACTACCTTAAAAACTAAACCAAGAGTTAGTTACTTGCCTATTGCTGTTTTTCACTTGCTTTTGGCAGGAATGCTAGATGGCTGCAAGTAAGAGAGAAGATAGCCTGTGCAGCTTAAAAATGAAAGCCATGAGGCCATTTCAGACAAGACATACCCCAGCCTAAAAAAACATTTGGGAATCTGTCTTTCTCATCAGTGTTGAACACAGGGTTATCTCTCCAGCAGGATCCAGGCAAAGAGTGCCTCTACAAGCAAATATTTTCTCCTTCCTGGGTCAGGGAAGGATAGGACATCTCTCACTTCCAGACAATAAGGAAAATTACCCAGACTGTTTAGACCACCAGTTGGGGCCAGAACCTGAAAACACGACGTGCATGAGGCACTCGCCATTAAGGACATCAGCCCAAGTGGAAACTGTAGCTTAACACAACAACCTCTGGCTTTGACTGTGGATTATTGCCTTACACAGGTGTTGTTGCTTACAGCAGCCAATGAAGCAGACCCCTGCTTACCCTGTCTCATCCCAAATCTACTTTCTTGCTCGTCAGCTGTCAGTTGGTCCACCAGGAGTGGTGCGGCCACAAATCTCGCTCTCCTGATTGCTCTGCCAGGGAGGCAGCTAGGGTGAGCTAAAAACAGTCATAGGAGTGCATTGCCCAGAATCTATATTCCAGTAGAAGTAATTCAACATTCAGGCTGCCCTGTTGCTTTTGTAAAATTCATGTTCTCCAGGCTGCCCTCAGCAGCTGAGCCAGGGAAGGCCTGTCAGCACAGCACAGCATTGTGTCTGTAGTGGGATTTCACTGGAGATGCAAGCTCTTCTGAGGCTAGCCTTGAAAGGATGACTCTGTCCTGCTGTCTCTTCCCCTGATCACTTACTGTTTTACTTACCAGAGATACTGGCTATCTCATACAGAAAGTAGCTCAGAGGGGGTAGCCTGGCCCGTTGCACCAGAGAGCGTGAAGAACCTGTGAGGACTCACCACTTTCTCATACCTGCCAGCAGCTCCCAGAGCTCTTCTTCCTTGGCTTCCCTCTTAGGCTTTCAGTCTTGTTAAGGTTTCGGTATGTAAAGTCAGGAAGTTTGTCAGCTCCTTATCTAATCTGACCTGCAGCAAAACACTATTTCCACCAGTACTTCTGTATCAGATCTGCAATTAGGGGAGGCCAGAGAGAATTTTACCCTTCACGAGCCATTGCTTTCTTCTTCTGAAGGTGCATCTGCTTTCAGAGAGGCTGGTGGTGCTGCTGCTTCCAGACTGAAGGAAGATCTGAGCAGCAATACTTGTCTCTGGGAGTCAAGAGGAATGGGTTTTCTTGCCTTTTTTTTTTTCCTTTATCCTTAAGTAGAAGTGAGCAGTGATAAAGGAGACATTGCTCATGGCTCTCAGGTGGCTGGCCAGGCTGACTAAGCATGGTTTCGGATCCTGTACACTGTTTAGAATCACAATGAGCTAGAGATTGTGTGCCAAGATGCAAATGGTCCAGGGAAAGGATCCTCATTTTTAAGCCAGCAGTATGATGTATCCTAGGAGCAATTGCAGTTCCATTATCAGATAAAAGAAACTGGTTTTGACTCATTGTCCTTTTTGTTAAAAAATATAATGCCCCCTAATTCAAGCTGATTTGTTGTAATGTTGGTCACCCTACTAAATTTTTCAGCTGGCGATTCTTGGACCATTAGGGATATCTAGTCTCCATCAAAATGCCCTTTTCCAGATGCTTTCAGAAGAGTTCTCCCACTTCTATTTTTGAGGAACTTGGAGGGGAAAAAATGTAGAATTGGAAAACCGTGGATGGAAATGAAACCACTGAGCATGTTTTCAAGGACTGCTGAAAGGATATGACAACTTTGGTAATGAAGCATTTCGGTGTGTCACTAACCTGATAAGCAAATAGAAATGCAGAGTGGTAAACCAAGGGCATGAGCCACAGACCAAGACAGCAGCTACCAGGATGTATTGCAGGCATATAGACATCTCAACAGCCTCCCACATGCATAGAAATCAGACATTGTGGCAAACAGCATCCAAAAAAAAAAAGAAGTCAATTTCTGTAAACAATAAAACACCAGTAGAAGGGACATCATGTCTTTTTATTCTTTTTAGGTGTCAATGGTCATTTTGGCACCTTGAGAAAAGACATGATAAAGCATTGTCTGCTCCAAAGTCCAAGGAACATACTATGTAAAAGGTCACAAAGAGGAGAGGCAGGGAATCAGGGAATAAGGAAAACTACAGGATGGTGATAATTCCAGGATGTTAGGTACTTCAAATACAAATACTGATTGTTGTTTTCAAAAATATTTCCATAAATTTGTCCCCTGAACCCTTCAATACCACTAGATACATAAACAGCCTGGTGTTTGAGTGGACAGAACATCTGAAAAGTAATTCAGTTCTCTAAGTGTTTAATTAAACATATATTTGAGCCACTAGTTTGGGACTACCAGCTGAGCGGCATCTTGTCCTAGAGAGTAATGTAGCAAGAGCATCAGTGTTTGAAAGCAATAAAAAAGTAGTAAGCTTTGAGAAGAATTAAACTACTGGAACTTTGTGTATTTACTACAGCTTGCTTTGACTTTACCACGCTGAAAAGTAGCCCAGCATAGGCACAGGGGCAAGGGAGAGAAGATGAGCTGTGAAACAAGTGTTATGGAGGGGTGGGGAATGGGAATCTAGGAGCAGAGCCTGGCTTTGCATGCAAGAATAAGAGTTAACAGTGACTCAGTGGACAGAAAGGTCAGTGCTAGTAGAGGTATTCAGAGTGAGTTTTCATGGCCTAACAATAAATTGTGTTAGTCACCTCTAGATTATCTGGGATTAAGTGTATCATGGATAAAGATACCCCTGAGAGGACTGATGCTGAATTAGCATGGGCTCGCTCACATAGCACCATGCCACACAGCATTGCATCTTCTGAGAACCTGTGGTCCCCCTGCCATCACAGCCCCTGGAGTCACCAGTCTCCTTCCCGATGGCATGACACCTCCTTCTCCAAGCTTCTTTGGCTCCCCTGGCTATTTCTGGGTTTCTGCTTTGACTGTGTTATCTCGTCTTGCTGCCTTCTGGGATAATCTGGAGTTTAATGTGGCTGGGTTTTGAATGGAGTGAGAAGGGGCAAAGTAAAGATCAAAAAAAAAGTCAATAAACCTGATGGACAGGGGAGGCATCTGCACAGCGAGACAATGCCCTTTTTATTTAGTCATGTCTTACAATACAGCTACCACATCATAAATTCAGAGACACATGTTTGTAGAGAGAGGTCCTCACAGATATTTTGTTTATAATTGATTTTAATATCTTCCACTCAAGTCTTCTGTTGTTTGAGTGATAGGCAAGTTGCAAAATATATCACTCAAGACTTAGGGAATTGGGCAATTAAACCTGTTTGTGTGTTCTTTGTGTTCAAAATTGATTAATAACGGTAAGATACACCAACATCGTGCTTTTCAGCTAAAAGACCATTAGATAATGTCAATAAATTCACAAATCTCATTGGCATTGCTTCCCTATATGAAGAGTACACATAAGCATAAATGTATTTTTTTCTCACTAGGAGGAACAGAATGAAAAGACTGTTTCTTTCAAAACTCTATTAGGCTATCCAGTGGAAATCATAGAATCATACAATATCCTGAGTTAGAAGGAGCCCACAAGGATCATTGAGTCCAATTCCCGGCCCTGCACAGAAGAGCCCCTGTAATCGCACCATGTGCCTGAGGATGTTGTCCAAACACTTCTTGACCTCTGTCGGGCTTGGTGCTGGGACCTTTTCCCTGGGGAGATGCTTCAGTGCCCAACCACTCTCTGGGTGAAAAATTTTTTCCTAATATTCAAACTAAACCTCCCCTAACACAGCTTCAGGCCACTCCCTTGGGTCCTGTCACTGGTCACCAGAGAGAAGAGATCAGTGTCTGCCTCTCCTTTTCCCTTCATGAGGATGTTGCAGACTGCAATCAGTCTCCTCTTCTCCAGGCTGAACAGACCACGTGACCTCAGCCATTCCTCATATGGCTTCCCCTCCAGGCCCTTCACTATCTTCATTGCCCTCCTTTGGACAATCTATAATAGTTTAACATCTTTTTTATATTGTGGCACCCAGGACTGCAGGTGAGGCCGCCCCAGTGCAGAGCAGTGCGGGACAATCCCCTCCCTTGCCCGGCTGGCGATGCTGTGCCTGAGGCCCCCCAGGACACGCTTGGCCCTCCTGGCTGCCAGGGCACTGCTGACTCATAATCCACTTTCTGTCAACCAGGACCCCCCTGTCCCTTCCCCATGGCACTGCTCTCCAGCCTCTCGTTCCCCAGTCTGTCCACACATCCAGGGCTGTCCCGTTGCAGGTGCAGAATCCGGCACTTTCCCTTGTTAAACTTCGTACGGTTGGTGAATGCCCAGACCTCTGATTTGTCAAGGTCTCTCTGCAGGGCCTCCGTGCCTTTGAGGGAGTCAGCAGTTCCTCCCAGTTTTTAGTATCACTGGCAAACTTACTTAGTATGCCTTTGAGTCCTGCATCCAGTTCTTTAATGAAGATGTTGATGAGCACTGGCCCCAAGATGGAGCCCGGCAGACCCCCACTAGTGACCAGCTGTCAGTCTGATGTCGCCCCATTCACTATAACCCTTTGTGCCCGACCTGCGAGCCAGTTGCTCACCCATCACATGATGTGTTTATCCAGCTGTGGGCTGGACATTTGAAGGATGTGAAAGACATTATCAAAAACTTCATTGAAATACAAAAATATTACTTCAACTGGCTTCCCTTGATCAACCAGGTGGGTTACCTTGCTATAAAAGGAAGCTAAGTTTGACAAGCAGAAGTTTCTCCTTATGAACCTGTGCTGGCTGTGGCTGATAACCATGTTGTCCTTCAGACGTTTTTCAATAACTCCCAGAATAATCTTCTTCATATGATTATGCCATGATTTTCAGGTCATGACAATCATGACATGACATAATTTAATTAGTTTGTCTTGCAGTGGACTTGGAAAAACCATATGGAATTTGAATAAAAGCCTATGATAGTTTGAAAACATTGCAAAATTCCAGGTCACCTTAGTGTCACTGGTAATATCAGTAGGGCTCCTGAAGAGATTCACTCAGTGCTTGCCATCAGCTAGGTAGTTAAACAAAGAGTTGGATGTTATCTGAAGTATGTGAATTTCAATGGGAGTTTGTATTTTGTCTATTTATGAAGCCATTATATGCCCACCCCCTCAGAGCAAGCTGAAGGATGTTGTTTCAAAAAAGATACACTAGAATTAGAAAGACAACTGAAGGGATAGTGAATAACTTTCACCTTGAAGAAATGAAAACAACTTCAGGACTAGGATGTTTCAGATGAAATAAGAGAAAACTGAGAGGGAACATAAGAGGCCTGCTAAAGGGAGAGCAGCATGGAGAAGGGAAATTGGGAGCAATCGTTCACCATCAAGTTGAAAGAGTCAGTGGCATTGAGTGAAATGATTAGACAATGTTTAAAACAAACAAAAAGCAATACTTCTTTGCTCAATGCATAATCACATTTGGGACTCATTGGTGCAAGATTTCATGGATCCTGATAGTATAAATGTGTTCAGAAAGGCATGAAAAAAATCTACTGAAGGATGCAACATCTGACTCAGCAAGCACTTTTACCACTGATTGCCAGAGGCTCACAGGGGGAAGATCCTTCTGGATGCATCCCATTTCTTACAATCCTCCTTAAACATCTGAGTTGGGACATTTTCAGAGAAAGCTTGCTCTAGATGATCCACCTTTGGTTCCTTCAGTATTGTTACTTTTATGAGTTCAGGAATAAAGCAAGCAGTAATATTTCAGTGAAGGAGAAAAAAAACCAGTGTAAGAGGTTTCTGTATTAATGAGTGCCAATAGTATATAGGCTTTGCTCTTCACTTGAATAAAGTGAAACTTCTTGTACAGTGGGTCGGGTTTTTTCCATCTGAGAATGAAAACAGGCCTTACATTGTCATTCATGTCACATTTTTCGAAATGGGACACAGTTTATCTTTTAACAAAAACACTGTTCTGAGTGGAATCACATAAGGGGACTGTTTGAAAGCGTGCACGTCCCTACTAAACCAAAACGGCTTGATCCTCGGTCTCCACCCCTGTTCCCAGGCAGCCAGTGCTAGGCAGGAGCCCTCCTGGGGATTGCCCAGTGGTGCTGGTGCCTGGTGTGGCTCTGCTGGGCCCCTGTGGTGGGTTTGCAGCCATCCACCAGCACACTTCCATCCCAGCTAGCCTCTTCCCTGGAGAGGTGGAGACCAGAGCCAACCCACACAGCAGCTTCCACTAGGGGCCACTGCTACACAGAGGAGGAAGAGGAGGAGGAGGAGGAGGAGGAAGAGAAAGAAGAGGGAAGAGTTCAGAAAGCACCAGAGTCTTGAGGCTCTATTTCTAGGCACGAGTACATCTGTTTGTAAATGGCTTGGTGAATGTGTACCAAGAACCACTGTTTCTGTTGAGGTGCTCAAGAGAAAAAGGATGGCCACTGGGAGCTGCAGGGTCTGGTTTGCTTCCACCTCAGATGTTACTGGCAGGCACTGAAAAGTCACCACTCTTTCCCTGAACCATATAAACTTAGAAGAGCAGTGGATCCCTCATTCCTGAGGGAACATCTGAAGGTGAAATATCCTATGCACAGCACTTCAGAGAGGAAGAAATGCATGTTACACAACAATGAAGTTCTATTTACAAGTATCTGTATGAAATTTGAAGCTTCCAGTTTGGACCTAAGGAGAGGCTTGTGTGCCTAGAAGCTTGTTTGTGTTTTTCAGCAATACTGGTTCATTTCATAATATATATGTATTACCTTCACAACTTGCCCTTCTTTATCCTTAGACCATGGCAACGACAGCACTACTAAATATAATATTGAGACTTGGCAAAATATATTTTTAACTCCCTAGTTTCATATGAACCATGGCTTCCCTTGCTTTCATGGGATACTTGCAGCTTTCTAGAGCTTCACTACGAGCAAAACTGAACTTGGAGTGCCAGAGAGTAATTATATCAATGGATACTTTTGGGGAAGTCACTCAAAAGTTTAAAATTCTTTCAGGAATGCCTCCTGGCAGAGATGAGAAGACTGGATATTAACCTTGATTAATAAAATGAGAGACCTCAAACTCTACATGCCCTCATGGAGAAGAAATGCCTCCTCTACAGATTTAGGGATATATTCAAGGAAAATGTCAAAATACATAAAACCATTTCCAAACCACAACACGCCTCAGCAATTCTACTTTCACCCAGAACTGAAAGAAATTAGTTATTCTCAGAAACAAATGATTTTCTGCTATCTGTAAAATGCTAAGGGATAGGAAGTTAGTCTCCTTCAACCATGGAGTCCTTAGATGGGATCAAATAGCTTCTGTTTATTTACCTTTACTAGCATAACCAGCTGTCAGTGGATTATCTCCTTCTGTCATCGATATGGCTTCTTTTCACCACCACGCAGCTGCAGGAGCAGCAGAGATTTTTTTTTTTTCCCCTGATTTTTGGCTTGTTAGTTAATTGTGTCTCTCACTTTTGGTTGAGGGAGTGAACTGCTTGGTGGGGAATCTGCCCCTGAGGCTAATCTGTCCTGCTTCTCTGCTATGCAACTGAAAAATTTAGAGACTTCTTTGTTTCAATGGTGAGAATAAAATGGTATCGTCAGATAGATAAACAGTAGTGTCATTTTGCACCCTCTGGCTCAAGATACAGCTGCCCCATAGCTGTGCTTTGAAATGATACAGGCATGGAGCTCATGATGGGAAGTGGGGGGATTTTCCACTGCAAGGTAGAATTGTCCCAGATGTACTATGTTTGCCACAGTACCGCAGCATTGACACCTGATTTAGATGAGAAAGATTTGGCACTGTACACATTTTTTGGCACAGTTTAGGAAAAGACTGACTATTTCCACCCCTGGAAACTTAATATACAGCATCAGCATTAACAAACTCCAGCCCTTAGCTCAGTCTGAATCTGCATGCAGCTGTCTTTCTACTACTACCACCCCCAAACCTGGGATTAACATCTGCAGGGGGGATATGCCTGTGCTCAGCAGAGAACATGCAGCATTAGGATTATTCAGATATGGGCATTACCTTCACCTGGGAGAAGAAACTGAATACAGTAATAAGGAGTCCTCCATAATGCCAACTTCCCACATTGCCAAAACTTTCCGCATTGCCACGGTTTAGTGCATTCAGGAAGCTCCTTTCTATTGACTTCAGATGGGACCATCTCTGGCTGGATCACTTTGAGGGAGACCCCAAGTGGTGTGGGGTGAGACAGGTCTCGGTGATACTTCAGAGGATCTAGGATAACTCAGCAGTCTGTGGACTGGAGCTGCCTGGGCAGTACACCTGCATTTGGAGTGGTCCACAGTAATTTGAAGGCTGAGATTCCTTTGCATTTTAAGGTGGGTACAGGTCATCTCAATTAAAAGGGGACTGAGATGCTTCTTTTGGGACCAGCTGAGGTTACTCAGCCCCAGGGATATGGATGATGCTTCAAGAAAAACACTTCATACTGCCACAGTTCAGAAGCGTCCCTTAAGCCTCCATTTGGGGTGATGTGGGACATCTCAGTTTGGCATTGACAGGATGCCTCAGATTCACTGCAGAGCATTGTTTCTGTGAGGGGCACATAGAGGGCACTCAGCATGCAGGGACGTCTCCAGATCTGAGTCCATTGGCCTCAATGTGCCAGTACTGATGTTAAGGATGCAATCATCTGGATGGGGAGTTAGCTTAAGGAACATTGGTTTTTGGAATGCAGGACTGTATGATATAGAGGGGACCAGAGAAATTCAGTTTGTGGAAGAGAGATTGCCCAAGGGCACCTCCATGGTGCTGCCAGGATACTTGGGTATGGTGGGTATCAGAAGGGCAGAGCTTGGAGGTCTCTGGGTATCTGGATCTGGGAGGGTACCTCACAACTTAGCTGGAAGACACATATGGTGCTGAGCACCATCTCCCCTGTGTCTCTGGGTTCTTAATTTGGGAAGATCCATTATGCCTTCATCCCGTGTGAAATCCCGGGTCCAAACAGTACTTCTGGCACCCTCTATGCAGTTGGTGGGAGGAGTGTAGGAAAACATTCAAGTCCAAATTTGTATGGGCTTTCTGTGTCTACACCCAGGCCTAGTGGGGCTTGGCCAAGGGGTGGTAAACACAGGCCTGCGCAGCATTCCTGGGTATGGCAAAACCAGTGGTCAAAGCCAAGAGAGTGGTTGGTGTTGCATTAGTCCCTGTGCTGGAGAGCAAGGTGAGGGCTTGCAAGCTACAGTGAGGCTCAGAAAATGTCATGGTGAGGCACTGTCATTCCTGACAGGCTTCTTCCTTTAGAGGTCTAATACTATGTTCAGTTCTGGGCCCCTCACTACAAGAAAGTAGTGACAAGTCTTTCTCTTACAAGAAAGGCATTGTGGCACTGGAGCAAGTCCAGAGAAGGACAACAGAGCTGGTGAAGGGTCTGGAGAACCAGTTGATGAGGAACAGCTGAGAGAGATGGGGTTGTTTAGCCTGGAGAAAAGAAGGCTCAGGGATAACTCTATCTCTCTCCACAACTACCTGAAAGGAGGTTATAGTGAGGTGAGGTGCCTTTTCTCCCAGGCAACAAGTGATAGGACAAGAGAAAATAGCCTCAAGTTGCACTAGGGAAGGTTTAGATTGGATGTGAGACAAAAATGTTTCACAGAAGGAGTTGTAAAGCATTGGAATAGACTGCCCAGGGAAGTGGTGAAGTCACCATCTCTGGAAGTGTTCTAAAAACAAGTGGATCTAACATTTGAGGACATGGTTTAATGGTGAACATGGTTGTGGTTCTAGGTTGATGGTTGGACTTCATGATATTAAAGGTCTTTTCCAACCTTAACAAATCTATGATTCTGCTATGGTTCTATGATCTTCCAGCCTTACCATTTGTTGCAGCTGAAAAGCAGAGCACCCCAGGATGGGGGAAGGCCTGCCATCCATAATGGGGTAAAAAGAGAAAAAGGAACCCTCACTTTTCCTAGTTCAGATCAAATATCTGGATCAGAACAGAAGGTCAAAAGATATTAGGGATGTTTGAATATGAAGCAAAGGGGACCAGAGACCATGATAGCAGTGGCTGAAAATGAATAGAGAATGGACATGTGATGGGCATACACAAGGTGGAGGGGGTAGTCCTTTCTACTGGTGTTCAAAGGGAAACTGTAATGCTTTTGGTATTTCCCTTTGATGAGAAGGAATAAAATACTGAAGGTACCTGGGGAAGTTGCATGAGATCATCCAGGAGAGTACCAGTCTGGGTGACATGTGCGGGACCTGTGCATTGGCAGGTGAAGGTAGGAGACAGCTCCTAGAGTGGGCACCTGGAGAGGGAGAGGGAGAGAGATGAAGAGGAGTCATGGGCAATGAAAGGACCCCCCAAAGGGCATAGGCAGGGTGAGGAAAATGCAATCTGAAACTGAGTAAGTTGTTTGAGTACAGCAGGCAGAAAGTGAAATTGGGCTGAAAAACGTGAAAGATAAAAGAAAAACAACACAACCAGCAAGGAAGTGAGAAGAAAGAGAGAAAAACAGACCGTGAAGTCCACCTGAAAAGTTGAGTTTCTCACTCCGTATCCCTCACTGCAGTGAATATTTGAAAGATTTGACTTGCTGCCTGAGGCAAGTATGTTAAGTAATGGGGAGGGTAATGATGTTTACACATGGAGGGATATTCTTGCCTCCCTACTGCTATTTCAGTAAAAAGTGTGTGGTTTTACATTATGTCCTTTGTATAGGGATGGGCTCTACAGTATGTCAAGGAAGTAATGGCAATAAGGGCTGGGACCAGAAAAGGTGACCGAGTGTGCTTGAAAATGTTTCAATGCTTAAGAGAGTGTGTGTTCCTATTGTTGTTGTAATCTTTTTTAAAATATTCAGTTTAGAGCTGTTTTAGTAAGGAAATCTGAAATAGTCCCAGGCTCTTTTCCTTTCCTTCCATATTTCTGTCTTTTTCCAAGAGGGATTGTTTAATCTTCACCTTTGTTTCATGCTGTGGTTTAGGATTACTGTTGTCTTTTATTTTCTAGCTACTTTTTTTTCCTCATGGACATAACTAATTTAGGATTTGAATTTTTTTTCCATTCCTTCTTTTTCCCCTCTCTTTCCCTTCAGACCTAAGTGCAAGAATACTTCTACCTTTAATTACTCTCCTCCATGAAATCTCCCTTCTCTCCTGTCTCCTAATGCATATTCTTTCTCACATCCTTCTGTTTCCCCTTGTTCTTGTGTATGCACTTCCCTAGCTTCCCATCTCTTTCCCCCATCCTTCCTTGACATTCTTCTTTCCTCTCCTTTTTGCTGCCTGTATGCCAGTGAGTGTCCCTTCCTGCCTTCTTCTTCCTCTCTCTTCCTTGCTCTCTCACAACTTCCCTGGCTCCCAGATTTCTCTTCCTGCCCTGCCCCTCTCCAGCCCAAAAGCCTCCAACTCTCATTCTATTTGTGGGAAGACCAGCTTGAGATACCCTGTGAGGGTGACAAGCCTGAAAAGAAGGACTTACAATGAAAAATCAAGAAGAACAAGCCATAGGGAAAGCTGAAGAAGCAAAGTGTGTAGGAAGAAAGTAAAAGAAGGTAGATGAGACCAGGGAGGCAAAACCAGAGAGAAGAACTAAGAGTCACAAAAACTCTCAGATATGGTAGGGGGAGAGAAAAATAAAATAAAACAGCTGGAAAACACAGTAGAAAAGATAAGGCTATTCCTAGTTATCTAGCACTGTGGCAAAGAGTCAGAATCAGCGAGTTTCTGGTCTCCTACTCAAATGTAAACAAATATTCCTTCATCTTTATTGCAGTGGTGCCCAAAGGGTGCCAATCACACATCACAGCAGATTTATTTGCACACAAGAGACCTCGCAACCCCCAGCAGCACTTTTGCTGTAAGGCAAAGTCAAAGAGAATGAGGAGGGTACAGCAGACCTGCAAAGCTGTCAGGTGGGTGTCAGGCTGGGGGTTAATAACTGGTTGAGGTTTTCCAGGTTTTTTTCCACCAAACCTGAAACATGTGAAGATTACTTGCTGAAAAGATTACATGGTCTGACCTGCTGGAACACTGCCCTGCAGAGAAAGAACTGAGGGTCCTGTTGAACAGTGATCTCTCCATGAGCCAGTAGTGCCTTTGTGAACAAGATGGCCAGTGGTATCTGGGGGAGCATCAGGAAGAGCAATGCCAGCAGGTCGAGAGAGGTGATCCTACTCTACCCAGCCCTGATGCAGCGTCTCCCGGAGCACCAGGTCCAGTTCTGCCCTCCTCAGTACAAGTGAGACATGGAACTCCTAGAGCAGGTCCAGTGGAGGGCAACAAAGATGATTGTGGGACTGGAGCCTCTCTCTTAAGAGGAAAGACTGAGACAGTTGGGCGTGTTCAGCCTCAAGAAGAGACAACTGAGAGGGGACCTCATCGATGCCTATCAGTATCTGAAGGGAAGGTGTCAAAGGATGGAGCCAGGCTCTGCTTGGTATTGCTGAGCAATAGAACGAGAGGCAAAGGGCAGAAACTGAAACACAGGAAGTTCCACCTGAACATGAGAAACAACTTTACCATGTGGGTGACGAAGCATTGTAACAGGTTCCCTAGAGACGTTGTGGAGTCTCCTTTCCTGGAGATAGTCAAAAGCCATCTGTACACCATTCTGAGTAAAGTGCTCTTGGGTACCCTGCTTGAGCAGGGAGGTTGGACTAGATCACCTCCAGTGGTCCCTTCCAACCTTCCCCATTCTGTGAAGATGCTTGCCCACAGGTGAGCCAGTGTGGCTGCTCTGGCAGGAGAGCCTGGTCCTCACCAGCTCTGGTTCTTCTCTTCGGCCTGAGATATATGAAGCAGATATTCTGCTCTTCTGCTCTTTGCTTCTTGTAACTGAACCCTACACAATTCCAAATAACTCTTACTTCATGTATTCAGTAAAGTCTAATTCCCATGTTTAGCTATATTAGCTGGAGAAAAGTGCTAGGAAGACCCTTGTTAAAGATTATCGTATTCTTGAACTGTGAAGTCTGTAAGTTCTACCCATTTTGCTCGTCTCTTTGAGCCCATAACCACATGAAAATAAATAGTTATGATAGAGAGGGATTACCTTTTCTAGGTACATCTTGCCTATATCTAGCCATATGTCAGTGTGAGACTGCCTCACCCTTTATATTTGTCAGGAGAAGCTAAGTAAAGATTGTATTAACTGCTATTTACCCTTGTCCTGTGGTATGCAGTGTGAAATTCAGAGACCATTTAGAATGTTGTCACCAGTCCTACTGATGGTGTTTTGCACTCCCTTTATTTAGTACAAAGTGAATCATACTTCAGGTGCTTAATTTTTTTCTAAAAATTAAGACATTAAACATATTTGCTTTTCAGCTTGCAACACTCCATCCCTCTGATGCAGTGGCTCTGACTTCCAGGGGGATGCCTTTCTAGAAATGTTTGTGCACAGCTGCTCACTGCACAAATATGCCCTTAGGATCCACTCATAGTGAGTGCCCTCCCTATGAATCCGTGTAAATTGGTTTCGAGGCAGAAGGGCCACTGAATATACTTTGGTCCTTTGCAATCAGTCTCTGAAGAGCAGAAAGTTTCTTTTGGCAGCACAAACCTGTTAGCTCCATCAGCAAGACAGCACAGATTGAGGCTGCTGGCACTTAATATATGTAAATTGCCAGGAATTCCAAGCCACCCATCCAAATAAGGTCTTCTGAAGGCAACGCAGTGTGCCCCATGTCTCTCAAATCCAGCACAGTCTTGACCAACTCTTGATGACTATTTCTAGCATGAACTAGGGAAACCCTTACATAGATTTCAGCACTGGAAAGGGCCACGCCTGTTGTAATGCTGTGTTTGAAACACATAGCAGAAAACAGGAAAACAAATTGCAAGAAAGGGATCTGTGTTCAGATCTTCTCTTTTCCAGCGGCTTGCTGGTGGTGCACTAGCCAAATCACAGGATTCCTCTGCCTCCTCTTCCTTATGCAAACAAGGGGAAATGATACTTAGTCATTATTAGAACATCCAGGGATGCAAATTGCTGTGTCAATGATTACTGTTTGTTCTCAAAATACATGCCATTTCCCTTTATCCCATTTACAACACTGGATTAGTCACTTCCAATATTACAGAATCATAACCATTCATTCCTTCAGATAAAGTACTAAAAAAAACGGATTTCTGATCTCTGAGAGGTGGGCTACTATTTAACACAAGTGTATGTGGGTTCAAGTTGCTTAGATACTGGAGTGATGGAGGATATTAAGCACAGAGGTGACCAATAAACAGTACAAAAAAGTGCGTAATATAATGAGGATATAGCAAAAGCTTGTCTCATATAACATCTGATGGCTAATGAGTATTTGTAACTCATCTGCAAGAACAGCTTTACTTTCTTGCAATGATACTGATTGCATCAGGAACTTCATAGTAGTACAGAACAGTACATAAATTAAAATCATTAGATTGAGGGGATACACAGCTATTAACACACATCAGCGTGCTTTCTTGAATGTGGATTTTACAAAGTAGGAAACGTCTTCAAGAATCTACCTACATTTTTTTGGTTTTGCAAAGGCGTTTTTTGCTGCTACATGTGTATTAGTGCCAACTTCTCCCTTGCTGAATTTGGAATTATAAAAAAAATCCCTGATCTTTGACTATATATTGTTGTAGAAAGGGAGGAAAATGTTTTATTGAAGCTTGCTGGAATTTTGAATGAGCTTTAATCACGGAGATACTGGAGACAATTACTCAGGCTGTGGCTACACACAAAATTGCAGCAATTGAACTGAAGATTGGAAACTGATAACGCAGTTCAAGCCTGTAGAAAAATACCTTTCTCAGCTTAGGTCAGCATGGGCCCCACACGCCTTTCTTTGCAGGTATGGAGGAAGTAACAGTTGTCATTCATCTTGATTCTTACAAGGTTTGAACACCATTCCACACAACATTCTCCTAAGAAAACAAAGAAAATACAGTTTAGAGGAAAATTTTCATAAAGTAGGTGCCTGACTGGTTTAAAAAATAGCTTTAAAACCCAGTTATCTATTGTTCTCTGTCAGACTTAGAGGAATTTTCAAATGGGATCCTTCCAACATCTGTGTGGAATCCATTTTATGCAGTATTTTCATTAACAACCTGTGACGAGGGAATAAAGAGTACTCATAAAATCTGCAGACATCATCTAGCTGGGAGAGGATGCAAACAGTTTGGCGGATGGACTGAGAAATCAAAATGATGTTGCTAAATTGGAGAAAATCAACGACTCAGTAAAGAAAAGTGCAAAGTACTACACTTAAGAGGAAGAAATCAAAAGCACAAAGAGAAAACAAGGAATAAGTGGCCAAGCAGCAGTACTGAAGAAAAGCAGCTCGGGGTGTCAGCCATGAACTGAACAGGAGTCAACAGCACGATGCTGTTCCAAAAAAAAGGCTGAGCTAATCCGGGGCGCTGGGTGCACAATGCAGCAGATGACCAGTTTGCTCTTCCTGGCCTGGGGAATGACAGACACAAATGGAGGGTTTCACAGCCCAGCAGCAAACCTGAGAGGAGGCTTTGGAAGATTAAGGAGGCTTGATTAAAATGGGCAGGACTAGAGAATGATACAGTAACCATTGGCTTCTTCCTGACTGCTGGGAGTGGGACAAAAAGAGGTTTCTGCTTCAAAACAGAGACCCTAGGAAGATCTGAAAATCCCTGCCATTTAGGCATAAGGGCGTGAAGTTACAGAGCTACAGTCATGGCTGTGCACAATGTCCTTCACCATGCTGTGACCAACTTCATCCAGGGATGCTGTAGGTGTGATCAGGCCTGACAATGGGCAGCAAATGTAGGATGCAGATGGAAACAAGTTCAAGGCACCTGCTTGGGGTGGTCACGGCTACACTATGCCATCCCAGAAATGAAGACAAAATTACTTATTTTGCTGTAAACCCCTCAGATGCCAACATTTGACAGTGAAAGCAGAGCAAATTCCTCCTATCTACCAAGTTATGGAGAAACCCTGTGGCAGCTGACAGTAAAAGGCCAGGAATTATGTCCCTGGCCTTTCCTGTTGAGCCATTTCTAAACATCCTGTTGAGGAGATCCCAGGAGGCTTCCAGGAGGCAATACAAAGTGCCTAAATCCTTGTCAGTGCAACCAGCCCCTGCTTGTCTGTCTATATCCATGTGGACATTTTTTGTTTCAGTAGCTACTAGTCTCTGTTGTGATTTAAATGGGAAAAAATTGACAATATTTTCGTCCGTGTTTTCAGTTTTCTCCAGAGCTGGCTGCACTTTCTTCAAATACCAGAGCTTTGAATTTCATTGAGGAAACAATAAAACCAAAAACGCAGAAAAATTCTGAAACCCACTGAGTTTTTAATCCTGTTTCCCAACCAGGAGAAGAAAAGCCTAGCTAATGCTAAGTGACAAATATGGGTTTGCCAACCCCCACTGGCCAAATCTAGTGACTAATATCTCTTTTCTTTTGGATGAAATGGGATTAGCAGATATATATTGGTCCTGAAAATCCATCAAGAAACATAGGGTTCTTGCAAAAGTTGGGAAGTTGAGAAGCTCCATGAAGATCCATCATTACTTAGGAAGCTGTGTCCCCTGCAGTAGACTAGAGCTGGAAGGATGTGAGAAAACTGAACTATCCTGTTGGCTGTGGAGTGGGGCAGAGAGGAGCAAAGAGCACTGTGACTGAGCAGGCAGATGGATGGATGGGCAGGTAGTGGGAGTTTGGACTAATCAGACTTGCTGCATGACACTGAGGAAGCTTTTCACCTGTCCCTGTGCCACAACATCTCCAACTATAAAATAAGACAAGCCTAGCTTTTCCTTATAAATAACTGTAACTAACTTTCCTTATGAATGACTTGCCTTATAAATAGCTTGCCTTATAAATAGCTTACATGGCAAACACTACATAGGACATAACGGGCTCTGTGGCATTTTTCATAATAAACACATTTCCAAACCCAAATAGCTCAGTAAAACAGTTACAGATGCTATGCTTCTTAAGGGAAGCATGTGCTTTCAAAATGTGTTGTTAGTATAAAAACCCAATTCATTGGACTGATTTAAATGTATTAGCAAGCATCTAACCTGCACTAATTGCAAAAATCTAATTACAAAATTAAAACAATTATCAAGGCAGCCCTCAATGTTCATGACACTACATCTATTTTACACAGAAATTCATAGTATCTGAAGCATCCCATAAAATAAACAAAATTATCAGTAACTAAAGAAGGAGTTGTTTTTTGCAAATCTTTTGGGTTAGAGTTAAAATAAGTAACTTTACCGATTAGTCACAGAGTGTTTGCTTACTTGGGCTGGAAGCCAGTCCATGTCAGCACTCCCTGGAGTAAATCCATGTGCGACAGCCCAGTGTCACAGAGATGCCCCAAGTGACAGTGACTAACAGTGCAAAGGGGTGTCTTGTGATCCCAATTCATGTGCACACAGGGCAAGACCCACATCTTCCAACACTTATGAAGACAAACAAGCTGTGACCTCAGACTGAGATGGTTCACCAGGGAAATTGCTTCACTTGAAAGACCCCATCTGCTCCCCTTTCTTGAAATGTTCTCGCTAGTAAGGGGATTCTTGTATGGTGGAGCTTCTCCTCTACTTGTAGATTGCTGTTTATACACTGGGTATTGGTGGCCCCAACATGCTGCCATTTGTTGGAGAATATAAAACACATCAGTCCATTTCTTTTCTTTCTGCCGATGGCCAGACAATGGTGATTAGCTGGGAAATGTTTGAACTGGCTTTGGCAAGTCAGTACCTCTTTGCAGTATGGATACTTTGGGATTCTGCCTGACTTTTCTGGGGCTTCAGAAGACAAGTTCACATCAGGGCCTTCCTTTCCATCATCTTCCAGGAACTGGTTTTCACTTCTGAGAATTACCAAGTGCCAAGACTGACGGCTGAGGTGGTTTCTGGTGGAACAGGCAGAGAGGATGAACTTGACCTGGTTACAGGAACATACTGATCTTGTCAAATATTTCTGACAAAGCATTCAGTGGTTCCATTTCAGTTAGGGTCAAAGAAACCTTCACTTCCACGATACAAAAAGGTCTCATTTAAATTATCTTAAGGCAGCCATGAAGTTCAGTTCTCTGACCTTGTCAAAATCAGGGTCTTCAACCAGGCTGCTACCGGGCCTCCTGGCACTACCTGTCAATAGGACTATTTCTCTGTACAGGCAGTTGTTTGTGAAACTCAGCTCAGCCCGTTCGCAACACCCTCTTAGCACTTTCCAAGAGCCATTTAGCACTTAGCACAGCAAGCAATATGTGGCCAAGGACATGGGAAAAGAGAGGGATATATTAGGGCCAACTGCTGTTTGAGGGAATTTGCTTATTAAAGTAGATTATAGTGTCAGAAACAGTAATTGGGTACTGTTGTAGGCAAAAAAACCCCCAAACAACCTTCCAGGGATAAATTTCTCCAGATACTGGTTCTGACTACTTTTTAACCAAATCAAAATCTGCAGTCACCAGAAGCTCACTGGAATCTATGTCTTTGTTCAGTATATAATTTTTTTTAACTTAGTTGCCATCTCCTGAAGAACTTGTCAATTATCCAGATATTTCCCCCTTTAAATAAGTATGCACTACAACTGAGAAACTGCCCGTGGAATATCTGTTAAAAGGAATAGGATGTTTGGTGAACTGTTCCAGGATAAGCTGCTCCTGAGCAGCTTCCTGTTTCTATCTTTAACATTGTCAGCTCTGGTGTCCATGATTTGGACTTCAGACTGAAGTCTTCCGTGTCTGATGCTCCACTTGCTGCACTTCACTGCAGCCTCTGCAGTGCCTTGTGGCTGGGAAAGCTCTGCCCATGCTCTCCCTGGAGCAGACAGCTCAGCCCTTACATGCATTTTATAATTCTTTATATTTCCCAGCTTATATACAGACAATTTTTGGTGTAGTTTCTTACCAAATGCAATACACAGTGTGTTCACTGTGTGAATCTATTGCAGATTTTTCATAAGTTGGCATCACTTTATAGATCTTTCACTGATTTCCACTTCTGTTTCTATGGATGTTCTTTCCTCTGCATGACCTGGAGACAGCTTGGCAACCCAAGGCAGCCTAAAGAGCTACTTCTATGCAGAAACCGCAGGTCCTAGAGTGTGCTGAGCCAACATCAAAGATAAAACATTAAAGATACTGACACAGCAATGGCACTGGCAATCAGCTCTTGCACGTGTGAAGAATCTGTAAGGATGCCCTTATGCAGCTCCTCCTTCTATCCATCTGATTAAGGTGATCTGCTACCGTTTCACATCAACTTTGTCAAATACACATTTGCCAGTTCAGTCTGCTGTCACTAAGAACATTAATGTCTGTGAAACTTCCCATGTTCTGCTAATTATCCTTTATCTGATACAACTTTGATCACTTCTTGTATATGGGATTTTCCCTTTAGCCAAGCACTATGAATGCTTTATAAATCCGAGTTTTTACAAGGGTGGGGAGCTAACCTGGGTTAACTCTGAAATTTAGTTTTCTATCTATGTTTGGATTTTGTTTTAAATACTGGGTGGTTTTGCAAAAGGTAGGTGTTTGATGCAATTCAGAACATAAGTCAAAAGACTGCAAAAGTGGAAAGAATTAATTCCTTACTTATCCAATGCTTCTGCACTGCAAACCCAGGCTCCTGCAGGGAACAGATGACATGACACCATCAACATACTGATGCACAGTGAGCAGGAGCACTTCTCACTGCACGGTCACCTTGCTGCCAGGGCAGTGGAGACAGACTGGAGCCAGCTGCCAGCTAGCAACTCCCATTGGTACAGCCGTGGCTGCTGGGGGTTCAGTGTCGGGTCTTTCCCCAGCCTCTCAGCAAGTTTGCAGTTGGCATGAAATGTCATGCTGCTCACATGCTAACATTCTGCTTAGTAGCCAAGCTGCCAGTGAAAACCAGCTCTACCATTCAAACCGCTCTTGTAAGTTACAGAGTCAGCTTTATTCAGTATGGAAACAGTTGGCTTGGACAGGTAATTACATCCTCGGTTATCTCTTCCTTCAAAATCGTCCTCCATGTTTATATCTTGGACCTGTTTTGGCATTCAGACAAGGCTGGTGCTCGTGTATCAGTGCAGTGATGCAAAGATGTACAGGAACTCCTACACAATGACCTCTCCTATAAGAGGCAGCTTTAGTATCACCTCTGTCCTGCGTTCCCCAAGGAAAGCTTTCCTCTTGGATACCTCAGTGAAACCGGTATGTTTTGAGCTGGAGCTGAAGTGGCCGCTTAACTAGAGCAGACATTCGAGGACTTCTCTCCCACGGCCTTGCTTAGGGATGGAGGGAAGGCAGCTCCTCTCTGCTGGAATGGACGGCTCGAGATAAGGGCTGGGCAGGCCTGACGCGAAGCTCATCCGAAGCTGCGACCCGGGAGAAGCGCTCTTCCCCGCGCTCTTCCCCGCGCTCTCGCCCGCAGCCCCTGGCTGCCCGCGGGAGCGCGCACGGCGGCGCACGCGGACCCGCCCTGGCNACGCAGGTGTTGCGGGGCTTGGCTTTGGGTTGTTCGTTGTTTGGGTTTTTTCTGACTAAAATGGCGTTAAAGACTAGCGGGTTTTACGGGAAAAATTGCGCAAACTTTCCGGAAAATCACCGATAATTTGGTGGGGGGGGATACATCGGAGAAGGGAATACTCAGCTGTCCTTTTACGGCCTGGGAAGTGGGTCCGTCATGCAGGTTTATCTACAAAAACAACTTCTTATCTACAAAAATAACCGTGGCCTTGAGGCTTGGCTCAGCACTCACGGTGCACATGGTGCGGACACTGGCAAGGCCACGGCTATGGCAGAGGTATGGGCATGGGCAGGGACACAGCATTGACACAGGCACGGACAAGGCCACAGCCACAGCATGGCTGCGGCCACAGACATGTTACAGGCCCAGAAAAGGACACAGGCACGGCAAGAACAAGGACAAGGCCACGGCCACAGCCACTGCCACAGCACAGTCATGGCCATGGCATGGCTATGGACAAGGATGCTTGTCATGGCCACGGTCACGGCCATGGCATGGCTATGGACAAGGATGCTTGTCATGGCCACAGTCACGGCCACAGCCACAGCCACAGCATAGGCATGGAAAAGGACATTTCACAAAAAAAAAGGCCATGGCCATGAGCACAGCCACGGCCAAAAAGGCACGCGGCCGTGGCCACAGCANCTTGTTACACTGCTCCATTGCGGTTTTCTCCACTAAGACGAGCAGCAAAGAGTGAGTGGGGTTGAGGTCCAAGAGAGAAGCTCAAATCACTTCAAAGGGAGGAGAAAGAGAGAGAGAGAGNATAGGCATGGAAAAGGACATTTCACAAAAAAAAAGGCCATGGCCATGAGCACAGCCACGGCCAAAAAGGCACGCGGCCGTGGCCACAGCACAGGTGCAGGCACGGACACAAACGTGGCCATGGGCACGGCCAACATGCCACAGGCACAGCACGGCCAGGGCCATGCCACCAAGGCCACATGCACAGACACAGACAAGGGCACGGCCCCGGCACGGGCACAGGCAAGAACACAGCTACGGCACGGACACGAACACAGACAGGGGCATGGCACGGTCGAGGACGAGGACGAGGACGAGGANAACAACTTCACAGCTCTTCCTGATTTTTCAAGTAGGAGGGGGAATATCTGTAGGATAGGCGAGGCTCTGGCCCACATGCTTCACCAGCGCAGGCGGTGGCAGGTTTCAGGACTAGAACAGCCGTCAGTAGATTCCAGCACAGCAAGTTCTATTTTCCTTTGATTAAGAGATCGGGTGCAAAGGGCCAACCACCAGACAATTTGGGGGAAAAAAACCCACAGAAACAAAAGGGAATTGAAGCAATCCATTTCTTTTGAAGATAAGGGCGAGGTGGCACAAATGTCATCCAAATTGCTGAGCATCTCAGTATTGCCTGTGTTATGCTCACAGGTCAAATGCAGTATGAAGGCAATGAGAATATCCAACTTCCAGGGCATCTGGGCTGTGTCAGAAAGATGTTCTGCTCTCTGTTTTCTTAGAGCTAAAAGAAAATTCAGGAAGTTGTGGAGTTGAATGCTTCATCCTCCTCCCTCACAAGCTTGAGGAGGTGACAGATGTTTCCTCAGGGCCTGTTATTTTAGACACCTCCACGATTTATATATCTTTGCAAGCCTGGTGGGTGGAATTAGATGTCACAGACGAGCTGGAAATAACTTGTATATGCTTGTATACAGACCTGGTATATATTGGCCCATGTAGAAAAACTCCAAATCTAATCACATGATCTGTGCCTGGCAGATGCATTAAGATATACTGATGGAGCAATGGTGGGTTAAAGTGAAGTTGAAATGTTTGGTGGAGAGCACTGGCAAGGACTCTCCAGTAACATTGTGCACAGCAGAACCACTGTGGCTTAGCCTTCATGATTGTTTTGCTAAGATAGGCAGTCACATACAGAGGAAAAATTCATATTTAGAACTATATGCAATTCCCTGTGGGATCATATGACAGACTGCCTTTGGCCTCTACGTGAGAGGTTCAGAAGATACCTGTAAAGGTGGTTGCAGAGCTTCATTTGGATGTGTGGGTCCTTCTCACTAGAAGGAGTACTTGGGGGAATTCTGCTGTGGGACCTTGGAGTGTCAAGCTGGTAACACCTGTTCAAGTATTTTTGGATAGCCTGGTGAAAGACACAGACAAATAAACATGCTACATCCACGCATGCCCAGCACTCCAAAAATCTGTTAGGTGGCACTGTGTATGGTGCATAGGCACGTACTGGGCTGAAAGCCCAGCGTCAGGGCTAAGATGTAAGGGAATGTTCTCAGGTGAACTTCTCAAAAGCGAAGGTTTCTGCTTCCCTTCATGTGTAGAGCCTAGGGAGTTTCACTCAGCTGCTTATTAAGTTTTCCCCTGAGTGCTGCCTGGCTTCCTTTGGGTACAGCTCAGAACCAGCGTTCTCTGGGAGATGATAATATTTTCCAAGGCTGGGCCATTCATCCATGCCAGCCTCTAGAGAATATGGAGAAGCTGTGCAGAAAGGGCCTGGGCACACTTGTCCACACCCTGTAGCCCGCAGTAGACATTCACATCCTGCCAAGGTAAACTCTGTGAGCGGTGCGCCTGATTCACAGCCAGGTCTGCAGCAAAAGCACTGAGTGAAGAGTGGCAGAACTTTAACTCCTTGGGAGGGGCTGAAGACAGAACTCTCAGCAGACGACCCAAATTCTTGGCGGGAGCATGTATCTCACAGGGTTTCCTGCCAGAGTTTCTGCTGTAGCACAGGTCATCCCTGTACTTAAAGCCTTTTTTGTTTTGGGAGGGTTTTTGTTGGGTTTGGGTTTCTTTTCCTCTAACATCACCTTCAGGCATTTGTTTTCACTTACCTGAGCGCTTCCCAAACACTGGGCTTAAACTTACTGCTGTCTAGTCCCCTTTGATCACCAATATGTAATGACTCAGATCTGGAGCCTAACCCAGTGCTTTCACTCAGGAATTGTTCACCCTACCTATTTAATTCCTCAGAGATTATCGGGATTCAGCATGTGCTCGTTTCCCTTTTGTCAAGGCCGGATGACTTCCACTTTTCCCTTGCATCTTCCAACTTCCCTGTCCCCGTGATTGTTTGCTATTCCTTTTCCTTCTTTTGAGTCTCTCTGCCACAAAGTGTCACACGAAGTGATACTTTTGGATCTATGGTGGAGGTTTCACAGGATGTTAATTCTGCTCTCAGAGGTCCTTTTAGAAAAAAACGTATTCTTTGAACACCCACAAGACAAAAGGGTTTAATTTTTAAGCTGAGGAACAAATAATTTGTCCACAGTCAAAATATTTGTGGTGATAATGGTGCTGTGCCCTGAGGGAATTAATTCAACTATCACTTTCCTGCTCACAGATACCTCAGTCCAGCAGTGTCCCATGTTGTATCCTGGTCCAAGACTCACGGCCACACTCTTTCAGGAGGAAAATGCTGCATCTTTGGAAAACTTGGGTGAAATTTTAGGTGGCATAGCAGGAGTAGAACCCAAGGTCTTCTGCTGGTTTACTCTTACCCAATACAATTTAGACCTCTCTGTCCAAAACTTTGGATGACATCAGTGAGATAAATGGTATAAAACTGCCATTCTGTCTGGGAAGATGTTAGAGCTGTTTGCTCATGCAATGTCTTGATGTGTGTGTGGCCGTATGGGAGTGTGGCAACAGCTCTCCTAATTTGGAGCCTACGACTGTAGTGGAAAAAATAACATGGAAATATAATGTGGTTGTTTTTTAAAAAATTGTGTTGTGTTTTTTTTTTTTTTTTAACACCTCCCAATTCTCCTATACTAGTTGCAGTCCAGGAAACTTTGTGTTTATTAAACACTGTGTAAATTTGCAGCTCTCTATAAATGTAAAATCAATAGCAGTGATAACAGCAGCAAAGTGCTCAGTCCAGCCCTGGTAATAACCCAAGAGTGCTAATTTCTTGATAAGGTCACTTGCTTCACACAGTCACCTCCTCTCCATGTGAAAACACAGGGTGCAGCACAGAAGATATTTGTGTTCCCTGACAAGGCAGGAGACACTGAAAACATGTAATTTCCAGCAGGTGACAATGGCGGGCGACAACTTGAAGGACTCTTACAATCTATTGTAGAGGCCTTCATCCCTCAACGGAATGCTGCAAACATGTTCTCTTCTAGGAAATCAAAATCTTAGCAAACATCTGGTATCCTTTCTAATCTCTTCTCATAAGCAGATGAGAAAGGGGAATCTCCAGTAACCTGATGGAGTGAGCAAAATTGTATTTCCGGAGAATGAGCAGAGTGACAAGAAGAAGGCTTGTGTGGCTGACCCCTCTGAGCTGTGGTCTCCATCAGTGATGCCATCATTCATAGCCTGGCCAGTTTCTGGGGTTCACTGAGCATGTGTAGGGACCACACTCCCACCTCTCCCCAGGTGTCCTGATGCTCTAATGGCAGCTGTGCCTTCTCAGGCTATCCCACTTCTGTACAAACAGGCAGGTTGAAGAGCTTTGGGATTTTCACGGCTGGAACTTTACAACCAGTGGCAATAATTAAGTATTTACTATGGAAAAATAGCTTGTATACCCCTAATGGCTGATTTTCCCCTCTACCTTCCACTGTGGTGATTCTCTTAACGGTGGAACTGCCTGCAGACAGGTCTGTTTGGCTCCACATGGTCTGCTCCTCTTCCTTCCAGGTCCCCTTTAAACCTGGTTTAAAACAGGTAGCTTACAGTCGTTCATCTGGCCTCTGTCATTACCTCCCCAGCGAGTTCTCTTGTAGACCTGAGAACCCAGGATAAATCCATTTCCTCCTCCCTGCCCACCTCTGTCAGTGAGCCTGGTGGCATCTTGTTCTGTGGTGAGTCCATAGTCACCTTTGGGCTTTTTCTTTGCCATACTGCTGCAGTAAATCCAATCCATCTGCACATCAGTACCCTTCTGTTTTCTTCTTCCCTACTCTCTGCCTGCTGATGCATCCTTAGGTCCAGTGACCTTCGGCACAAGAAGAATCCTCCTTAAGCCCTTATCCCGAAAGCGACAACTCCTGCTATTAAATAACAATCATATAGTAATAATCACCAGAAGGCTGGCAGAGACTTCAGGAGATCTCTGAAGCTGTCGCCCCCTCTCCAAGGTGGAGTCACCCAGGAGCAGAGCCTGACGTGGGCGTTAAATGCTTCCAGCGATTGGGATGCCGCAGCTTCCCCAGCAGCCCCCTGCGGCCCAGGAGACCGTCCTGGAGAAAATGCACTTTCCCGAGTATAGCACAAATCCTTCCTCCTGCAAATAAGGCTGATGATTACTTGTCCTTCTTCTGGTGGCTCTGGAGTAGAACTGATCACTGTCTGCTTTATAGAACCTTTTATATAATAACAAAACAGCTTTTAGAGTAACTGAGAAAGAGGCGTTTGCTCACTTGCAAAGTCAGGAAATTCCCTGCCAATGGACATTCTTTGTCGGGGATCCTTTGCCAGCATAGGCTGAGCACTAAGCCCCACAATCTGCATTTTCCTTTTGAATGACTCCCACAAAATAAACCAAATATCACATCCAAGGAGATTTATTACATCCCTTCCAAGGGCGAAGCATTCCTCAGCTACATTCCACTTCTGTCTTTTGTGCTTAGGAAAGGGGAAAAAAATCGCTGTGATGCCTCTCGATCCCACCCCTCCAGGGCTTCTGTCGTTAATAAAGTCGAGCAGCTGGAGCCAGATTTGTCAGACTAGTCCTGAATGGCTGGCTCGCTCCTGCTGCAAGAACAGCACCATCAGAGCAGTGCTAGGATTCCTGCTTCTGCTGGAAGACTAATAAGTCGTGGCACCACGTTTCCTCAGTAAAACCACCTTCTGTTGTTCCTAGTGTCACCCTATCCCCGTGGCAGCAGCTTGCCAGAGTGGATCTTCTCACTTCCTAGCTGTTTTGCTTTCTCCTCTCTCTGCATGATGCAAGAGTTTGCAATGCTTTTTGGGAGCTCAGATGTGCTCTCAGAGACTCTGCTTGAAGCGATTGCTCTCTCCAGGCTTTGCAGTGAAGCTTTTATCCAGATGTGTAAATGAGGATATGTATAGAGGGAGGGCAAGGAGGTGAAACCTCTGTTGTGTTATCTGAGCTTAATTAAGTTTCTCCCCTAGGCAGTTGCTAATTGATTGACCCCAGGACTGTAAAAGGGAGCAAATTTACCAGAGCTCATTAAAAGAGCAGAGTTTGGAATTTGAAATTTTTATTTTATAGATGAATACCTTTGACTGACCTCTTGCTGACTGATATTTGTGAAACAAACTCTATTCAGCAAATGTTGGTAGGTGGATTTAGCTTTTTAAACCCAAATGAGAGAAGTGGTGAGTACATAGATGCCTGTTAAGCATCACTTTGTCCCTTGCCAGCATTTATAGGTATCACTTAACTGGAGCTCTGATATTGCTTTCTGCCTCAGCCAAGGCTGTGCTAACCAGCTTACTGTCTCTTCCAGCAGGTATGAAGTCCATTTCAATTTCACAGACTTCAAAGGCTTTTTACAAAATTGACAAAAAAATCCTTCCCCAAACCAAAAATCAGTTCACCTACCGTAAAATGCAGCCACTGCAGGTGTGGGTGAAGCCAGCTGTGCAATAGCACAGGGCAACACCCTAGTGCAATAGCGTAGTAAGTGGAGAGGGGGGAAAGATGCTGTGTCCAAGGGGAGCTGCAGGAAGAACAAAGGGAAGAGGATTGTCTTCTCCCAAACACCTGGAACATGGACTTTACCAAAAATTCAGGATCATTTCCAATCTGATGGTGTTCACATCTGTCTTACACAGTGGAAATCCCATGCAGAGCAGGAGTCACCCAAATGACAGTTGCCTGCTTCTCAAATACCTCAGGGCACTGTTTTCAGGCCTCCTCTCCAAGTACTACTCTTGACTTTTTGTTGGTGAGGTTTGACACAAAAGGAGCTCATCCTGTCAGGACTGAGACATAGCCATTGTGCGGAAAATGCTACAGAAAATAAGGTATGCAAAACAGTGGGGAACAGCTAATGCACACCTGAAGATGTGGAGGATGAAGGAGACCATTATGAGCACAATGGAAGAGCAGCCACTGCCCAAGTGACAGGTGGCTATTAGAAGGCCAGCTTTCACAACCAGCCCAGCAAAAGCTCCTTATATCACTTGGAGCCATTTCACTGCAGCTTCAGTCAGCCTTAAAACCATTTCAGATGGGTTTTAAAGCGATTTATAGCGTGGAGGGGGAAGTACTACCGTGTAGCAAACTGAAAAAGTAGTGTGCACACCCTAAATGTGAGAAGTTGTAGCAGATTTGAAGTTTATCCTGTCAGCTGCTGAGTTGCTTCCCTTTCTTCCCTTGCAAGGACAGACCAGTTCTTGCTTCAGCTCATCATCCTCAAAGATGCTCATCTCTCCTGAAGAGATTTCATGCATTCTATGAAGGTTTTCAAAAATTTGATGGAACTGTCAGCTGAACAGCAACATGGACAGATGACACCTGTCCTACATGTGTTTCACTGTGAACACATCTCTGCAGTTGTGATTGCCTACCCCTGTCCTAGGCTTGTTTGCCTCTAGGCCCTTCAGAGCCCTTCTGAGTTGCTTTTCTGTCTCTTCTGTTTGTAAAATGTTTAACATCTATGAGCATTTACAGGAAAGTTCCAAGTTCCACGCCTTATTTGAAAGTTGCTGGTTTGTTTGGTTTCTGGTTTAGGTAGTGGTTCCAAGAATAAGTTCCTAGTTGTAGCTATGAGGAAGAGGGACTGTTACTCTCTATAGTGAAATGACATTTGTTGATAGGAAGAACTGACCTTCCAGGAAGAGATGTTGCTGAGGAAAGAGAGGAAGCCAAGTGTCTTCTCCTTGGAGCACATGGATTTCCCCCTCCTGAGCGCACTTGTGACCCTCACAACTGTCTCCCCTACTGTTTGCTCTGTCTGCTTCTTTCTCTTTCTTCTTTTCCTCTCTCCCCAACCACACCCACTATTTAACCATTTAGATATAAAAATAAAAAATAAGAAAACCACCCAACCCACTAGACAGAGGGTTTGCTAAAGAAGGGTAATTTTAAAAGCAAGTCTTTGAGGTCAGTGTGTAATTGTACCATTGGGACTATGTGATCTGAGACAAAAATAGTCCACTGGGTATCTGGTCAAGAAGGAGAGGATAGCAGCCTGCAGTGAGGGAAAAGTGACTTACATGGGATTGACCAGGCAGCAAAAAAACAGGCAAAACTACTTGCTGGCACCAGAATTAATGTTTGTGTAGAATAGTGCAAAATATTCTGTCTGTGATGGGATCATTACAGCTGCCGTTCAGGTCACAGCCTCCCTTGGTCTGTGCCACAAGGCACTGGGTATTTCATGGAAATTTAATGGTCTTCCACAGAAATAAAGGTATGATGTGAAGTATATTTATTATATTAACTTGCTCATGAGGAACATTTCTGGTTTGATGTGGAGTTTAGGGTGCTGAGGTTTTTTAACAGTTCTCCATTTTCAAACCCCTGCTTCAGGTACTTTATGAAAACCTGAATTCTGCAAAGGGTTCATAGGACTGTAAGCCATGCCCTTGGAATAAAGAAGGATGTTTTCACCCCTATAAATATCAGTTCCTTTCTTTGCAGTTCCTTCTCAGTTGTAAGTGACAGCCGTAAGTTATGTGGGCCGTTCATATAATGTATTTTACCAGTTCTTCCTTTAGTACATTTTAAAGGAAGAAGTGAGCCTGCTAAGTGCCCAAATATCTCTGCTGTCTGCTAGCCCCGAGAGTACAATACAGGGGGTAGGAGGACCACACCACCGTGCTTTGTTTTGTTTATCTTCTGGCAGAGACAGTGGCAGCCCCCATCACTTGGAAATAATGATGCTAATTATCATACTGGGGCAAAACACCAACTGTTTACAGAGAACCATGATTTTCCTTGCTTCAGAGGTGGCTTGGTGACACCAAGCAGACTTTCATCTCTGTCATTCCTAAGACTGAGTTACTTTCACACTATCCCAGATAAAAGCACCATAAAAATCATTTTTATTGTGAAAGAAGTTAAATTTGAGAGGAGGGAGCACTCCTGTGCATTGATGCCAGTGGCTGAGGGCATAGAGCTTTACCTGAATTGATGCCACTTGTGTTTCTACTCCAAGGTGCCCAGCCATGAACTCTCCAAGATTTCACTGCAGTTCGGTATTTTCCTTTCTCAAACCACTGTCTGTGCATGAAAGGATTTATTTTTAATTAGAGGCCAGTGCTGGTTGCAGGGGTCTTTACTTGGTGACCTTCAATTCTGTTTCTAGGAGGAGACAGTGGGTTTCAGTACCTTCTTGCTGTGGCTGTCTCTGGGCCAGCCTTTCCCAGAACAGATGCCACTGATTCGGGAGGTCTTGCTGCCTCCCCTTTATTTAAGTGCTGGTTACACAGCTCCGCCAGGATCCATTGCTGTTGTAAACCACTTTCAAGGGATAAGCAATTTAGGGTTTGGAGTCATTGTAGACCAGCCCTGGAGACCTCATGCAATTGTTTTTCATCCCTCTAACGCCCACAGTTCTGCTAGATTAGAGTTACTGCACAATCCAGACACTTTCTGACTTGAATTTGAGTTGGGAAAGACACACAAAACAAAGAAGTTTGTGTTGTAAATTAGATTTCTCAGATTTCAGTGATTTATCATGGTAATGTGGCTTAATCTATGCAGTCATAGAAACATTTCACAAGTTCAAACTCTTCCGATGCTATTAACTTCTCCAGTGTGGCAGGGTGCAGTGACTGTAGGAGGTAAGGTTAATTTCAAATCATCTGTGGTAGAAAAAAGACATGGCACCCCACATGGGGAAGCATTAAAGCTACAGAATGAGGATTAAGCGAGAAAACATTCCCCAGTCCTAGAGATCTATTTGAGAAGACCGAATTCTCGGCTCAATTGTTTTGTGCCCCTGTACAAGTCCAACAGGGTATATGCTGCCTCTTAGTGCAGCTCAGGTCAGTGGGACAGCACTCAAACACCTTCCTGTGTGCATTGTGCTCGCTCACATGCCAAACCAAAAACTGTAATTCAGAGCTCACTCAATGGGAGTGATCTAAAAATAATAGGATTAAAACCAGTAAACGACGGTTTCCTAGGTTTGCCTGCCTATGTCGGAGCCAGCGGGGTGTGCATTTTCAACCAGTTCCCTGCAACTGTCAGAAGTCACCTAACAGCAGGCAAAGCAAGAAGCTTCCATGTTCCCAGGACTTCAGGTGCCCAGGCTTTGAGAAAACTGCTAAATGTTCTGAGATACTTGGAGAAAGAAAGATCTGGCAACAGTGTTAGCCCTGTTTGCCACACAAACCAGAATCTCTCATTTCTCTAGTACATCTTTTCCTAGAAAAACTGGCTGCTCGTGGCTTGGATGGGTGGTCTCTTCAATGAGTAAAAAACTAGCTGCATGGCCAGGCCCAGACAGTTGTGGTGAATGGAGCTAAATCCATTTGGCAGCTGGTTGCTAGTAGGGTTCCCCAGGGCTCCAGTTTTCGGGCTGGCCATGTTTAACATCTTTATTGATGACTTGGACATTGGGATTGACAGCACCCTCAGTAAATTTGTAGACGACACTAAGTTTTGTGGGAGTGTTGATCTGCACAAGGGTAGGAAGGCTCTGCAGAGGGATCTGGACAGGCTCAATCAGTAGACTGAGGACAACTGCATGAGGTTCGGTAAGGCAAAGTGCTGGGTCTTGCACTTGGGTTACAACAACCTCAGGCAGCACTACAGGCTGGGGGAAGAGTGGCTAGAAAACTGCCCAGCAGAAAAGGACCTGGGGGTGCTGGTCAACAGTGGCTGAACATGATCTGGTGTGTGTGTCCAGGTGGCCAAGGAGCCCAATGGCATCTGGCCTATATCAAGAATAGTGTAGCCAGCAGGACCAGGGCAGTGATTGTTCCCCTGTACTTGGCACTGGTGAGGTCACACCTTGAGTGCTGCATTCAGTTTTGAGCCTCTCACTTTAAAAATGACACTGAGTTGCTGGAGCATGTCCAGGTGGGGAGTGATCTCTTCTACCATGCCTGCAGTGAAAGAACCAGAGGAAATGGTCTTGAGACAGGGAAGATTCAGATTAAGTATTAGAAAAAAATTTTTCACTGTTAGGGTGGTCAGACATTGGAGTAGGTTGCCCAGGGAGGTGGTGAAATCACCATCCCTGAAGGCATTTAAGAGACATCTGGATTTATGCTGGGTAATATGGTTTAGTGCTTTAAGGGTTGCAGTGGTACTGCTGGTTGGATGTTTGGACTTGGTGATGTTAAAGGTCTCTTCCAACTTTGATGGTTGTATGATCAGTGAATGTTAGAGATGCACAGGTGCAGAGCCATGGGCAGGGAGTTCTTGAACGTTTCAAAGAGCCTCTTTCCTAGTGATGCTGCCTTTGGCCATGTTTCATGCTTCATGTTTGGGGCTGCTGCTATACTCANTGTCTTCTCCTTGGAGCACATGGATTTCCCCCTCCTGAGCGCACTTGTGACCCTCACAACTGTCTCCCCTACTGTTTGCTCTGTCTGCTTCTTTCTCTTTCTTCTTTTCCTCTCTCCCCAACCACACCCACTATTTAACCATTTAGATATAAAAATAAAAAATAAGAAAACCACCCAACCCACTAGACAGAGGGTTTGCTAAAGAAGGGTAATTTTAAAAGCAAGTCTTTGAGGTCAGTGTGTAATTGTACCATTGGGACTATGTGATCTGAGACAAAAATAGTCCACTGGGTATCTGGTCAAGAAGGAGAGGATAGCAGCCTGCAGTGAGGGAAAAGTGACTTACATGGGATTGACCAGGCAGCAAAAAAACAGGCAAAACTACTTGCTGGCACCAGAATTAATGTTTGTGTAGAATAGTGCAAAATATTCTGTCTGTGATGGGATCATTACAGCTGCCGTTCAGGTCACAGCCTCCCTTGGTCTGTGCCACAAGGCACTGGGTATTTCATGGAAATTTAATGGTCTTCCACAGAAATAAAGGTATGATGTGAAGTATATTTATTATATTAACTTGCTCATGAGGAACATTTCTGGTTTGATGTGGAGTTTAGGGTGCTGAGGTTTTTTAACAGTTCTCCATTTTCAAACCCCTGCTTCAGGTACTTTATGAAAACCTGAATTCTGCAAAGGGTTCATAGGACTGTAAGCCATGCCCTTGGAATAAAGAAGGATGTTTTCACCCCTATAAATATCAGTTCCTTTCTTTGCAGTTCCTTCTCAGTTGTAAGTGACAGCCGTAAGTTATGTGGGCCGTTCATATAATGTATTTTACCAGTTCTTCCTTTAGTACATTTTAAAGGAAGAAGTGAGCCTGCTAAGTGCCCAAATATCTCTGCTGTCTGCTAGCCCCGAGAGTACAATACAGGGGGTAGGAGGACCACACCACCGTGCTTTGTTTTGTTTATCTTCTGGCAGAGACAGTGGCAGCCCCCATCACTTGGAAATAATGATGCTAATTATCATACTGGGGCAAAACACCAACTGTTTACAGAGAACCATGATTTTCCTTGCTTCAGAGGTGGCTTGGTGACACCAAGCAGACTTTCATCTCTGTCATTCCTAAGACTGAGTTACTTTCACACTATCCCAGATAAAAGCACCATAAAAATCATTTTTATTGTGAAAGAAGTTAAATTTGAGAGGAGGGAGCACTCCTGTGCATTGATGCCAGTGGCTGAGGGCATAGAGCTTTACCTGAATTGATGCCACTTGTGTTTCTACTCCAAGGTGCCCAGCCATGAACTCTCCAAGATTTCACTGCAGTTCGGTATTTTCCTTTCTCAAACCACTGTCTGTGCATGAAAGGATTTATTTTTAATTAGAGGCCAGTGCTGGTTGCAGGGGTCTTTACTTGGTGACCTTCAATTCTGTTTCTAGGAGGAGACAGTGGGTTTCAGTACCTTCTTGCTGTGGCTGTCTCTGGGCCAGCCTTTCCCAGAACAGATGCCACTGATTCGGGAGGTCTTGCTGCCTCCCCTTTATTTAAGTGCTGGTTACACAGCTCCGCCAGGATCCATTGCTGTTGTAAACCACTTTCAAGGGATAAGCAATTTAGGGTTTGGAGTCATTGTAGACCAGCCCTGGAGACCTCATGCAATTGTTTTTCATCCCTCTAACGCCCACAGTTCTGCTAGATTAGAGTTACTGCACAATCCAGACACTTTCTGACTTGAATTTGAGTTGGGAAAGACACACAAAACAAAGAAGTTTGTGTTGTAAATTAGATTTCTCAGATTTCAGTGATTTATCATGGTAATGTGGCTTAATCTATGCAGTCATAGAAACATTTCACAAGTTCAAACTCTTCCGATGCTATTAACTTCTCCAGTGTGGCAGGGTGCAGTGACTGTAGGAGGTAAGGTTAATTTCAAATCATCTGTGGTAGAAAAAAGACATGGCACCCCACATGGGGAAGCATTAAAGCTACAGAATGAGGATTAAGCGAGAAAACATTCCCCAGTCCTAGAGATCTATTTGAGAAGACCGAATTCTCGGCTCAATTGTTTTGTGCCCCTGTACAAGTCCAACAGGGTATATGCTGCCTCTTAGTGCAGCTCAGGTCAGTGGGACAGCACTCAAACACCTTCCTGTGTGCATTGTGCTCGCTCACATGCCAAACCAAAAACTGTAATTCAGAGCTCACTCAATGGGAGTGATCTAAAAATAATAGGATTAAAACCAGTAAACGACGGTTTCCTAGGTTTGCCTGCCTATGTCGGAGCCAGCGGGGTGTGCATTTTCAACCAGTTCCCTGCAACTGTCAGAAGTCACCTAACAGCAGGCAAAGCAAGAAGCTTCCATGTTCCCAGGACTTCAGGTGCCCAGGCTTTGAGAAAACTGCTAAATGTTCTGAGATACTTGGAGAAAGAAAGATCTGGCAACAGTGTTAGCCCTGTTTGCCACACAAACCAGAATCTCTCATTTCTCTAGTACATCTTTTCCTAGAAAAACTGGCTGCTCGTGGCTTGGATGGGTGGTCTCTTCAATGAGTAAAAAACTAGCTGCATGGCCAGGCCCAGACAGTTGTGGTGAATGGAGCTAAATCCATTTGGCAGCTGGTTGCTAGTAGGGTTCCCCAGGGCTCCAGTTTTCGGGCTGGCCATGTTTAACATCTTTATTGATGACTTGGACATTGGGATTGACAGCACCCTCAGTAAATTTGTAGACGACACTAAGTTTTGTGGGAGTGTTGATCTGCACAAGGGTAGGAAGGCTCTGCAGAGGGATCTGGACAGGCTCAATCAGTAGACTGAGGACAACTGCATGAGGTTCGGTAAGGCAAAGTGCTGGGTCTTGCACTTGGGTTACAACAACCTCAGGCAGCACTACAGGCTGGGGGAAGAGTGGCTAGAAAACTGCCCAGCAGAAAAGGACCTGGGGGTGCTGGTCAACAGTGGCTGAACATGATCTGGTGTGTGTGTCCAGGTGGCCAAGGAGCCCAATGGCATCTGGCCTATATCAAGAATAGTGTAGCCAGCAGGACCAGGGCAGTGATTGTTCCCCTGTACTTGGCACTGGTGAGGTCACACCTTGAGTGCTGCATTCAGTTTTGAGCCTCTCACTTTAAAAATGACACTGAGTTGCTGGAGCATGTCCAGGTGGGGAGTGATGGTGTGTGTGTCCAGGTGGCCAAGGAGCCCAATGGCATCTGGCCTATATCAAGAATAGTGTAGCCAGCAGGACCAGGGCAGTGATTGTTCCCCTGTACTTGGCACTGGTGAGGTCACACCTTGAGTGCTGCATTCAGTTTTGAGCCTCTCACTTTAAAAATGACACTGAGTTGCTGGAGCATGTCCAGGTGGGGAGTGATCTCTTCTACCATGCCTGCAGTGAAAGAACCAGAGGAAATGGTCTTGAGACAGGGAAGATTCAGATTAAGTATTAGAAAAAAATTTTTCACTGTTAGGGTGGTCAGACATTGGAGTAGGTTGCCCAGGGAGGTGGTGAAATCACCATCCCTGAAGGCATTTAAGAGACATCTGGATTTATGCTGGGTAATATGGTTTAGTGCTTTAAGGGTTGCAGTGGTACTGCTGGTTGGATGTTTGGACTTGGTGATGTTAAAGGTCTCTTCCAACTTTGATGGTTGTATGATCAGTGAATGTTAGAGATGCACAGGTGCAGAGCCATGGGCAGGGAGTTCTTGAACGTTTCAAAGAGCCTCTTTCCTAGTGATGCTGCCTTTGGCCATGTTTCATGCTTCATGTTTGGGGCTGCTGCTATACTCAAGGTCTTGATAAATCAAAAGCTGTTACAGGAAATGGCAGCACCAAAGGGACCTGCTCAGTATGCCAAGGAGACACAGGTACTCTGGCACAGAGGACCCAGGGCCTCTACTGCCTTGCCTTGTCTTGGCTAACATATCTACCCCATAGTCAGCTACAGAAACAACATCTCCCACTTCTGTTTCTTTGCTGGGCATCTCTCTAGCAAGCGTGAAGGATTTGCTCAGTGGGGCTTATGGAAGGCAGCTGATAGTTTTTATTTCTTTATTTCAGGTCTCAATCCATGATGAAGAGCATGCCACACTTGGCAGCAGCTGTATGAGACTTGTTGATCCAAGTAGTCCCTCCCCTTCTTTTTGCAAGTTTAGAAAGTCACACTAGGGGCAACTTCATTCACCAGGGCTTCCCCCAAAGTAGTTCTTGCTCATCGAGAGGGAAGTTGGCTGGCCCAGAGGCTGGGAGAGCAGCAAGGCCAGCTCCCAAGAACAACTGCATGCCCAAGGGGTGTGGACAGGTCCAGCCTCACTCGGCTTTCCTGCATCCAGCCCCAGCTCTGTGCATCGCTTGGGCAGGGAGAGGAGGGCAGGGGAGTTCGCTGCCGAGAGTGACATGTCTGTGTGTGCCTGACAGCATCTGTTGCCATAGCAATGCGTATTTGAACCTGAGCCGAGCTGCATCTTCCCTGAAGTTGTGAATTGAGCTTAGCTTTATTTATTTAAAAGCAACCATAATGAGTGAAAGAAAGACAAGAGACACATTACAAATCCCGTTGCACAGGACGTAGCCAAATGAGTCAGAGGCACTGCAGGCTTTAATCAGTCCACCTGACGTCAAACCTCTCCATCAGAGGAAAGTGCCGCCTGGAAATGTCAACATGCCCAAATGGAAAGGCCAGAAGGTAAATCTTTTCCTGTGCTCACTCACTGAGTAGGAAAGAACAATTAAAATTTAGCCAGTTCCCTAGACACATATTAATAGCACTCTGATTGAACGTTTTTCTCCTCCTGGTCCTCTCCCATCCTTGCTGTTAGCTGCCTGGGGACAAGGCCTATTGGTTTGAAGGATCTTTCTAATGTAGCATCAAACCCCAGATCCTGCAAGAACAAGGTGTTACCACCACCAACAAAAAAGTGCTCTGTAGGAAAATTTTGTCACTGAAGTGACCTCTCCCACAAATACTACATTTACTATGCCATGATAGTGGTTCTCAGTTTCACACATGTGAATGACCAGGGGTAAAAAGAGCAACTTAGCTTGGACTTATGCCACTTGTCAACAGAAAGTTGGGATGAGGAAAAAAAGCAGCAGGAATGAGACCTTTTTTTTTTGCCTTTTTTTTNGGCGCCGCGGGCACCATGGACAGTATCCTGGAGCCCTTCCCCGCCGAGCGGCTCTTCCCCGCCGCCGGCACCGGCTTCCTTGACTTCGGCGACTTCAGCGAGGCGGACTTCCTCAGCAATGTGGTAAGGGACAGCCGGCAGCACCCCCGCTCCGGCGGGCCGGCCCCCGCAGCGGGGACGGGGCCCGGCGGGGGG